>CM076579.1:638333360-638861041 GCA_034641835.2 Pinus albicaulis
CCGTTAGGTACAAGGTAAGATGATGGCGAAAAATCAACTGCAAGATTGTTCAATATTCTAGAAAAAATTCTGATATATGACTTAAAAATATCCTTGTCTGTTGATGCCCATTGCCAAGAAGTGATCGATCCAAGACAAATCTTTGTTCTTATAGGAGGCTTGTTTCTGAAGCATCTGTTTGAAGAACGAGTGTTCTGACCACATTGATTGCATGGGTGAATATCGAAATAATGATCTTTCATATGGCCAACTCGATCATAGTGTTGGCATTTTTCAATCTGTTGTTGCTGCTATGGAAGAGGAGCATAATCTGGAACAACTAAAGGTGAGCTATCATGAAGAAATCCAACACTCTGAAATTTGATGGGCTTGGAGTAGTCCAGAATATGAAAGGACAATATATTGTCATATCTAAGACATGTTCTGTGCTTGTTGTGGAAAATCTCTTCCCAAGGTCTGATGATGGGCTTGGGAAGTGCAGGATGGATTTTTTCTTCTTTTTGCAAATATGCTCCTAAAATGGGTACTGCATCTGAAATTTATTGTTGTTGATGGGAGTCTGTCTTAACATTATGAACAAGAACAAGTTTAGAATGATGACTCCACTGCTGTAATTCTTCTTGCTGAAGTTGTGACTCAAGTTGCAAAAAATCAATCTTTTCTTGCGCAAATTGTAGACAAGTTTGAATTTTTTTAAGAGTGACTTTGTTGACTTTTATTGTATCATGAGCAGTAGAAAATATCATAGTTTTTAAAGATTGTAATGCTTCACTAATTCCAACCATTTTTAATGAACAAATCATGTGAATCTCACAAATACTTACACATAGTTCTCACAATTGTCATTATGAAAGAAAAAATAAGACCGTGCCGAAGAGTACATTGTATTCTTTGACTTCCACCTCCAACTATGATACACTGCACTATGCTCAACCTTAAGCTCTTCTAATCACCTACTAAATATAATATGCTTGTCCTACTAACAATAGCTTTGTTGAAGATCAAATTTCCAAAAGCGCTATATTTTTTGCATAAAAAATGGCTTGAATTCAAAGCTCAATGCACTTGAATTTAGTTACTAACACTCATAGAACACATGCACTACTGGCATGGAGCGTAATTGTTAAGAAATGGTAAGGGAGGTATACATAATATATGTAAGCAATGATAGTTGTATGAGAAAACCGGTAATTGGAGGGAACCACAGTAATATAACCACAATTATATGTTATAACCGAGAGTGAGTAGTGTGGATAATATTGTTTATTTCCTGCAAGCATGCATTGAGACTAAAGCGTTGGAAGAAGGCAAGCACAGATGAGGGAACTCAACCTTTGAGTTTCCCACAGCTCCACGACTAGAGTTAAATGGGGAATACGACCCATATAAGCCTAATTCTTGTCCACGCGGGGAATACTATCCAGCAGTTTATAAAATATTACTTCAAGACACTTTCCATTTATCTCTGAAAGTAGTTTCAACTTGTCTCTCATTGACCTCAGCACCTTGACATTATCCTCTTTTAGTAGTCATTCAATTCTTAGAGCAAGATCTCCATTGAAGGAGGTAGCGACACTTATTCAAGCCTGCAAACCCAGCTCTTGAAGTCCCTATTATGGGTACAAACATGGATGATCCATCATTCATATGTTACTCATAGAGTCTCCGAACCCTTGAGGACTTGCAAGGGTCTGCAGAGCCTTTGCCTCAGAAGAAGGAGGTTGTGGATTACACAATACATGAGCAGAATGAAGATGCCCATGCTAAGGGAATCAATGGAACTTTCCAAGGATTTGATATGCCATGAAGACTATTGGGAGGAGCCGAGCGTGGTGCGAGAAGACAACTTCCACACCTACCCATAAAGGATTAGGTGTCCAACAAAACTTAAGCTCAATTTTCTCTAGATAGAGAATCTTCAAGCATCACAATGCAGTTAGAATAAAATTTCATGCCACAAGGGAGTCACCCTTGAACTCTTTTGCAGATTGTCAATCCAAAAATTCCAGTGCAGGTCTTATATAATTGAGATACTTTCAAGAGAGCTACTTGGAATCTAAGTTCTCCAACATATATATTTATTCACCTTTTTAATATACAAAAGAATACCTATATAATGTCTTCTTAGACTTGGTTTTGTTAACTAAAAATAAATAAGATAGACCATACTTAAATTGCTAAGTAGCAAAAGCTGAAGAACCCTCCTCCCCAAGGGAACAAAGTAGAACATGACAATAGAGGCCAAGATTTTGAACATCTACGAATTCTTCACAACGAAGAAATAAAATGTGACTTCTAAGGAAAAGAAAGTAATATGAGACATAATGAGACAATTATGCCATTGAAAAGCGCTGCAACTCCCTCACATTTATAATAGATCCACGTTCAAATTCTCTATAATAAGACTTTTACCAGCTGTGTTGGCCATAGGTTGTGTGCGCATCAGTGCCCGAACCCTCCTGTAGGACCACAAGTTGCAATGCGATCTCATCATTAATACGATTCCTACACCAATTGAAGGGAAAATTCATCACAAAACACAAACATGAGATTGATCACCTTCCAAATTTTGGTGACATCTTCATCTTTTCTAAACTATCCCCTAAATAAAATCCATTAAAAAATTCATTTAATGAATCTTCTCATTCTCTAACCAGGGCTATGATATGTCGCTTCACCACCAAGTTCAGTTCGATATACATCAATTGGAGAATCATGTAGGTCAAAGAGAAAACAATTCTCCGAGCTCCGAGTGCCCAAGGTATAAACAAGAGGATGCTAAAGAACCACTACATGGTCACAATCATCTTTACTTCCTTCTAATAGAGCTTTCTTAGTTTCCACCATGTGTTTTTCCCATGAGTTGATTATACAAATCATAGTAATCACATCTCATTTTGGCTAGATAGAAATGTTGGTTTTTAGCTAAAATGGTACTCATTCTTAAGGGACTCTACGTATCTGACCTTGAAAGATATGGGCCTGATCTAATAACATAGCTCTATAGGTTTGGCCTCAATAGATTGTACTAGGAAAGAGACGTTATAGTACAAATTAAGGAAATGTTGTGGGCCTATGATGTAGTGAAGGAAATACAAAAGCTTAGAGGCCAGGTCAAACATTACAGTGCATGGGGAATTTTCATAGGCTTGACAAGAAAATTTAATGTTCAACATGTCGTAGTGTAAGGGCAAAGAATAGACTCAGATGAATTGACTTGGTGCAAGTAAGTTGTAGACCTGACATATAGAAGGACAAGGTCTAAATTTGGAGTGGGCAATGTTGAAAAGCTTTGCTTTCTTGTAGGCACAACATGTTGATGAAGACCACAAAACTAGTAGCCAGGGAAGACCACACACCATGGCTTCGATACCATGTTAAACTCACACAAATAATAGAAAAGATTAGATAACTTATGAGATGCATATTATTCACAATGATGTACATATTAATACATATATTTGACCCATGGTTTTATATTTCAAGAGATCTCTTGGAATTCCATAACAATTATCCACACCAATTTATTCTTAGTGGATTAAATGTTTAACACTACCTAATCACTAAAACTTAATTAACAAGCAAGATTACATTTTAACAAATTTCTAATCAATTATTAATATAAAAAAATCCAACTAACCACACAAAAAAAAAAATAGAATAACAAGTTAAATTTTTTTCCACAGAAAAAATCGGTAACCTTTTATTTCTAAAAATGAAAAGTTACACATAGCATATGCATTGACGCATTTTTAGAAGTTTCCCATTGGGCTCGTGTGCTTTGCACACAATGCGACGTAGCGAGGCTACCGTGCATTCAGAAAGAATGAAAAAAAGAAAAAAGAAGGGAGGAAGGGACAGAAAAACTGGTTCCAGGGAGTGAGTAGAAACTCACACCTCATGTTTTTCTCCCCTTCTTCTTTTCGACCTTGCGCCACTCTCCTTGGGTGGGCTCAATCGTAGCTAGGACTAACTGTGTTTCTGCTTTCTGTGGACCTGTATCCTTGTCTGAGTCTGAGGTATCTGAGGAGTGATGTCGTTTGATCCCTCCCAAACTCAAATCCTCGCTTGTCCTCTCTGCCTGATTTGACTGGTGTTGTAAACCCTTGTTAGCTGAAATGATTTCCTTTTGAGTCTCTGTTCCTTGGGTAGGCTCAGTATTCTCTGTGGGAATGACTTCCTCCTCTGCTTCTGATTCGTCGTCCTCTGAGTCGAGAGGGGGGTATTGCCACCCTTTTCTCTGCTTGCCTTTCTGCTTCTTTTTACTGTTTGCTTTCTTGGCTTCTGGGCATGTACTTTGCAAGTGTCCTGTCAGCCTACAGATTCTGCATCTGAAAGCAGTGTTTTCATAGTCTAGTCCTTGCAGCCAGTTTTGTTGCTTGTATACCAGCCTTATACTTTCCGGCAGTCCTTTGCTTAAGTCGACTTCCACACAAATTCGTGCAAAGGTGTAGATCCTCTCCTCAATCCTCTCCAGATCTGTTTTGATGTATTTCCCTATGCTGTTCCCAATGCCTTCCAAGACTCGTTCACTCCAAAAGTGAAGAGGAAGGTTATATAGGCGGACCCAGACCGGCATTCTGGAGACAGTCATTTTGTTTGGATCAAAATCTGGAAACCATGGGGTCATGAAAAGGCCCGTTGTTCCCCAAAACCAAGGCCCTGCAGTGATGATTTTATCTCTGGCTTCCGTGGATGCGAACTTCACAATGAAGAACCCCTTGGAGCATAGGTGTATATCACATTCCAAGGTCCAACTGGTGTAGATCCAGCGAAATAGTTCCATTGGCTTTGGCCAAAAACTATTAAATCGACAGATTAAGGCCTGAGTTTCAAAGGACTTAACATATTCGTCTAGTCCTGTAGAATCAATGTTGAGGGCTGGGGAGAATAACAAGTTAAATTACATATTAACAATATCCTATATAAACTTATTTTGAACAATATCTTTATTTAACGATATTGTTTTTTTATATAAAATTTTATTTCTAAATTATCATTTATATGCACATCTTTATATTTAATTTCTAAATTATAAAAAATATATATATTTTTAACAAAACTTTGCTTAATACTAATAATTTGTTAATATATTTTATGTTATTATATAATCATCAACAATCTTTTCAAAGTTTTCCGTTTTCTTCCATTGTAAGTGCTCCAAGTGAGTGGAGAATTTTTTTTCAATCATGCTATTATTTATTGACAAAGATAGGTATGAATTTGGATAAAGATATGAATTAAGGTTAATTTTAAATTTTTTTTTTTTTTTTTATAATTATAATTTATAAATAAATAAATTATATATATATATATATATATATATATATATATATAAAAATAAAATTAATTAATTAATTAATTAAAATTAAAATTAAAATTAAAATTAATAATGTGTAATGAGCTTGAAAATATGGTTGTTAAATTATATTTAAATTTAAATTTAAATACATATAAATTTAAATTTAAATATTGATTGATAAGAGTTGGGTAATATAATTGTAATTGAAATCGATATTTTTACTTATTTTTAATTAGTTTTTTTATTATATAATAAATTCAATATTGTAAATAAAATATTTAAATGGAATAAATTACATAATTTAATTTTATAATTTAATAAATATTTACTACATTTACAATTTTTTTTTTAAACTATAGATGTGTATTTAGCTTTTAAACTAGCATTTTTTAATTTTTTGATTTTATTTGCAAATAAAATTTTCCGTAAAATCATATTATAAATCATAAAACCGACCCCTTTCAAACCATCAAATATAGTTTTTTATTTTAAATTTTTTATTTATTTTTCAATAATATTAAATAATATGATTAAAATATATTTATTTTTGGAGTTCATGACTTATTTATACCACATGGAGGCGGTCTACGATTTTGATCACATTCAAACTACGTTTAGAGCATGCACATAAAGAAATGAAAAACACCTGCCCTGCTCATATATTTGTGAGTATCCACCAAATTATCAAAACCAGGTGGGCCCTTTCATCAAAAGGTAGAGACGCTAGCCCACTGGGACATATCAGATATCAAATAAATGTCTAATCCGAGAAATGCCCACGTTTTAGGTACGGTTGGGAAGATTCGTGCGGTTGGAAGACTCTTTGAATATATGTAGAGAGATAGGGGCAGGACATCCATCATAAAAACGCCAAAAAAATAATAAAGTATTTGCATTTGGGGAGGAGGGGATTATATTTTAGATTCTTATTATTAATTATAAAAAAATTAATATAGGGTTAAACGCATATATATTTAATTAAGAATGTGTTACAAGATTTTTAACCATAAAGATTCAATTCTATTTTATCATGGAGATTTTTAATGTGTCAATAGGCATTTTATGATATCATTGTTTATCATATCACATATTAAAAAATTCAAAACTCATTTTATAGTGAAAATATTTTTTATATATTATATTTTAAGTTAATTTTAAAACATTTTTTAAATTAAATTGGAAAGAGAAAGGGTATAACTATCTTTGTAATACATTTCCGTTAGGAGAACTCCCCTAGTTGATCTAGATTAAATTAAAATTTTGGAAATTGTATTTCAAAAGGAAAAAACACTTATAAATATAATTAAATTATACATTTTATTAAAAAACAGACAAAGTAAAAAAAACTAAAAAATAAGTTGTCATATATATATATATATATTGTGTTTGTCAAGTTGCCTGTTATTCTCCAGGCTTGACTTGTGGCCACGTAGGAGCATCTAAGCAGTTAAAGTCATCCACAGGATGCACCTGGCCTAACATTTAAGGACTTGACCTAACATCTACGAAGTACAAGTCACTTGGGGATTTCACACTACTTGGGCCACACCAACCCTTAGCTCACTGGATAGTCATCCACACCTTCACCCTACCTGGAATCTAAATCCTAAAAGTCACTTGGGGATTTCCAGTGGCTTAGGCCACACCAACCCTTAACTGATTGGATTTTTTTAGCATGTAATCTCCCCCTAGCACAATCTACAACTTGTGAGTAAGACTTGATCCTAGCTAACCATAAACCTACTAAAACTTATATTTTATAAACATATATCAATTAAATTATACATTTTATTTAAAAAATAAATAATAAATAAAATAACATAAAATAATTTTCTTATAAATAAATTTTATTATTATAATAATTAATTTAATAAAAAATTACAATTTTCTAAATATTTTAATTTAATATTATTTTAAAAAAAACATTTTAAATCATTTTTTTATTAAAAAAATTCGAATAAAAATTTCAAATCCATAAGAAGTTCAATATTACTAAATTGTTTCCGGATGCGGATGCTGAAGCGGCTTGATAAGACTTGGGCCCCTGCAATGCTCTCGAAGGAGCCTGCATGGGAAGCCCATATGGCTCCCTGTACCAGTGTTAATGAAGCCATTAATTCGCCACCTCGGGAAGGCGATCACCCTCTTAATTGCTCCGCTATGCCATTTCATATGATGGTTCTCCTAGCCTCGGCTCTCAATATGGACTGCACACATGACTGTGGTTGCTGTGGGAGATCTCCGACTCCCCTCCATGGTGAATGCCCTCCTAGCTTCGCAGATTCCAGCGTAAGAACCCAAACCGGTCACCGGTGCAACCTTCTTGCATGTCTGGAGACTCTCCCTGGGCATCATTTCTCTCACAGCCCCCTTTGCAGTGTTTATCCTCCTCCCTGCGCTTCTGCAGATCTTTCTGGAGGTCCAGACATTCCTGTCAGTACTCAGTTGGCTCTCCTCTGTGGTATTCACTCTCCTCTCAGGGCTCCTTGGTTCTCCGGTGGCTCTTCCTTCTTGTGTCACCTTCGTCCTGCTCCCTTCTCCATGCCTCGTCTCCGCCAGAGGATGCGAAGTCGGCGAGGAGTTAGTCGGGGCCATGCCTCTTTTAATCGCCATTCGCCCTCCTCCGTTTCAGGATCTTCCTCCGCCAGTGAAGAGCCTGTCCAACCTCATGCTCTGCGCAGGGGCAGAGGAAGAGGACGTGGGCGCACCCTGGATTCTGGTCATGCTGGCCCTTCTACCCATCCTTCAGCCTCTGTTCCTTCTAGCAGCATGCATGCGGGGACATTCATTCGGCAGACCACCCAACATGCTGAGCTTCGTTTCGATTGCACTTCTATTCAGTCCATCATTTCTGCTCTTATCACTGTCAATCTCCGCGAAGAGATCCCTTATCCTGCTCCCACCCGCTCAGCTTCTCCCTCGCTCCTTGTTGCCCCTTGCTCCGCCAGCAGAGAAGTCCTCCCTGCGACTTCCATTCTCCCTCCTCATTCTGCGCTATGTAAAGCAGATGAAGACTCCGACTTGAAGGATGTGAGCCAAGCTGGAATGGACGACAACAACAAAGATTATGAATATGCATGCACGATCGTCGAGGAACTGATGTCTCCAGAACATGAAGGGTGACAAGCTCAGTTTTCAAACTCTCCAGGTTTCTTTGCTTAATCATTGTTGGAGTTTTTTTCTTTCTGGTTTCAAGACTCAGCCGGAATGGCTGATGGTTATTTTCAATTTCTATATCTTTGTTACTTTGGAATGCATGAACTTAAGGCCAGTTTCCCTTTTAAGGGCGGCCAAGACTTTGATGTTAACAGGATCGGTTTCCCATTCTAGGCGATCCAGACTCTCTATGACCAGCTTGACTATCAAGCCCAGTGGTCTGGCTCTCATAGCAGACGCTGAGGCAGTTTTGTACTAGTACTTTTTCATACATAATAGAATTAGTCTTACATAGAAAAAAAAAATATTACTAAATTGTAAAGATATTACACTATTAACTTAATTATCATTATGTTGTTTTATTAAAGCATACATTCATTTTTAGATAACTGGAGGTCTCTAAATTACTCTATTTTAATTTTTAAATATTTATTGTTATAATAAAATTATAAAATTTTAATTTTCCATTTCTAAAGTGCAATTTTAATATATAAATATTTTTTGTTTATTTATTTATTTATTATTATTATAATTATTTTTAAAAGTTGAATATCAAATAAATTACGGTTTCTTATGGTTTCATAATTGTTGATACTAGTGAATTATATTCATGATGACGATGATGATTACCATCCTTTAAGACCAATATAGTCTATCGGACCTTAAGAGAGGAGATAGAATCTAAGTTTGATTCCTCAAAATCTTGTTTCTATGGTCAAAGAGAAGGGAAATAAGTGCTCCAAGATCACTATAGGTGGGTTAGCTTAATAGGTCAAGAAGATTGTAAGTGTTGTAGATGGTAAGGAATTGAGAGCGAATGTGAGTAAGAGTCGGGCAGTCTAAAAGGAAGTTCTTTTCATCTTCCACCTGCTTAGAGTCGCAAATTTGACAGATTCTATCATTCCAAGGTTTTTTGGGAATAGACTATTGCCTGGTCTCACTCCGAAGCTCATGGGAATTAGTTCTTATCTTAGAAATGTTCATTTTTTTCTTACTGTTGGACAACACAAAGATATAATTCTAATTATCAAGGGTGGGGTTGATCACTTCCTTATATTATATTAGGTTCCTTTTACCCTCCAGTTCCTGATCATCCCACAACTTATCCTTAAACTTGGAGGTAATATTATTTTTTATATTATCTTTGCTTCCCATACTAAGCTCCTCCTTAATTCTCTAATGGTTGAGCTAAGACTAGGTATATTTATGCCACAAACGTTTGAGGTGAAGGTGAGGGTTTTGACTATAGTTAGAAGCTATTTTAGGGAGCCTTTTTTATTCAATGTTGTCAAGCTTCTTCTTATACATCGGATATCTAAACATAGTCGTACTTTTAATGGGGGAAAAACTAGATTCTATCAAGAGGATATGACAGGGAGTATTTCCTTTGATATTAAGGTTGTAGGTTATGAATTGCTTTTTAATCATGTCAATCTTCTTGCATGACTCTTTGGATATACTGCAACCAAAAACTTCACATCTGTATAAGATAACACGGGTGAAAACGGTCTCAAAGAGGAACCTATTTTTACTCCAAATGTAAAGATCAACTGACTTACAATTGTTTTCAAGCTCATAATAATATTTACAGCCCCCAATAATTCTTTTATTGATGTTATAATTGTAGTTGAGATGATGAGGGAAGTCAATGACCAAATACTTATAAGAAGAAAAATCCTCTAAGCACTAGTTATTATAGACGAAACTACCATGGGTGATCTTTTTGGATTTAATGATCATGACTTTAGTCTTGTCGGTATTAACTGTCATACCTATCTTTGAGCAGTTGTCATGAACAATCTAGATTTGTTTGTCAAGGTCATCATGTATTTTTGCAAGAAGAATGATATCATCGGGACAAAGGAGAAGAGTAATGAGAACATCAACAATCTCAGTGCCTTTGCACCCCATAGATTCTAGACACTCCTCTAGCTTATCGATGTATATGCCAAAAAGCATATGGGATAGGGGACTGTTGAAGTTTGCAACAAGAAATAGTGAAAGAGGCATCCAGAAACATCGTCCTTGACCCTAGCGAAAAATAAGCACCTAAATTAGGTGGGGCCCACACAGGCTATTTTTAGGTGTATGTCTATTTTTAGACATGTTGAAAAAAATCTAAAATTAGCAGGAGGCTGATTTTAGATGGTTGATAAAATTATATCTTTGGATGAGTTTCTATTTTTATATTTATGGGCGAAGTCTATTTATAGATCACCTGTCTAAAATTAGAATGCATGTCAATTATTATTAGCCCTTAATAATAATCAGACAATAAATAGTAACTTATTCTCTTGGAGCACTTGATTTCAGTTAACTGATGTGGCAAACCAATTGATTGAAGGAATTTCGAATTCCAAGGGTGGTTGGTGACTCATGCATGGAGGAATTAGTTACAACTAATTGTGGCAAGTTGTAACAGAGTTGGAGAGTAGTTATGTGAGTTGTTATTTAGTTAAACTTAGTTCAATGAGTTAAACTCAGTTGTGCTAGTTGTAACTGAACATACACTAGTGATAGATGAGTGAATTAATTAGTTAATTAATTCACAAGTAGTGTCTTACTTGCAACTGAATAAACACAACAGTTAACTACTTGCATGTCAGATCCAGTGGAGACCTAGTGGAGAGATTTGTGAAAGGGTGAGATGGACTATCTGTTGTGACTATAGTGGAGCATTCAATTCATCCACACACACATTGGATATGCCTATGAGTATTGCGCAGTCAAGGCAAGGTAAGGTCGAATTCATTTAGGGTTCTTCTTTAGCAAGGATTGCGCAGTGGAGGTAGGCTGTCAAGAGGCAAGAAATTGGTGCATAGATATGCAAATTTCTGCATGACAGTGTGTGACGATTGTTGATTGTAATGAGAGCTTGATGTATTAAGCTTTGTATGAGATTGTTACATGTTCCATTAATATACATTATATATGATAATTAGGGTTTTTAGCTTTAAGCTTTCTCGGTAAAACATTCTTGTTATGTGCGATTGATTTGATTCATATGTGTTTTGCAATTGGCGATTTAATTTCTGCAAAGAATTAAGTGGAAGGGTCCTGTATTTTAACATAAGATTAATTTGTTAGATCAGGAGAATTCAGAAATACATTATTGTGTTTATAAATTTCTACATGGTATCAGAGTTGTGTTAATCACTGAACACTGCAATATTGAAACGGTGCTGAGTTTTGTGCTGGTGGAAAATTCGATTTTGTTACAAGAATTTCTTGGTGCGATAGTTGAGTATACATTAAAATGGCTTTCAATGGGTTGCGGTTGGAGTATGCACTTGAAGGCAGTTCAAACTACATAGCTTGGAAGGATAGGATGGAGGCGGTGCTTGAAGATAATGACTTGAAGGAATTCATCGAGAGAGATGTTCTTAAGCCCACTTCGGCGAATGATGTAGTACTTGATGCATGGAAAAAGACAGTAGCAAGGGCGAGGAGGATTCTATTGGAAGGTTTGAAAGTATATATTGTGTCAAGCCTTCATGGGAAAGCCACTCCATATTATATGTGGAAGGCTTTGATAGATCTTTTCCAAAGTAGTAGTAACCATAAGAAATTGATGCTGAAGGATAAACTAAGAAAAATCAAGATGGAGAAGAACGAAATTATTCTAGTATACTTGACAAAGTTTTTCCAATGCAGGGATAAGCTTGGGAGTGTAGGGGTCAGTTTTGTGGATGATGATTTGGTGAGCTTGGCTCTCCTTGGACTTCCGAAGAGTTATGAAGACTATGAAGACTATGTTAATGGATGGGAAAAACTGGCAGATTGGGAGCGACTTTGGTCAAATCTAGTGCAAGAGGAGATAAGGTGAAACATCAGGGATGGCTCTTCATCAAAGAATGATGATGAAGAGGACCATGCTCTGGCTGCCAAGGCGAAGAAGAAGAAGGGGAAGAACTTCCATTCTAGATATGAGGCCAGTGAAGATGGCAAGGAGCACAGCATGTCCAAAGTGAAGTGTTTTTACTATCATGAGTATGGACATATTGCCACAAATTGTCCACATAAGAAGAAGAACAAGATGGCTATTGGAGCTGTAGCTGGTGAGGCTCTTGCCTCGCAATTTGAGCTTTAATTTTCATTGATCGCATGCATGGTGTCTAGTGCATTGGGATTGGGGTGGTACTTTGATAGTGGTGCTTCCTTTCACATGATGGGAGATGAAAAATTGTTCAGTGAATTGGTGGAATTGTTCAGAGGGCATCAGGTAAAATCTTTCATCTAAAAGATGTTGTGCATATTCTAGGTTTAAAGAAGAATTTAATCTCAATCGCAATGTCAGAGGATAGAGGTTATGATGATGTCTTTAGTGAAGGAAATTTTTTCTTGTGACACAAAGCAACATGGAAAGCCAAGAAGGTTGGGATTTCAGTTAAGAATCTCTACAAACTTCAAGTAGATGGGATTTCTATGGAGCTTCCTACTGTTGGGAAGTGCGAGAAAGCAATGCAATTGATGCTTGAGAGGTAGCAGGATTTGCATGCGGGTAAGAGTGAACCTCGGGATGTGGAGCAACCATAAGAAGAGGATCATGGAGTGGGAGCACACACTCATGCAGAGAAATTTCGTGCCATATGGGTAGAGGGAGTGCATGCATCTATGCCACCAGGTGAGAGGTGGGGCGACATGCATGAGTAATCCCAAGAGGATATTTTTGGGCAGGATTCATTGAGATTGTGTGGATCTCATGAATTGAACCTAGTTACAAGGTGCCCATAGAGCAGTAGTAGCATGATCAGTTGGATTGATGCAATCATATCAAAGTGACAGTGTCGGATACTGGAGCACGGATCATAGTTGACAACAAGTGCAGAGTGCATGGGTGCAGAGTTCAACATCGCAGTGGTTCCTGAAGACATGTGTAGTAGCTAAGCAGAGGTCAGAAGACTTTGATGACAAATGCATTATACTAATTTAATTATTTGAAGGTTGTTCAGTTTCGGAAGTGTTGCTTGCAAAGGTTGTAGGGCAAATGCATGGAGTTGCATGTTGCATGCAAAGAAAATCCTTTCTTCTTGAGAGGGAGTGTTTAAGTTTGCAATAAGAAATAGTGAAAGAGGAAAGAGGCATCCAAACACATCATCCTTGATCCTAGTGAAAAATAAGCACCTAAACTAGGTGGGGTTGACACAGGTTATTTTTAGGTGTATGTATATTTTTAGACATGTTGAGAAAAATCTAAAATTAGCAGGAGGCTGATTCTATATGGTTGAGCAAATTATATATTTGGATGAGTTTCTATTTTTAGATGTATGGGCGAAGTCTATTTATAGATCACTTGTCTAAAATTAGAATGCATGTCAATTATTATTATCCCTTAATAATAATCAAACAATAAATAGTAACTTATTCTCTTAGAGCACTTGATTTCAGTTAACTAATGTGGCAAACCAGTTGATTGAATGAATTTCAAATTCCAAGGGTGGTTGGTGACTCATGCATGGAGGACTTAGTTATAACTAATTGTGGCAAGTTATAATAGAGCAGGAAGAGTAGTTATGTGAGTTTTTATTTAGTTTAACTCAGGACTTAGTTATAACTAATTGTGGCAAGTTGTAACAGAGTTGGAAGAGTAGTTATGTAAGTTTTTATTTACTTTAACTCAGTTCAGTGAGTTAAACTCAATTGTGCTAGTTGTAATTGAACATACGCTAGTGATAGATGAGTGAATTTATTAGTTAATTAATTCACAAGTAGTTTCTTACTTGCAACTGAAGAAATACAATAGTTAACTGCTTGCATGTCAGATCCAATGGAGACCCAGTGGAGAGATAGATGAAAGGGTGAGATGAACTATCTGTTGTGACTATAGTGGAGCATTCAATGCATCCACACACACATTGGAAATTCCTATGAGTATTGTGTAGTCAAGGCAAGGTAAGGTCAAATTAATTTAGGGTTCTTCTTCAGTAGGGATTGCGCAGTGGAGGCAGGCTATTATGAGGCAACAAATTGGTGCATAGATATGCAAATTTCTACATGACAATGTGTGACGATTGTTGATTTTATTGAGAGCTTGATGTACTAAGCTTTGTATGAGATTGTTACATGTTCCATTGATATACATAATATATGATAATTGGGGTTTTTAGCTTTAAGCTTTCCTGGTAAAACATTCTTGTTATGTGCAATTGATTTGCTTTATATGTGTTTTGCAATTAGCGATTTAATTTTTGCAAAGAATTAAGTGGAAGGGTTATGTATTTAACATAAGATTAATTTGTTAGATTAGGAGAATCCATAAATACATTATCGTGTTTATAAATTTCTACATGTACACCCTTTATTAACTCCAATATTGCATTTAATGTCTTTAGACCACACCTCGTTGGTCTTAAGCTTAGCAGTGATGGTCTCATAGAGATGGATCACAAAAATCCTCAGCTCAGGAGGGACCATGATCTCGTTAAGTCTCTCCCAAAGTTTATCTCAAGGAACCATGTCGAAATATTTTCTAAATTCCACAAAGTAACAAGAGATATTGGCTTTACTATTGCGACATTCCTCTGCAATGATTCTAAGAGTGACCAGATGGTCAATAATCGAGTGATATCTCCTAAAACCAACTTTTCCTTTAGCTCTTTTTCCCTGGCTTTCAAGCCAAAGGCTAAGCTTCTTCTCCAAAATGAACCCATAAATCTTAGCCAGGATATGACCAATGGTCCTATAGTTAGATGGAATACTATTGTCCCCATTTTAAAGTATGGGCGCAATAAGGCTTTGCATCCAAACTGGAGGGAAGCCATGCATTACAGCCAAATTGAGAATCTTATGGAGACAAGGAATGAGGATAGATCTTCCCATTTTAAGGATCTCAACTTAGTATGCTTCAATATATTTAGCTTTCCTCTTAGTGAGCTTATTAATACTAGACTCAATGTCATCAAGAAATAATACATCATCCTTAATAAGAGTGATTAAGGTAGTTCCCATAGTGTCCGGAGAGTCATACAACTTCTCAGGTTAGTTGTCCCATTTTTCTAATGGGATAGAATGGTTATCTTTGGTTTTATGGACAAGAAAATTCCACTAAAAAAATTTGGGCACGACTTTAGAAAGGTGGAGAAGATAATCCTGTCTTTTATTAATATATGATCTTTTCTTCCTCTTGATGATATTTTTTTTTAATATTGATATTCTGCACCTTAGTTATGTCATTAGGAACGTCTCTAATCACTTTCCTAGAAATTTCGCAATCTTTTTCATACCATGGATTGGAAGTTCTATTAAGATGCTTAAATGAAATCTCATTAGAAAACTTGCTAATGGTGTTGGAAAGGATAGTAGTGAAATGGTATTAAATTATATCAATGTTATTATTATAATTCATGGGGCCTAAATCCCTCTGTAAATCCCTTAAGAAGAGGTCGGTTTTACTTATATAAAAGAGAATGTGTATTTTTGTTTCATTGGTCTCCTACATGTGGGTGGTATGCATATCAAGATTGAGGGATAGAGACAGAGTTTCGTGGTTATTTTCAAGCTCAAATCCATTAAGAAGCTCAAAGTTTATAATATGGTTTAGGACAAGGATGTCAGAAATTGAATAATCCACGACACTGCTACCCAGTGCATGGAAACATGTCATCTGACCGGAGAGGGGCCACTTGTTAATACCATCACAAATAATTAGGTTCTGGGAACTGCAATGTTTGAGGAGCTCGGTGCCAAATAAGTTCTAGATAATGTCTTTAGATTTTCTCTTGAATTTATTATCTAAGTTTCTATCTTCATCAAGCCACAAGGGGTCGGGGTTAGAGTTGTTTCTTAATGTAATGGCTTGGTTAGTAGCAGTTCTAGCATTAAAGTCTCCTATCAAAAGGATATTACCATAATTTCTCAAGTTGAAGATGTCTTTTTCTAAAGATTTGAAAGGAAAATTCTTATCCAAGTTGTTCTTGTTATAATATGTAGAGTTGATAAGAGAAAAATAGCATATTGGAAGAAAGATCCTATTGGTGGTGGAATCAAAGATTTTGATCCAAATGAGATTCCTTATATAGCAGGCTATACCACCAAAACCCCTCCAAGTGTATTTATTATTCCATTCAAACCAAAGAGTGAAATTGTCGAGGTGACAAACCCTAGATTCATCATGCTCTTGTGTTTCAACTAAGAGAATAAGGTCAATATCACTCGTGATCCAACTTAACATGGGAAATTTACACCATGGAAAGCCACGACAGTTCCAGAAGAGCATCCAGAGTGATGCAAATCTCTATTTATCACTTGTGCTTGAGAATCTATCTCTAATAATAGCTTTCCTATTCCTAATGATTGCCCATTTCCCAGTCTTTCCTGCATCCTTGACCTTTTGGACTTCTTTCCTAAGTTCAACTTGGTCTTCTGGAATGAGATATTCATTTATAAAGATTCATTTTCCTTTCAGGCTTGGATATTTCCTAAGTATATCCAGTTTATGTTCATGAAAATTGACCTTGACACAGATGAGTCTATATTTATGCTCAAGTATCTTTCTGACCCTTATTGCATCCGTGAGATAGGTTGTTTCAATTTGAGATTTTGTTTTTAATTGTTCTTTAACCATTTCTAATGTGTTTTCATTTTTTTTTATTCTATACCCGCAACTATAAGATTAAAGGCTCGTTTGTGGTGCTCATGTTCGAGAAAAATTAATTTATTAATTTCCTCTTTGATGGGTTTAATATCTATGTTATTTTCTGTGTTATTTAGAGCTGAGTTATTAAGTAGTTGTTCTTTTAGATTTTTAATCTCACTTTTCAAGGTGTCATTTTCTTCAACCATTTTTTTTTTTACTATGTTATATTTATTGAATTTTACATTTTATTTCTTGGAGTTCAATTTTGAGTGTGATTATTTTATTTTCACAAATTTGGTTGCTCGTGAAGAATCTTGTCCTTACCAAACAGAATTTAGAACCCTCTCCTTGACACACTATAAACACCCATATGTATTAGGGCATGTAGGTCGGATTCTCTAACTCATGGCTCTCCTCATAGAAGCATCCTTTACATCATAGCTACCAAATTCGGTTGAATCGGCCGAAAAAAGATGAAAATTCATTGGTTCAATTTGATATGGTAATTAATACACTATTTTTGATACGGTACGAAAATACTAGGTTAACCAAATGTTGTCAGTTAAAATTGTTATTTTTGGGGACCAAAAACTATTGTTGAGCAACACCTCCGCACTCATGAAGTTAGTTAAAAACGTTGCCAAAAGGTAAAACTCATTTCCCAACACATATCCATTGTTAAAGGGTGAGCATCGAATAGTGAGTTCACTACTACACTTGGGCATTTTTAAGACATTTTTTTAAGACAAAAGAAATATTTTGTCTTAAAAAGTCACTTTTTATTTTAGCTATTTTATATTAAAATTTAACATCAATTGAATTGTCTTAAATATAAAATTTAAAATAAAAATAGTGTGAGACAAAAATCATTTGAGACAAAACTTTATATTTAAGACAAAAACTATTTGAGACAAAAATATTTAAGAAAAAAAAAAATTGAGAAAAGAAAATTTAAGACAACAAAATTTAAGACGAAAGTATTTTAAGACAAAACTCTATATTTAAGACAAAAATAGTTTGAGACAAAAATATTTTAAGACAAAAGCAATTTGAGACAAAAATATTTTTAGACAAAATTTTATATTTAAGACGAAAGCACTTTGAGACAAAAGTATTTAAGGCAAAACTTTATATTTAAGACAATGGTGACTTAAGACAATGACAAGTAAGACTAAACCCATTTAAGGCAGTTAGCAATTAAGACAAAATCATTAGCATTCCTAAGTTAGGGTTGAAATTCCATGAGTGGATAGTGGATAATTATATTTTTTTATTTTTGAAAATAGATATTCAAACCACATGAAATTTAATTATGTCATATTTATTTATTTTATGTTATAGTTTTCTTTTTTCACTAAACCACATTCTAAAAATATAATAAATAAATATTATTATTTGGTTGGCCACTCAAGGGGATTTGAACTTTGAATCCCATGTTTTAACATAATACTTCATAACAAGGTGATTGTCAACTGAGTTACATTCCATGAACTAAAATTGTTTATTTGCTTAAATATCTAAAAAAAATTAAACTAGAAATTGCACCAGATGTTACAAAGGAAACACCATAAGGCATGAAATAGAGAAGAATCCTGACATATAATAAATCATTAAATGATAAAAATTAGTAAACAAACCGCCATTCAAGAAAATATTCAATGAAGAAGGATCATTAGGTACAAGGGATGAAAATTTGATTTTCAAATAGTAAATTGGCATTTGACATTCATCAATATGAAACATCATATTATTTGAAAAATGTTATGGGCACAATAACATAAATAGATTTTTGGGGGTATAGAAATGATGCACTTGAGTGAATTGGTGAGGAATTATTGACTGATGAAGGAGAAGGAAGTGGTCCTTGAGGGAGACAAGTTGTCAGCTTCAGGATTAGGGGTTGTTGTTAGCTTAAATTTTGCGAGTTGCCTTTTTTTTGGGTGTGCCACAACCTTGATCTTGCTAATAGTTCATCAACTAGATACTTGAATGCCTCCTCGGAGAGCTTATCTTCTAGCTGATTGGGCTCATGATAAATGTGGGTGAAGGATGACCATTCTAACTCTTGAATGTGCGACTAAATTTGAGACATCGGGGACTGAAGCCGCACATTCTACCTATAAAACTTGCATTAGCCCGATCAACAACTATTAGAGATTTCCATCGCTTGCAACCTCTTCAAACCACAAGCACTTTCCAAATAAATAACAATGAACAATGTTGAGAAGTCACATATTCCTTGAATATTTGAAAGCCAAACTACCTTATCACAGTACACCAGAAAGATTCGTACTCTAAAAGACAAAAAAAGACAAAAAACTAAAATAGTAACTTTAACTCTAATCTAGACACTTCATTTTTAGCAACATGATATCTAATGAAGATGATACGTGGAAAAAAGGCTTCATATATTGTCTATCACATGTCAAACAGAGTGAACAAACACATGCACATAACACATCGGAAATAGGGTTCATAGATCAACTTGTATTCTATGGTTTCAAACCCTTCTTGTCTCCTTCAAGGGGGTTTCTTGAGGTCTTTAAAAAGACTTCCTTTTTCTAACCAAATGGATTGTTTCTTTCACACATGCATGGAAACATACTTTCCAAATCATATTGTAATAGATTAATAAGATGATATTATTGGTATTAACTACACCTTATTTGGAGACATCATTTTTATTATATGGGTTGGTACATTTCTATTGGATGTGGTTGGTGATGTGAAGACTACTCAACTTCTAGTAAAGATTCATATTAAATATAACAAGCTTATGGATGTCTGTTTACAATGGGAGACCCCTCTAAGCTTAACTCATTGGATCCTTTGTTTGTTCATGCTAATTATTGTTCTTAACTTTTTTTCTCCAAGGGGTTGAGAATATTTTATTCATTTATTTTACATGGCCCGGTGAAAGAATAAGAATGGAGATTGTCTCCACATATTTTCCATTTCGCTAAGTTACAAATAGAAAGAGTCAAATTCTATAGCCAATAGAATAATAGCCTCTTGATACACCTTTAGTGAGTTATGCATAGCTCTCACCTATCATTGTAGCTCAATGAAATGACATCTAATAGCTCCAAGACACCATTATAAATGGATTAGTTGTGAAGTTATTGTTAAATGATCGCCTCCAAATGTTCAATTCTCATGAATTTTGGGGGAGGGGTATATTTTGGTGTATTGAATGGGGAAAGGGGACATAAGGGTAGCATGGATGGGTATAAGTGAGAGGTTCAAGCATGGTTTACAAAGATCTATAATCCTAACATTAGAGGATGAGAAGGAGCCTTAGGGCCTTATGGCATAGGGGATAGGGGACCTATAGGTAAGGCAACGAGAGAAATTGATAGGGGAACCCCCAAAGTTGTGACAAGGGGATTAGGGGCCACATTATCACAACTTGTATGCTCTTAACCCATAACCACTAAAGTCCCTATCCCTTTAACCCAAAAGCCACAATCCCTTAACCCCTACACTCATAACTCATAAAAAATTAACCCCTTGATCCCTTAAACCCAAAGCCACTAACCCCTTAACCCCTAACCCCTAACTTAGAATCATTGAACCCCATAAACCTTAATCTCATATCCTCTTAAACCTTGACCCTTAACCCATAACCCCTAGCCCGTAAACTCATTAACCCATAACCCCTTAACCTGCTAAGACCTAAATACCATAATCCTTAGGCACTTAACTCCTAAATCCCCTGACATGTAAGCCCTTGATGGTTAATCGTTAACCCCTAAATCCCTTAACCATTAAGCCATTAACCTCTAACCCTTAAACCCCCTATGCCTCAACCTCCTAACCCCTAAACCCCATAAGTCCTAGCCCTTTACCCTTTACCCTTAACCCCTTGCTCCTAAACCCTTAAACTCCTTAACTCCTAGAACCCCTTATCCTTTCTCCCAAACCATAGGTGCTCCAACACTAATATTCTTGGGCATAATATGATTTTCCTGGCTAACGGCTCCAAATACAACCTCTAATAACTAGTAGGGTTAAACAAAAAGAGCTACAAGGTCCACAAATCCGATCTACATTCTATGGACAATCACATTTCCCCCAAAAGTCCTCCACGTATTTTCCTTGTTGTATTGGAGTTTGAAAAATACACAGGATGCCACAGGTAATCCTAATCATAACAATCAACTTTCCTAATGGCTAGGAAGCCTTAAAAATCGAACAACATCTTAACTTATATCTAAAATTACTAAAATTTCCTATCCTAAATATGAAATTATAAATTCTACAAAATTATAGGGCAACAAAGAAACCAACTTCCTCTTCTATAAATCTCTAAGACCTTTGGGAGGACAAATACAAATTTTGAAATAAATTGTTGAAATTGTGCTCTTGCATCAATAGCTACCAATGTATCCTTGTAGGCCACCCCCTTTAAAAATAGTAATACCAATGTCCTTTACCTAGAAGGAGATCCTTACATAATTCTCTCTTAGATCCTACCAAGCATGAAATGTTTTAGTAAAATGGATGGTCACCCTACAAGATTCAATCCTTATGGCCTAAGATAAGGCATTCCTCTATGTCACCCATGACTATTGAATTAATGGTACACTATTAAAGAGAAACAAACTTTGAAAGGATCATTCTTTGTGTTGAGTTTCATGGAGAGTATATGAGAGTTTGTTGATCAAGTTTTGTAATTTTTCATAATACTTGTGAGAACTTTCTCCAACCATTTTCTTAATCTCCTTCAACTTAGTGATTTTTTTTTGTTCAATGTCTAGCCTCTATAACTTAGATAAATATCACCTTTAATTCGTCTAAGGCCTTAGCTACACCCTAGGGATAAATATATATGAAATTCATGCACCATTAGAGAAGATTCCCCCACAATATGGTTAGGAACTTTATCAACTTAGAAACTAGCAATACAATCCTTTTCACCCTCCAAATGAATCCACATAAGAATCGATGTGGTTTTCCATCACCATCACCCTTCATAAAGTTCTTGGAACTACTATAACCATATCGTTAGTTGGGTTTTTCACCAAGATAAAACCTTATGGACATGTTTGAATAATTAGGCCTACTCCCCCACTTGAACTAAAATTAAAACATAATATATGCCACTTCTACTTGTATTCCCACCTTCATTTTGTTTTCACTACTACTATATCCAAAACTACCAAGAAGAGGTGTTTTCAAGTCAAACGTAGAATAAAAATTTGGGATCACCTCTAGGATTTTAAAATTCATGGGGTGGTTGGTTTGGATTGGATCCACTTTTATTAAGATACATTATGTATACTAATTGAGCTTTCCTAATGTGCACAACAATGGAACCGCAAAAAGGGGAATTGAAGTCAGCAAGTCTAATATTGCTCCTTTCGTGGATATCAAATTTATTTGCATATTTCCTTCTTTTGTTGTCAAATATTTAATATTGTCTCAGTTCATTTCCACTCTCGAGATGAATTGAAGTTGGTTTCTCTAGAATTTTTCTGTTTATGGTGATCAAATGGATCTGCAATTTTGTCTTGTATTTTCCAAGGTTAAAAATTGTTCAAATTCAATTAAAATTAAGTTTATCGTGATTGTTGGATGGATATAGCTATATTCAATTTATTAAATTCTTCTGTCATGTTGATTTGTTCTTTTTAATGTCTAAATGGAAGCTTGATGAAAATAAACCTTTGGTTAGTGAATTCTTAGAAATCATGGAGCCATATGGAAATCAAATGGTCCCCTTTCTATATGTAAGCGAGGAAGACAACCATGCCTGGTTTGGCTCTGTTCTCAAGGGAACCCGTCTCTCCTAAAGACAGCCATTCTAGCTAAGATCTACATAGCCAACTTTGATCTAAAAAGTTATTAGTTTTCACAATTGGAATAGATTAGCGGTAGCCTTGTGAATGTTTTACATGCACCATATTTTCCTTAGAATGCCCGACATTCCTTCCTGCCCACTGGATCAGCCATTTTAGGAAATATGCCTTTCCAACAAGGTGCGAAATAGATAGGATATTATATCAACATCAACCCATGCTCAAATAAATCTGTAATCCTGTATATCAACACAATATTCTTATCTATGGTGATTTTGTGGCAAACCATGTAAAATATTTTTATTTAATTAGTGCATGAATTACCTTATCCCTAATCACTACACTGTAAAATTTTTTTTTTTGTCAAATTATTATATGATTTACTTGATCCCTAATCACTAGATTGTTATAAAGATTCAACCAAAAGAAGAGTTACAATAAATATTTCCTATATGTTTTGTACCAATTTTCAGCTTACATTAAGATTTATGACGATGTAGTCTCACAGGAATTTAAAAATCTCAGATGACCTCTATGTAGTATGGAAATAAAACTTTTCTGATTGCTTTCATATCATCTCACAGTTCGGTATTGGGAATAGATGTATTGTGAGTAAATAGTTATGATATATGATGTTTTTTAGCAGGAAACCTCGTACATAGTTCTTTGCATGAGTGTGAAGCAAAGTTGCTTGCATCCAAAAGGAGGAATGGCCAAATATGTCAAGATAGGCTTGCCTTAGATGAGTGGTATGTTGAAAAATTAAATAGTATATAACTTCCATATCAAGACATATACAATTCCTCTAATAAAGATAGTTCATTTGGAAGGCAAACAAAGCTCTTCTATATGCCGAATGAGAACAGTAACATACCTATTACTACTCTTCCCTGTGAATGTGGAAAGAGACTCTACATGCACAAACCCAAACGTCTGATGAAAAAGAAGGAAAACATGGTCCTAACCCAAGAAACACCACTCATTCAAATATGCCAAATTTTTTTTATACCAAAAAGTCATCAGAAATGTTTATTCTTTAAGAGTTTAAATTTTCCTTTGAATGTTAATGTTGTTCACAAAATTTTGTCACTTCCCTAGAAAGTACATAAAAATGTCCCTTGCCATCACTCACAAACACCTTAAATTTAATATTCATAGCTTCCATAATCAAGAATCCAAGCCAATAGGTAGAATAGAATACCATCACATCCTTCTCAAGGGTAGTGTACACAATCCACTTACTGTTCATTCTACCTTTTAATGTGAATGTTGTTCACCAAAATATTTCACTTCCCTAACAATGTTCTTTACATTTTCAATGCTTCTTTAATTCTCTAATTTTCTTTACATTTTCACACCAAATATCTGCTTTACCTTTAAGACTGAATGTAGATATCCTAGCCTTCATTTTCTTTGAGTAATCGTGCAATCTGAAGAATTTATTCATTCCAATAAACCATGCTTCTACATCTTATGTTTTCTTCATTTCCCCATCGAATTTAGGTGGATTTTATTTCTTGAACTCATCCAAAAAATATCCCCTATCACTCCTCCTTTAAGGATGATAGTGATGATAACCATGATACCTATCAAAACTAGAACGAGAATAGTACATGTGTTCATCACCCCTGCTTTCTGGAGTATCTAAGAACCTAACATCCCTGATCGTGTCATCTCTATTTAACCTGTGCCAACTATGGGGACTACTTCCACAAGCCCCATTAGTCATATCCTCCTGTCCATAGTTGATCTGAAGTGGCCCCTATCTCTACAATTTTGACACTCTCTAAATAATTACTGCATTGACTTCTGCTTATTTCTCCTATGGCTGCATGATTTTGTCATTATATGCTTTGAAAATCCTTATTTCCTCCTTCAAAATCCTCAATGTGCCTGCTAAGTCAGAAGAATTCCAAACACCACGCTACTCATCTGATTCATAGGGATGATCTTTGTAGTCTACCATATTGTTAGTCATCTTTCATCTCTTCTTCTTGCAAGGTATATTATGTCAGCTAAACAAATCATCAATCCTTAGTTAAAGTCTCATGCTTTGAAGAATTGATCTTAAAACAATGTTTTATAGTAGGCTATTATACATCCTTGGGGTCTCTAATCTTTCGTTTTCTTTAAAAACCCCAACCCTCCTTGAAGAATCGATGCTCAAGGCTTTGATCCATAGCAAGAAAGGTGTCGTAATACATATCTAGAGATATATATATGAAATTATCCCCTAGCTACCACTATATTATACACAATGATTCAATGGATATGGGTTTGTATTTATCATGCAATGGAATCACTTCTAACTAGTATCGATTTGTATTTCTCTTCTCACTCATTATTGACTTAACGGCCACCTTCTTCGATGTTTTTCCTTTGGAAGTTCGAAAAGAGATTTTATTGTTGGAAAGTAAAGAGGTTGAGGGTCTCCCTTATCACTCAGATTTTGAGGTGATGGGTGAGGATTTGAAATGGATTCCAAACCCTAGAAAACCTTGAAAGAAAAAAATTTTCTATCACAACTCGCTGGCCTTACACCAACAGATGGCTACTTTGTTTCACCTAGTACTTCAAGATAAACAAGTTGAGATCTATAATCTATTTTCTTCTCTTGAAGATGGAAAAAGAATTCTTTGAAACCTACGATACTATTTCGATCGTGTGGACTCCTAATTGGCTCACGTTGAAGTTTTTCTGGTTAGTGACTCTGCCTCTAGTGACCTTACCGATCCTCCTGTTGATCATGCACACAATCTTATTATTATAGCCTATAATCAAGATCAGGGATGGTAAAATTCATAGTTTGTTGCATTTTTAGTTTAAATGGCTCATGGCTACATATAGTATGATAATCCACTTTTATCGACATGTTTTGTAGACCTCAAGCATGGAAATCATGTTTTATTGTCACCTGTATGAGATTGTATGAATATTTATGGTCTTGTCGATGGTGGAGAGAGTATCTAGAGTGGCTCTTCATTTGGTCTCACTGTACATGCTCTGGAAGTGGAGGATTCCCATTGTTGTTGTCAATATTATGCTTACCTAGTATTTTTTTTGGTGGTTTATGTTTATGCTTTCATGATCCTTGGGATTTGGTGCTAGCATCAAAGTATACTCTATTTCCTCTCATTTTATGGGCACTTGTAACTTGAATCTTGGAAATTGAAGCTTGTTTCAACATATGCTTTCAACTTGGCTTGTTTTGGGATGGATGAGTATGTTAGCCTTTGAGAAATTGGTTACTCTTTTCATGCTAGATGGAAGAAGTGGTTTTTTGTAGAGGACACTCACGAGACTATGATTTACTAATGTTTCCCTCTGTCAAAGGACACTCTTTTCTAGGTTTAGAGCTCTATTTTCTTCTCGTTTTCAAGGAAACTATCACTAAACCACATTAATTTTCAGTTTACGTGCACTCTTTCTCTAGAATTGTGTCATTTTATGAGGGTCTAAACTCTTGATGCAAATATTTAGTTGTTGTTGAAATGATACTTTGTTATTATTGTAATAGTGTTTTTGTGGTTTTGGGATCTTGTGATCATTGGAGAAGCTAGTGCTTTTAGAAGTATATAAATTTGATGTTTAATATATCAATGTAAATCTCCTATTTTGATATGAATATGTATTTTAATTTACAAAAAATTATGGAGTAGAGAAAAATAACTTCATCCTCGACATGGATAAAACTTCCAAATAATCACACTATTTAGTATGTTTATAAATTTTAAAACAACATGCAATTTATTTTGAAAGAAAATTGTTGAAAGTTTAATTGTCTTTGTTTGTGCATGAGCCAAGCCATTCAATAATACATTTTTCATTTTTTAAGTGAAGTGCTTAAATAAATTAGGGAAGAATATAGTTAAAGTTAAGACCATCTTATAATGTTTGTTGACATAAACAAAAAAAACTGTCACTTTTGAAAAATATCATCTCTACATATGTTATCATTTATTTTGAAAGATTAAATATAAAATTTATTGTTAATATTAATTTTAAAATATAAAATTAAAAAAAAAAATCATTTTCATTTTATTTATTTATTTATTTTTATAATAAAATTAAAATAATTCATAATTTAAATCAGTTATAAAAATTAAAATTAATAACATTAAAAATATTTTGATGTCATTTTTTAATATTGTAAAAATATCAAATTAATTGATTTCGCAATTAATGTTTTAATAAATCAATTAATGTTTTAATATTTGTTAAAATATAGACAAATAAAAATAAAATATTAATTAAAATATATAATACCTTTCAGTAATCAAACTCGTCCATTTCCAAAAAACAATCATAATAATTAGGAATGACAATACAATTAATTAAGGAATGATAATCAATTAATTGAACAATTCGAAGCACCGCTGAACATGCAAGTCGCTTAAACACTCCAAGTCGGTTAAACTCTCCGAGCATGCAAGTCGCTTAAACTCTCTGGTCGTAAGTCGTGATAAGTGCTCGAGTGCTCGAGATCAAATTCGATATGACCTTCGCACTGCAATCCTACGTCGCCTCTTCATCTAGTCTTTATTTCAATGAAAGAAGTGGAAAAATATCAAAAATTCATGCAATGACATATTTCAGAAATCTGGCAGAAGTCGAAGATCTATAAGAAGCCCTAGAACTAATGGTCCTCACACTTGCAAGAGCAGGCTAATAAATTTCACTGATGGTCCTCACACTTGCAAGAGTAGTCGAGTAAATTTTAGGGATTTTATGCAAGTGAGCAAGCTGAACCTAGATCACGCAACCCACCCATCACAGGTGGTCAAGGTCTTGTTAGATCCCAACATAGAATCCCTGGCCTTGATGCTTTCAGATTCACCTTCTGTATTATTTGAAGTATCCATCTTCTACAACAACCTAAATCCCGGCTCCCAAATCAGACATGTGTTTTCTACACCTGATAAAGCCTCGGTTGGCCAACATGCCAAAAAAAGCCGCAAGAGCCGTCGTTTGTATATCAGCAATGCCCGATTACGCTGGATCTCGCACGGTTCCGAGGGCTTGGCTAGTACGACAGAACTCGGCTTCATATCCGGGTTCAAGTTTAGGTTTTAAACATGCAGGTATCGAGGTGAGGGCTTCGAAAGGCTCTGAGGGTTTGACAAAACTTGGGATTCTGGAATGGGTCGGTGAATGTGTTATCTCTACACTTGGGTTCTGAAAAGAAAATAGGGTTTTGAAGGGAAAACATGGGTCATGGTTTCCAAGCTCAAAGACGAACAAGGGATTTTGAAATTGAATCTGGTATGTATTAGTTTGATTAAGTTTTTTGTCGTTGATCGCAATGGCCCCATTTGCTCAACTCGACTTTCACTTCAACATATGTTGTTGGGACAGGACAATGGGGTTAGGGTTTGGCCCCTGCGGCCTCTTGTCAAGGGCAAGAATAAGTTCAAGGGCAAGAAGAATAAATTTTACATGACAGGGTTTCCATGTGTGAAAGGAGTGTAGATGAAGTGTCGATGAATGGGGGAAGAGTTGGGGTTTTTCATCAGAGAATTTTTCAGTTGATTTCTGCGGAAATTGTGACAAAGAGCATCAGGGGCAAGACCAAAGCCACTGAATTTCAAGTGGAATTTGTTCTGAAAAAAGGCGATAGTGTTTGGACGATACAATTTTTTCGAGTGGCCAGTGCTATGGCAGTGCAATATGTTGTTGGGGCAGGACAATGGGGTCAGGGTTTGGCCCCTGTGGCCTCTGGTCAAGGGAAAGAATAAGTTCAAGGCAAGAAGAATAAAATTTTACATGACAGGGTTGCCATGTGTGAAAGGAGCATAGATGAAGTGTCGATGAATGGAGCCAGAGTTGGGGTTTTTCATTAGAGAATTTTTCAGTTGATTTCTGTGGAAATTGTGACAAAGAGCATCAAGGGCAAGACCAAAGCCACTGAATTTCAAGTGGAAGTTGTTCTGAAAAAAGTTGATAGTGTCTGGACAATTTTTTTTTTTCAGGTGGCTAGTGCAATGGCAGTGCAATGGTTGTTAGTGATTTTGTAAAAGGCCTAGACTTAGCAAAGCCTTCAAAAAAGAGATCAGCAGTTCAACATCTGCAGATCATCCAAAGAATTTTTTTGTCAGGGGACTAGATTATGGTGAAAGGGGGCCAGATTTCAAGGGGCTTCCTAGAAATGGGTTGATAAGGAGTTTCAATGGAAGCTTTGTTTTAAAAAATGATGGCGAAATATTTTCAAATTCCGCATGGGTCCGTTGCAATGGAGAAACACTTGGTGTTCTAAATCAAGAGTCAATATAGCAGGGGATCTTGGCATCTAGTGGTAAAGTATTTGTAGATGTTGTAGCCAATTGGGTGGGTGGTATCAGATGCAACTGCACCAATTCTAAAATTATGCGTACAGGTTTGGTGCAAGGAAGAGAGGCCTTTCTTGATGTGCACAACAATGGAACCGCAGAAAGGAGAATTGAAGTCTGTAAGTCTAATATTGCTCCTTTTTTGGATATTGAATTGACTTGTATATTTCCTTCTTTTGCTTTCAAATATTTAATATTGTCTCAGTTCATTTCTACTCTCGAGATGAATTGAAGTTGGTTTCTTTGGGATTTTTCTGTTTATGGTGATCAAATGGATCTGCAATTTTGTCTTCCATTGTCCAAGGTTAAAAATTGTTAAAAAAAAATTAAAAGTTAGTTTATCGTGATTGTTGGATGGATATAGCTATATTAATTTATTAAATGGTTTTGTCGTGTTGCTTTGTTATTTTTAATGTCTAAATGGAATATTGATGAAAATACACCTATGGGTAGTGCATGCTTAGAAATTGTGGAGCCACAGGGCAATCAAATGCTCCCCCTTCTATTTTGATTTCCCCCCTTCTGTATGTAAGCGAGGAAGACTTCATCAAACCTATGGGTAGTGCATGCTTATAAATTGTGGAGCCATAGGGAAATAAAATGGTGCCCCTTTTTTTTTTATTTCCCCCCTTCTGTATGTAAGAAAAGAATAAAATCATGCCTGGTTTGGCTTTGGTCTCAAGGAAATATTTCTCTCCTAAAGATGGCCATTCTGGCTAAGATCTGCATAGCCAAATTTGATCTAAAAATTTATTATTTCTCATGATTGGAATGAATTATCCAGCCTTGTGAATATTTTCTATGCACCATCTCTTCCTTAGAATGCCCGATATTCCATCCTGCCTGCTAGATCAGCCATTTTAGGAAAGATTCCTTTCCAACAAGGCGAGGCAATAGATAGGATATTCTATCAGCATCAACCCATGCTCAAAGAACTCTGCAATCCCGTAATTCCACACAATATTCTTAGCTATGGTGATTTTGTGGCAAACCATGTTGTTGAGATTCAACAAGATGATGAGCTTAGTGAAAAGAATCGCCTTCACTAAGTGGGCCCGTAGGCTATTTTTGGTGCAAAGTCTATTTTTAGACTATGTCTATTTTTAGACATATTGGGCAGAGTCTATTTTTAGACTACTAGTCTAAATATAGATATGTCGAATATTATTAGCTCTTAATAATATTTGGACTCTAAACATTATCTTATTCTCTTGGAGCACTTCAGTTCAGTGCATAGATGTGGCACAGAAGCTGACAGAATGAATTACGATATTCCTGAGGGTTTACTGGAGCTATTACATGGAGGACTCAATTAGAACTCAAGTGGCAAAGTTTGGTGGAGTTGGAGAAGTAGTTGGTGGAGTTGTATTTAGTTTAACTCAGTTAGACTCAGTTGAGCTAGTTGTATCTAGTCTAACTGATTGATACACTAGTGAGAGTGGAGTGAGTTAATTATTTAATTAATTCACCAAATATTGACTCATTAATCAACTGAAGAATACATCAATTAACTACAGTGCATGTCATTTTCAGTGGAGACCAGTGGAGAGATAGGTAAAAGGGCAAGTGTGACTATCAGTTGTGACTATAGTGATGCATTGATTGCATCCAATACTCAGTGGAGATGCTAATGAGAATTGCATGAGAAAGGCTGGAGTAATTCAAACTCATTTAGAGCCATTCTTCAGCATGGATTGTGCAGTAGAGGCAGGCTAGCAGGTGACAAAGATCGGTGCATGGATTTGCAAGATCGGGCTTGATTAGTGTGTAGCGATTGTATTGTACTGAGAGCTTGATATGATCAGCTTTGTATGAGGATTGTTACATGATCTCTATGACATATATTATATATAGATATTTGGGTTTTTCAGCTTCAGGCTTTCCCGTTAAACAACTATGTTAATGTGTGTGAATTTTTATTGTTTCATGTGTGCATTGCAATCTTGATTTAATTTCCGCAAATGATCAATGGTGGAATATATTCTGTATTTTGCATGAAGTTAAAATAGTGTGATATCAGGAGAATCTTAGAAATATAACACATAAGTTATATGATTTATACATGGTATCAGAGGTGTATTTATCATTGGAGGAGATTGCAATTATTGAAGCGGTTGAGTTTTATGCTGGTGGAATTCGAATTTGCTGCAGTGTTTTCTTGGTGTCGAAGTTGAGCATTCATTGAAATGTCTTTCAACGGATTGCGATTAGAGTATGCCCTTGATGGTAGCTCGAATTACATAGCATGGAAGGATAGGATGGAGGAGGTGCTGGATGATAATGGGTTGAAGGAGTTCATCGATAGAGATGTTCCCAAGCCAGGTTCTAGCGATGCAGCCGCACTTGATGCATGGCAAAAGAAGGTAGCAAAGTGTCGAAGGATTCTGTTGGAAGGTGTGAAGGACCACATTGTGTCTAGCCTTCATGGGAAAGCCACTCCATTCTTAATGTGGAAGGCTTTGATAGACTTGTTCCAAAGCAGAAGTGACCAGAGGAAGTTGGCACTTAAAGACAAGCTCAGAAAAATAAAAATGGAGAAAGGCGATGGTATAACAAAATACCTCACGAAGTTTGTCCACTGCAAGGATGAGCTGGGAAGTGTGGGGGTTACTGTTGATGAAGAAGACTTGGTGAGCTTGGCTCTCCTTGGGATTCTAAATATTTGGCATAGCTACGAAGACTCTGTCAATGGACGAGAGAAACTGTCAGGATGGGAGTGACTTTGGTCGGATCTTGTGCAGGAGGAGATAAGGCGGGGTACCAGGGATGGATCTTCATCGAAGAATGAAGATGAAGAAAATTGCGTTTTGGCTGCCAAAGCAAGGAAAGGGAAGGGGAAGAATAATCGTTCTCAATCCGGTTCGAAAGGCAAGAAGTAGGATTTGTCCAAGGTGAAGTGTTTTCACTGGGAATTTAGCCACTAATTGTCCACAGAAGAAGAAGAATAAGAGCGCTGCTAGTTCTGTAGCAGGAGAAGCCTTATCATTGCAGTTTGAGCTCAAATTTTCTTTGATCGCATGCTTGGTTTCAATTGTGATGGGATCGGTGTGGTTTCTTGACAATGGTGCATCTTTCCATATGACTGGAGACAAAGATTTTCTTAGTGATCTGGAAGAAAAGGATCTTGGAGTGCACATCAAGATGGGCGATGATGGTAGATACAGTGCGACTGATAACGAGACCATTTCCTTCGAGAGGGAGTCTAGTAAGCCTTTCATCTTGAAGGATGTCATGTATGTTCCATGATTGAAGAAGAATCTGATCTCTGTGGAGATGTTGGAAGACAAGGGTTATGATGTTATTTTTAGCAAGGGAAAAGCTTTCCTGCGCCATAAAACAACTAGTCAAACTAAGAGGATAGGGATTCGAGTTAAGAATCTTTATCAATTGTAGGTAGATGGCTGCACTACAATGGCAGGCAAAGCAGAAGGAGTGGTGAGAGGAGATGAGGGCGAATTGTGGCACAGGAGATTGGGCCATCTTCACCATGGCGCTCTGAAAATTTTGCAGTAGATTTCTATTGGGCTTCCCAAACGTACACTTGCGTAGTCAGATCAGTGCAAGGGATGTACTTTGGGAAAATTTGTGAAGACCCCTTTTCATGAGAAGGATAGTCTTGCTTCGATGATCCTTGAGAGAATTCACATAGACGTGTGTGGACCTTTCTCGGTTGCTTCAATAGCAAAGCACAGGTATTATGTGATATTTGTTGATGACTGTTATCGTAAGTGCTGGATCTTCTTCATGCATAAGAAGAGTGAGACATACTCAAAATTCTGTGAGTTCAAGGTGCTGGTTGAGAAAGAGTTGGGGAAGCAGGTGAAATCTCTAAGGAGCGATAATGGTGGTGAATACATCTCTGGTGAATTTAAAGACTTCTATAGCAAACAAGGAATTCGAAGAGAACTCATAGCACATCATAACCCACAGTAGAATGGGGTCGCGAAGAGAAAGAACAGAACGATCGTGGGTGCTTCATGGGCGATGTCGCATGATTAGGGCCTTCCCATACACTTGTGGGCTGAGGCATGTAACACTACGGTTTATGTGCAAAACCATTGTCCTCATAGAGTACTTGGCATGAGTACACCCGAAGAGGTGTTTTATGGTAAGAAGCCTGATATTTCTCATTTGAATATTTTTGGCTTACCTATTTACCTTCATGTGACAAAGGATGCCAGGAAGACGTTGGAGCCAACCGCAGAGGTTGGGATATTTGTGGGGTACACAGAAACACCCCACAATTATTGTGTGTATTTTCCAGACAATCGGATGACTGTCATGCGACGGGATATCAAATTTCATGAGGAGATAGCCATGAAGTTGTCGCTTGAGAGGGAGCTACACTTGCATGCAGAGGAGGAGCTACTTGTTCCTAAAGATGAGCCTCAATATGTGGATCAGACACAAGAGGAGGTTCATGGAGTGGAAGGAACCACTCATGCAGCACCAAACATCAGAGGGCGGAATCGCACTACAAAAGTTGAGTAACTGAATCTTGATGCAGTGCAGAATGTAGGAGTTCCTACATCATAGCACAGACAGAGACAATCACCTAACCGATTTACTGGATACATGGCTCTGATGAGAAAGTGTATCGTGACGGAGCCATCCTCTTTCGAGGAAGCTGTGGAGGATCCCGCATGGGTAGATGCCATGGTGGAAGAGTATGATTCGATTGTCAGAAACAATGCATGGGAGATTGTCCCAAGGCTGGAAGGGAAATCAGTGGTAGGTTCGAGATGGATATACAAAGTGAAGAAAGATCCTGATGGGAGTGTTGAGAAGTATAAGGCAAGATTTGTTGCCTAGGGCTTCTTACAGATTGAGGGGATTGACTATAAAGAAACCTTTTCACCTGTCGCAAGGTATTCTTCCATACAGACCATCCTTGCTCTCTCAACGCAGATGGGTTGGCACATTCATCAGATGGATGTGAAGACTACGTTCCTCATTGGAATCATTGAGGAGGAGGTGTACATTGAGCAGCCTGAAGGATTCGAAATCTTCAGCAGCGAGTCGCATGTGTGTAGGTGCAAAAGAGCATTGTATGGGCTGAAAAAAGCACCTCGTGCTTGCTACACACAGATAGACAGTTATTTCACTAGACTTGGTTTCACCAAGAGTGAGGCGGATCCAAACCTATACCAGATTGTGGTGGAGGGTAAGATTTTGATCATTTTGCTTTATGTAGATGATTTAATACTAACGGGTGATGAACTGTTGATACACTCATGCAAGGCAGATCTTGCAAAGGAGTTCGAGATGAAGGACTTAGGCCTCCTTCATTATTTCCTGGGATTGGAAATTTGGCAGCGGAAAGGTGAACTGTTTGTGTCTCAAGGCAAGTACACCCAGGAGATATTGGATAAGTTTCACATGCAAGGTTGCATGCCTATCGACACTCCTCTCCCTGGTGGTTGGAGGAAAGAGGATGCTACATCGGCAGAGGTAGTGGATGCCACTGTTTATCGACAGTTGGTTGGTTCGCTCATGTATTTAGTCAATATACGACCGGACATATGCTATGCTGTGAACCAACTTTCACAAGCAATGGTAAAGGCTACCAAGCTCTTTTGGAAGGCAAGCAAGCATGTACTAAGGTATCTCAAGGGCACATCTGGGTATGGATTGTGGTACAGACAGTCGAATGAGGTGAAGCTGCATTGCTTCATGGATGAAGATTGGGCAGGAAGCCCAATGGACAGAAAGAGTACATCTGGAGGGATTTTCAGTATCGGATCTACAACAGTTTCTTGGTACAGCAGGAAACAAATATCCGTGGCACTGATTTCAGCGGAGACTGAGTACATGGCAGCAAGTTTGGCTACATGCTAGGCTATATGGATGAGGAAGATCCTGGTTGGTTTGTTCGGTTCTCATTTAAATCCTACTGTGATATATTGTGATAATCAGAGTTGCATTAAACTCTCGGTTAATTTAATATTTCATGATAGATCTAAACATATTGACATCTGGTACCATCATATCAGAGATTGTGTGTAGCGGAAGATCATGTTGCTTTCTTACATTCCTACAGAGGATCAGGATGCAGATATTTTGACAAAGGCACTCACCAAGAGAAAATTTGAATACCATAGAGACAAGATCGGGGTGGTAGATAATCTCTATCTCGTTGAGAGGGAGTGTTGAGATTCAACAAGATGATGAGCTTAGCGAAAAGAGTCGCCTTCCCTAAGTGGGCCCACAGGCTATTTTTGGCGCAAAGTCTATTTTTAGACATGTCAATCATATTCTATGAGTTGCAGGATGCTATTTGTGGATGGTTGGTCAAGTTGGAAAAATAGATGGACTCCTATTTTTAGACATATTGGGCAGAGTCTATTTTTAGATTGCCAGTCTAAATATAGATATGTCAAATATTATTAGCTCTTAATAATATTTGGACTCTAAACGTTATCTTATTCTCTTGGAGCACTTCAGTTTAGTGCACAGATGTGCACAACAGCTGGCAGAAGGAATTACGCTATTCCTAAGGGTTTACTAGAGCTATTGCATGGAGGACTCAGTGAGAACTCAAGTGGCAGAGTTTGGTGGAGTTGGAGAGGTAGTTGGTGGAGTTGTATTTAGTTTAACTCAGTTAGACTCAGTTGAGTTCGTTGTATCTAGTCTAACTGATTGATACAGTAGTGAGAGTGGAGTGAATTAATTAGTTAATTAATTCAATAAATAATAACTCATTAATAAACTAAAGAATACATTGGTTAACTACAGTGCATGGAAGTTTCAGTGGAGACCAGTGGAGAGATAGGTGAAAGGGAAAGTGTGACTATCAGTTGTGACTATAGTGATGCATTGATTGCATCCAACACTTAGTGGAGATGCCAATGAGGATTGTGTGAGCAAGGCTGGAGTAATTCGAACTCATTCAGAGCCATTCTTCAGCAGGGATTGTGCAGTAGAGGCAAGCTAGCAGGTGGCAAATATCGGTGCATGGATTTGCAAGATCGGGCTTGATTAGTGTGTAGCGATTGTATTGTACTAAAAGCTTGATATGGTCAGCATTGTATGAGGATTGTTACATGATCTTTGTGACATATATTATATACAGACAGTTAAGGTTTTCAGCTTCAGGCTTTCTCGTTAAACAACTATGTTAATGTGTGTGAATTTTTATTGTTTCATGTGTGCATTACAATCTTGATTTAATTTCCGCAAATGATTAATGGTGGAATAGATTCCGTATTTTGCATGAAGTTAAAATAGTGTGATATCAGGAGAATCTTGGACATATAACACATAAGTTATATAATTTCTACACATGTAAAATATTTTTATTTAATTAGTGCATGAATTACCTGATCCATAATCACTACAATGTAATTCTTTTGGTCAGATTAGTATATGATTTACTTGATCCCTAATCACTAGATTGTTATAAAGATTCAATCAAAAGATAAATATTTCCTCTATGTTTCGTACAATTTTTGGGCTTATTTTAATATTTATGACGATGCAGTTTCACAAGAATTTAAATATATCTCTTCCTAATTAACCCAAGTATTTTTTTCTCTTGAGACTTTCTGAACAAAATAATACAACAAAACCAAATTATGGGATAATTATCCATGTCCTATCCTTCTCAAAGTTTATAACCAAGGTATCTTGGAATCTGGCATGCTTCCCCTCCTTTTCAGTCTAGAATTTATCAGTCATTTGCATAGGTAACATCATCAATAGTGAGAGAAATTTCAACAATTAATTTCCTTGGTGTAGAGGTATTTTAATTTTTAACATTTACATAAATTTTAATTTTCTCTAGATTCTACAACAAATTTGTAGCGGAGGAAGGAATATATATTTATTATTAAGTGGACATGTCTTTATAGTCACCTATTTGAGCAAACATTGCATCATAGATCTAGCAAAGTTAGGGTTAGGCCAACCAAATTCTTTGGAAGGCAACTAAGTATGTTTTACTATATCTCAGAGGAACTACCTAGTTTGGACTATGGTATAGAGGGAGTGAAGCTATGTGACTTCACAGATGCAAATTAGGCTTGAAGTCCATCAAAAAGAAAGAGTAAATCAGGTGGAATTTTTAGTGTTGGGTCCACATTTGTTCCTTGGTACAACATGAATCAAATATGCGTGGTGCTCAGCTCGGCAAAAGCAGAATACATGGCTGCAAGTCAAGCATCATGTGAGGCGATATGGATGATAAAGATACTTGCTGGATTTTTTGGTTAAATGGTGGATCCAAATGTGATCTACTGTGATAATGAGAGTTACAACAAGCTCTATGAGAATCCTATATTTCATGATCAATCCAAGCATATAGGTATATGGTATCACCATTTACGGGATTGTGTGCAGAGGCGAATAATGTTGCTACACTACATTCCGACAAAGGAACAATATGCTGACATTTTGAAAAAATATTTGTCAAGAGGGAAGTTCAAGTTCCATAGGTTCAAGATAGGGGTGGTTGATAATCTCTTTATTGTTGAGAGGGAGTATTGAAAAATGTAGTAATAAATTCTCAATTTATTTTTTCCTTGATTAAATGTGGATTAAATTGAGAAAATTTGAATTTTCACACCAGCAGCATGTATACACATATGCAGACATGTGATATATATCATGCTTGCTTCATTTATTCAGATGTTTTAGCGAAATTCCCAAGGGCATTCCCTAATCCAACCAATGTCTTGTCATCCCAAATTTCCTTGGAAGCTAATACAATCAAATCCAAACCAAAGTTATCGTCAATCCCTCCTTGTCAGGGAAAATTACTTTGTCTAGAATTAAAGGTAGAGGCCAGTTGAGTTGAAAAAGTATGGACCATTCTCAAAGACCAAATTCCAGTCTTATATGCTAGTGAAAACCACAGTAAAAAAGCATTTTTCTCCTAGCTCCAGTTTAATGCGCCCCTTCTATTTTTTCCATTATATCAATTTTAGTATGTGTTTTCATTTTCCAACATCAACTTCAAATAATTGAGAAAAATTTGATAGAATACTTTCATTTAAAAATTACTAATTTACACCCTAATGTTGCAAATAAAGGAAAGTTAACCCCTTTTTCTTTCCAAAATTAGATCCTCGTAATCCCCCATATCTCTCACACAATAGGATTTAGGTTGATTTTCAAAGATATGATTGAATTTCCATCACTCTAATTTCGAATAACCACATCAAGTTGACCTTTTAGTACTATTGGAGAAGAAACCATGTTATTTGTGTGTAAAGAGGAAACCTTGAATCTTTCAAGGTAAAAGATGAAGAAACACTCAGCAAGAAATTTTCATACAACAATCCTATGCTATTGTGGTTGGCATACACAAAACCATACAATGTCATATGCACAACCATCCTAATCTATCGAAAGGGTTTACTAGGGAATAAAATTGGGCAAGATCAACTCCTCAAATCCAATCAATAATAACTAACAAGTTATAGTTATTTGGTTATGTTTGACTAAGGAAATGTGATGGAGCTTTAATCACACCATGAATTTGTCACTAGGAACCATGAATTGACCATGAAGAATGGGGATGTTTAGGTTTGTGACCTATTCTTTATTTGATTCCAGCCCTTTGTTAAAACATTAAAATTACAAGTAAAAACCCATGTGTGTGTGTTTGTAGCAAAATGGTTTAAAAAGTACAATTTAGGCCCTAACATGACCACAAATGGCACAAATTTCAAAGGGTGATAAAAATTAATGTTATTGTTTGAAGGCTAGTGTTCTTCATCATGGTTAATTTATATTCTTTGTATCAAAGACTATGAGTATAGCTAGTTTTGTGTTTCATGTGTTTGTGTACTTACCTCTTCATTTCTTTGCTTTTTAAAATCAAATATGAATGTTTCTAAGTCGAGATTAGACCATTCCTTATTGACTTGTTATTTAGTATGAAGAGGTTGGAATAGAAGACTGGTGAATGTATCATACAGTTGTATCTTCCTTTATATAAGTGGTAGATTCGTTCATTATGTGATGGAATTGGGTGTAGATGTGGGTTACAAGTGAGGATGGACCTTTCTTCATGTGAAATTTTCTTTTTGAAATGAACCTTATTCTCTTTGAGTAGTAGTAGGTTTAGTTTTTAACCATCATACCTATGAACATCCAAGATCATTAAAGGCAAGGACTATTGACATGAATAAATGAGTTTATTGTGCCTAAAGTTACTCCATCTTATAACCATAGGAAGTGCGTGGTTGGGTCTTGTGATATTTTTAAAAGTACCAACCCCATATCTTGTGAAAAAGTGAATCTAGCTCTAGACCACTAGATAATCCAAATACCTTTGTATTAAGACTTATGGAGATCCATATTTATTGTGAAGTTGTCTCCAACTCTTCTACCATGGAACTAGAATCCACAAAAAAAAATTCTACCATTTCCAACTCTTCATGACTAAATTATGATAACAATTCAAAATTTTCACATGATCAACGAAGATGCCATTTAGTTCATGCATTGTGGATGGTTACAATGCCACAGTGCCCAATTTTTGTTAATGAATAATGGTTGTAAAGTGAAAATATTCTATTTATATGCCATTCAATTTTTTGTTTTATGTTGACAAAATTTTTCTTTACAAATCATACATAGTTTAACTTACACATTAAAATTTATTATTTTAATTTATTTATTATTTTAAATTTTCCCTCCCAAATTTTGCTTTGCTTTTGCACTGTGCTGGTAAGGAAAGTTTCTTTCCTCTTGCTTTGCACTACAATGAAAAGTTTCTCATCTTGCAAAACCCTTTCCTACCACTTCCTCATCTTGCATCACAGTTTCAGCGCCTGAGAAAAAACATATTCCTCTGTTAACATGGATTCCTGGTCATAGGTGATTGTGGGCACTAGGCGAACCTCATTTCCTTCAATACGATGAGAAAACCTCTTCCTTTGTTAACATGGATTCCTGCTCATAGGTGATTGTAGGTGGACCTCATTTTCCTTCAATAAGGAAAAATCTTCTTCGGGTTTTCTTCACCGGTAAGATTCTTAGCTGGCTTTTGTTATTTTGTAGAGGAATAGGTTATAAAAATGTTGTTACATGGCTTACAATGGAGTTTTCATGCTTTCCTGTTTCTAGACTATGGGAGTTAATGAATACTTAATATTGTCCAACTGAACTGCCTATCTGCTTCAGAAGACTATATGGTAAAAAAAATGGTAATATACAAAAAGAACAACTTAAGCATAGTTAAGGTGCTTTTATTAAACCATGCAGAGAAGAAATTTACAGTTATAGGACACGTTTTCTTAACATCAATAAAGCAATGTAAAGATTGCGGAGAAGCCTTTAACATACCGCTATAGGTAGGCCTTTGATTTAATATTTTTGAAGAAGTGTTTTTATCTGACTGTATAATTTTAGAATCAGACATAGGCTGAAAATCAAACACGTCAGTCTTTGCTTTCCTCTTATTCTTCTTGCTATTCCTAAGATTGTTAATTTTTACTGCATGGAAGTTTTTTAAAATCTTCAACTTTCCAGAGTGAATGCTCTTTATATTTGTTTAAATAGAAGAAATGTTGCCATATTTTCTCCCAGGGTTGTTTCTGTGAAGGAGAAATAAGTGAAAAAATCATCCCCTGTGGTAAAGGGAATAACGTAATGGTTGTAGGAGGGGATGGTTACTATGGATGGGTGACAACTTTTCATCTTTCAAACATAGGATACTAGGTTGCGATTGTTGATAGCATTTTCTGCAGGTTGTTTGACCAATAGCTTGGGATCGACTCTCTAACTTCCATTGTCTCAATTCAGAAGAGATGGAAGTAAGTCTCTAGCAAACAACTTGACCTCTTTGTGAGAGATGTTTGTGATTTTGATTTCCTTGTAGATATTTTCGAGTCCTTTGAACCCGAGGCAGTCGTATACTTTGGAGAATGGAGGTCTTATCCTTATTCCATGATAGACAGAGGAATATCAGTCTATAGTCAACATAAAAATATAATTGGAAACATGGATGTTCTTTTTGCTATCAAAGGATTCAACATTCATGATGCAACACATGATCCAGTTGATAATTGATATGGGGAAGCCAAGGTGAGTGAGGAGCATTCTGATATAGAGCTAGCTGGTCTGGTCAAAGGATTTTTCAAGGTCAATCTTAAGAATCATGCCTTTGAACTTCTTAGTGTGCATAGAGTGAAGTCCCTTTTGTGAAACCCCAATAGCCTCATGAATCTGTCTGTTTTCTAGAAATGAAAATTGTTCAAGGGAGATATGTTCAGATAGAATGGGCTTGAGTCTGTTGGCAATAATTTTGGCCATGATCTTGTAAATGCAGTTACACAGGGAAATAGGGCGAAAGTCCTTAAAGGAGGAGGGATGGTCAGACTTAGGGATGAGGGCAATGAAAGTAGAGTTAAATGCATCATATAGGAGACCTGTACTCTTGGTTTATTCCACCACCTCCAATAGCTCTTGTCCTAGAAGATCAAAGAAAGCTAGGTAAAATTCCACTGACCATCCATAATGGTCAGGGATGTTGTCCTTCTTGAACCATTTGAGAACTGCCCCAAGTTCTCCCATCGTGACTAGATTGAAAAGTTCCTCTGCAGAGTCTCGGTCCACAAACCTAGGGAAGTATGCAGCGACCTTGATGGTTTCTACCAGTGTGCCTTTGTGAGGGGCTTTGAAGAGGTTCCTGAAGTGTGAAGTGCCCAAGTTGGCCAGCTGTTAAAAGGATGTAGCTGAAGTACCATCCACATTTTCGAGTTCCCAAATGGTATTGATGGCATGTCTACCTCTGGCATATTACTTAAATAATTTAGCATTTTCATCCCCTACTTTTAACCATATGGCCCGGCCTTTGAGTCTCCAAGCTTCTTCCCTGAATTTGAGGATTTTGAGGTGGTCAGATTCCAATTTGATAAGGTGATATTTGGTAGCATCAGATGAAAACCCACAATTATTGGGATCCTCAAGTAGTGGGGTTTTCTCCTCTGCTACGCCTATGTGTGGCAGCTCTTGTATTTTTCCACATGCCTGTAATTTATTTGGGGCTTTCTCCTGTGCTACACCTATGCATGGCAAGTCTAATATTTTTCCACATGCCTAGTAATGAAACTCCTTCAGTGCCAACCTAAAATTTTTGATACCCGCCAATTATTACATCTTAGAGCACTCCTGAACATCTAATACCCAAAGCTTCTCCAGCTGCACCAACCCTCATATGTTCCTAGGTTGTTTACATTCACGTGCATACAACTCCTCCAAAGATGTCAATGTCTCCAGGCTTGCAGCTCCTCTAGTTGTTGACAACCACTTATGTCTAATTGTTGAAGCTTTGCAAGACCAAAATGCCCTCCTATTTTTCTCAATACACCATAGAACCACATCTGTAGCATTATTAGTGATTTTGGCAATGCTCCAATATCCACCAGATAATTACAATACTCAATCTTCAGGTGTTGAATGTTGGGGCAAATACCTTCAACAAACGATAGCTCTGATACCCGAGTTTCGTACAGATGTAAGTTTTAAAGCCAAAGCATGCAGTTGTTAATGAAAGACTCTGTTGATATCTCTGTTTGGTCAATTTAGTGTGTCCTAAATTACTGCATTTAATTTGTCAATCCGGGAATCGTAAGCTGATGAAGTGCGGCGCACTATATGTGCAAGATAACCTATTTCTTAACTTTTGTCGTTTTTGGTCTTTCTAAGGTGAAATGGAAATTCTAAAATGAAAAGCAAGTTTGGTTATATTTGTTCAAGGAAGTGATATCCCTATAATGATTTACCAACTTGAAACTTTAAAAGCAAATTGAAAATTACAATGACAAGACTTGAAAGAAAGTAAAAGTGTACTGCTGAAATGAAAAGGTGCTGCTAATCTAATGAATCAAAACAGTAAACTAGTGAACATGAAAACCAAACTATTCTTGCTGCCAACTAAACACAAAAGAAACTATGCTTATGGAAATTTAAAATTGCAACAAAATAAATCTAAATCAGATTACATCAATTCATTTTCTGACCCTTCATCATTAGACCAGCTATGATTTTCGGAAGTAATCATAAACAACTTGTGTAACTGACATTTAATTTGCACAAAGTAAACTAATACTAAACCATACACTCATGATTCAATCCCTCGCCATCACCCGTACCACGTTTTCGAGGCAATCAATATTACATGTTCAATATGATCAATGGCGTAAAATTAATAATACTAAACTACATTTTATAATGTTACCTCAACATCATCAATGGCTTTTCTTTCGAGGTAATCAACATTTTGTGAGCAAATTTAATATATCAAATTCAGTAAAAGAAACCTAATACTAAACTACACATCATAATGTACCACCATCAGATAAATTGGCTTTGAGAAACTGGAAGACGCAGATAGCTTAATATATCTAAATTTAACTACTAAAGCAGATAAGCAAAACTGAAATGTACAAAGCAAGACTGAAGTTAAACAAAAGCTATGAAAAGCAAACTAGCAGCAGAACAATGTTAGTTTCATGTCATTAATCAAAATACTATGAAAATGCCCGGGCTGTCTATCTAAAACCTGCAATCAAGAAAACTGATCAGTGATTAACAATCATAAAACATGAAAGACAGAAATGAAATGGAAATTATGGAAATGTATAAATAGAAATGAAACAACTGCAAAGTATGAACATATGGATGGATTATGATACAATGACTTTTAAAGAAATGAAATGAGAAATATACACTAATACACAAAACCTTAGCTGAGCAGGGGCCCTCTACACAGCCTTGGTAACGATCCTCAAACATGAATTAAGTTGAAAAACAGAGTCTTCTCACATTAAAAAGCAGTTCATTACAGAATGGTAGTGTTACGGCTCAAGGGCAGCGTAATCACTACAAAGCAAACTAACAGATAACAGAGTTTATTCACGAACATCAACTATCAACTAACAACTAACTTATGGGCAGATGTAACGCCCAGTAGTGAGAACAACAAATCCAACTGCCTCCCAAAGTTCAATGATACAGAGTGACGAGACCACTTCACGCCAAATGAGAGTAGAAAGAGCACATGTTAAAGAATCACTAAGGCGGATGCTTGAATTCAACCCGAGCTCGCACGATTTAACCTCCGCAAGCTGGAACGCCTATGGATGTTTATGCCACGAAACAACAGTCCCAATCACATGAAAACCCATAGTTGACCTCCCACGTGGACGCTTGACCTGCGATCTTTTGGACGAGTTTGCTTGAACCAATAGGACACAATCTGGTGATTCACGCTATCTAGTCCCATGTGGCTTGTTTCCTTGTATAACTCGTAGCATAGATTTACCAAATAGTCAAGGAGTCATGAAAGCTGCGAAAGTGGCAAGATTCCGTTGCTAAATGAGCAAAAAAAATCTAAATCAAATAGAAAACACAAAAACATAATTAAAAACCATGTTAGATACCCTTTTGCACATGATATTGACAATTTGGGAGGTTTAGGTGAGTGAAAAAGGTATGGAAAAGTGTATGGAAAAGATGCAAATTCGGGACTCAACAATCTCCATTCCTATTTCTGAATTAAGAATCTCCATCTTTTTCCTACGTTTCAATTGTTCAACCGAATAGGGGAAACATTCCAAACTTCTGTGGTCAAGGGGAGTGAGTTCCTTTAATGTCGTTAGATCACGGAGTGAAGGCGATAGCTCTTTCAAAAAAGGGCTTCCCAATTTTAATGTTTTTAAATGGCCTAGCTCTCCGATATGATCTCTTGGTAGCTCTTCTAATATTGTGCCCAAAAAATTTAGGTCTTCTAAGGATCGTTGGCTTGATACTTGGGGAGGAAATACCTTCATTTTCAGACAAAATGAAAGGTCTAATGATACAAGTGTGGTGATATTTCCAAGCATTCCTTGAGAGATGATCAACTCGGAGGAGCTTTCCAAACAGAGATGCTCAAGTCGAATAAAATTTCCAAGTGAATGTGGAAGCTCTTGCAATTTGGAGAAATATGCCAAACAGATGGTTAAATCTAATTAAATTTCCAAATGAATGTGGAAGCTTTTGCAACTTGGAGCAATCTGCCAGACATAGATGCTCAAGTCTAATTAAATTCCCAAATGAATGTGGTAGCTTTTGCAAACTGTAGCTCCAAGAGAAGTCAAGATATTGGAGGTTTGTAAGATTGCCAAATGAGTCTGGCAAAAATATCATGTTTCTTTGATCTCTCAGTTCAATCATTTCTAGGAGCTGCAACTGGCACATATACTTGGGAAACTGTGAAATGGGAACATTAAAAATCAACTCCCTCAACTGCATTGGTGCCTACAAGGATATTAATATTAACTCTCAGATATGATTATTTTCATTTAGAAAACCTGGCTACCTCCCCACTAATTGTGTGCTTGCTGGTACAAGCAAAGAATTTATTTTGGAACATTGAAAAATAAACACAAAACTTTGCTTTAAAATGCAGATGTACCTCACTTTCACTTTGCCAAAATGTTTGTAATGGTTGTTCCCCTGTCACTTGAAAAACCCTTAACTTATTTATTGGAAGCCAGTGAGGGAGGATGAAGTAGGGAATGCTATTCCAGCAGAGCCATATGAGATCAGGTGAGTACTTCATGCGAGTAAATATGCTCTCCAGATTTGGATGCTTAATGAGATCAATGAAAAAATGAGAAAGCTAAAACCTATTGGAGTCTTTGCTTACTATAATGAAAATTGGTTGTGTTGTGACCACATATATTGGTATATATAGTGGAGATCATCTCAGTGGCCAATATAAGTTGTCTTGTGTCGCTAAGTAAAGAATCGTGGCATCTGGTTAGTGGTCCATTCAATGGGCATGGGCATTCATGGAGGTATCCTGTTATGTCCGCGAGTACAGAGTCGTTGCATGTGGTCCATTCCCTTCGCATTCGTGCCTACATGTTCTGTGCTTTTATTTCACCTTCCATAAAAAAAAAGGTCAGACGACAGTGCCAATATTTACAATGGTGATGTTAAATTATTGATGTAGGGTTGTACAATGTATATGTTTATCATTGGATAGGGGAGAGATGTATAATGTTGTGCACAAACCAGTAATTTTTATAGCACTGGTCCCACCAACCCACCAAAAATTGAGATTAGATCTGCCTAATTTATGCAATAAGTCCTTAGATCTACCTAAGAAACTTGCATCCATTAACATTCTGCCTTACGTGCTCTGTTCAACAATTGAGGCTCTGCCTAATATATTAGTGTTGAAAGCTTCAACCAGTGCATCAAACTATTCAAAGCAAATTAACAATAACAATACACAACACTATCGTCCACTTAAGGATTTTTAATAATGAGATTCCAAGTAGCAATATTATTTCATGACTATAAGTCTTATGCAAGACTTGATAGGAGTACTTCTAATTTCTACTTCATCTGAACGATGAGGATTTTGAAGACGAGCTAGTGATTAAAAGATTTAAAGATATCCAAGATCAAATTAGATCAGAATCATATATGTTAATGATTTTTCCAAAAATATTGTAACAAACTCAGGTCACTGTTATGGAATCTCTGTCATGCATCAGAATGTATAACAGGGTCACCAGCATGATAGATATTACTCCTTAAAGGTCAAGCATCAATAAGCTTAAAAACTCGAGGATAAATACTTCAGCTCATGCAGAATATGTGCCACATAAAGAACAAGTCCCTCTATCTTTTTTTAGCAGGAGAATTATGCTCAAAATTATGCCTTCAGATTTCTAGAACGGTGAGACAGATTCAAGCATAATCATGCAAATACAGATCTTGGGTCATCAAAATTCCTTCTCTGTAAAAGACATCACTACTATGTAGAGGCTTGAGATTATGTTGGAGATAGTTCTTCAACCACTGAATTACTGTCATTAATAATTTACGTTGCCACATGATAGGGTAGTTGTAAAGTCATTGTTAGATTCACTAGAGTGACTCCCATCATTACCATTATAAAGAGGGTCTGAAATTTGGGTGTTACGATGTCTATTCGAAAGAAAATTCCTTGCCGCCGCTTAGATTGGCTTCATGATATCAAGCTGTTTTGAGAGATTCCCTAGTACTAGGGTCGAAACCATAGAAATATTAATCCAGATTCTAAAACATCAAATATATGTTGTTCAAAAGGCCTCACGTATCTCAAGGAAAAATATCATGGCTGAAAAAAGATATGGGTGCAAAAGATAAGGAAACAAACATCAAGTTTCTCAGACCAATTTGCAGGCTTGAATGTGGCTAGTTATTTCAGTAAATCTGCTCGTTCCCAAGGCCTGCATGAAAATTGTGATGATCCCAGAGCTAACTCTCTTGCACTTGTTCTTACATAAGTCCATGGTAACCAAGAACCAACCCCTGATAAACTACCTCCCTTTGGACCCTGCCCCAATCCAAAGCAGTCTGCACTACCAATATTCACTGGTACAGTAGGAGAAGATGCCCCTGCAGAACTGTAACAATGCAACACAAGAGCAGACAAAAGAATAATTTTAATTAAATGAGAAAAAATTCTTCGACTTTCCAGTTTGCAAAAATGGAATAAGACAAAAATTTCCTCAAGTGAACACACGCAAGCCAAATAAATTGATGTAGTAGAAATATAAAATTGAAACATCTAGGCCACAACAGAACATCAGCAAGAAACCTAAGTCACAAAGTTTGGGTTCAGGTTTAGGTTATGCAATGATTAGAGGTTCGATTTTTTTGATGAGGTTCGGATAAGGTTCACCGCTAGGTTTGTCTATATAAATTTTCTATATATATAGATATATTAACTTTAATATGACATATATAAAAGTAAAAATCAATATCAATAAACATAAGGAATTCTATAATGGACTTGGACACACAAATGATAGATTACAAACTTGATATGTGACATGAGGTTATGCACTTGAGCTATAGACTTGGTCAATAGCCATGAGCTTTGAGGCTCACTGAATTTTGAACCTCGAGATTGAAGTTGAGGGAACCTTTTGACACAACAAGAAACATTAAAAAGAGTGGTCAGAAGGCACAAGCAGCATTGCCAACAATGCATTTCATAATAGGATCCCTGAATGTATTTCAGCATGAGTATGCAAACATATATGCAACATTGCATCTCCTATGCATGAGAAAAATAGAATATTGAAAACTGTTACTCTCATCTGACAGAGTTGAATGTAGAGTTAAATGCTTGTTATGAATTCATGAAGCACCACTCAAATATGTACAGAACCAACAAAGAAATTAAATACAACATTACATATTAATAGAGAATTCAATTGCTACTGTAAAATCCATCCCCAAAAATCAACAAAACAATTACAAAGTATGGTCAAGACAAGCTCGAGTCTCTCACTTCTGAGAAATGTACAGCAAACAAACTCTTCTTCTAAATAATGGTTTTCTTTTTCTTATAATCAACTGTTTTCATCAACAACCTGTTTATCTCCCATTTATACTTTCTTTTTGAATTGAGAAAGAAATGAGTGTAACAGAGTACCAGCAATATTAAATAAACAGTATTATGTTATAAATCTCGAATTGAAAAAAATTAGAAACTTAGGAGTCAACTACTTGGGTTCCACTTTTAATGTGAATTGGGTCCATCTAGACACTTACACCCAGTTAAAACCATGATGCACTTGAATGGAGATATTGCAAGTTCCTTACTAAACTTTGATATATTTTAGGCTTGGACAACTTTTGACAAAAATTTCATCTTGAATTATTACATGTTGAAGCCATAGAGAATAAAGAAAAATAGGTACTACTCTAAGCAAGAAGATATGATAAAATAATCTTATTTATTTCCAACAATGACCATAAAATTAGGGCAATGGGACTAAACGCATACATCCTATAATGTCCTCTTCTAACTAAATTCAAATTGCCAAGGGAGGACGTCCGACAAATTAGCCTATCCAACCCTGTAGGCTATAGCCATTTGTAAAGGGGGAAACCCATTATTTAATGTTATTGGGGTAACTTTAGATAATTTTGGGCAAAATGGAGGGAAACTGGTAATAAAAGCCAAATTTTGGGCAAAATGGAAGGAAACTTGTTAATGGGGAAGACCCCAAAGGAAATCTATAAAAAGGAGAGAAAGGAATCATTTTAATCATCATGGAATGTGGATCTTCTTGATTTTTGAGCTAAGGCTCTTGGAGGGTTTTCTAACCCCTTTTCTCTAATTGGTTTCAATGGTGGAAGATGCCACCCTTGCCAATCCCTTCTCTTTACTCTGTTTAAACATAATTCCGGAGGCAACATTCACCTATTTGTGGAAATAAAGGTTTTCTGAGGGAGAAATTATGTGGCATCAAGGTTTTGTGGCCTTGTTTGGGCAAAAAAGGGCTACTGTGTGACAACATAGGCCTGTTCAAGGCATTTCCAGGGACAGCGAGGGTCAAATAGTGAGGGCTGTGAAGAAAACAACCTTGAAACCCTATCTACAACATGCGGCCCACGTTGAAGAGTCCTTATGTGGCGGTAAAATTGTTTAAAGAGTAAATATTTGGGGCAACAAAGTAGCCTGAGGCAAAATCTTAGGCAATGGCCCACCTTCAAATGCTAGCACAGGAAGTCTGAATTTGGACTGCAGATCTCCAAAGGAACCCTCTGTGATAGCGAGGGTTTTCTCAAACCTTGTTGAGGCTGCAAACAACCCCATAACGGTTCTTTATGGCAGCAGCTGATCCATAACGTCAATTCTGAGGACACAAAATCATTCTCGAAGTTCTGTTGAGGTCAAATGGTCTATCTGAGTGGAAGCTATGGCAGCAAACCCTCATGAGGTCTGGTTTGGGGTAGTTAAGGATTATTTGGGGAGGCATATGCTGGTTCAAGGGTTGTTGGAGAAGAAACTAACATTTTCTAAGGAAAACTATGTACTGGGGGCTTGATCTGGGCCGCAACGCAGGCTTGTAGCAGCAAAGATGCAGCGAAATATGGCTGATTCCTAAGGCTAGTTGTCAGGTCAGACTAAAATTATTAGAATAAAAGGGTTGGTTGATGCATTAGCAATTGTCATGTATCTAAAACTGTAGTGTCCAATTTGAAATGAATATGGGTTTATAACCCATTATGTACTGCTCGATTGGTTTCGTGCATATGAGTTGATGGTGGAATTAAATGCTGGTTACACTGTTTATTGTATTCAATATTGTCTCTATTTGAAAAAGTTGAAAGAACACTGTCACACTATTTAGAATAAAAATCTTGTTATGTGCTCTTTTCAACCCTATGGGAAATTTTTCCCTAAGTGATACCACAGTGGGATAAGACTTAGCTCTCTTTCCATCCAGCAGGAATTAGTTTCCCATTGGGAAAGGAGTGCGTAGAGTTCCCACATAAATCAAGCAAGGGAGACTATAATTGAATAGATAGGCGCCAAAACCTCCGAACAAGCAATCAAGTGCCTGTCTTCTAGTCTGATCCCAGCGGATCACAGTAGCAGGTAGTTGACACCTATCATTAGGGGGCCTTCTGTAGAATACTGTAGCTGGATCCAATCTTATCCAAAAGAGTTTCAAAACATTCCAGAAGGTTCTTTGGTAGAACACTCAATACATCTTGATAATGGGTTATATCAGATGTCTAAAAGATATTGCATTCAAGACATGAGTACTACTCCTTCAACTAAACTTGAAATATCTCTGATAGAAATGGATATGGAAGGGGCTAAGACCATTGTACCTTCTTCTTTACCTTCTGAAGAAAGAAACATAAATGAAGTAGATGTTGGGTTTCCATTAGTTCCTAATGCTTCTTCATCGTCAGAAGGGAATACTTTTTAAGTATCAGAAACATGCTATGTATTTCCATCAGATGCAAGAAGAGAATTTTTAGGAAGTAATGATCAGTGGATCTCATAATACAGATATTGATTCTGGCACTATCTCCTATTCATCTGATGGAGTTGAAACTATCAAATACAATATTATAGTTATAGGAGCCACTAGACAACTTAAAATTGAAGAGATCGTTACTGATGTCCAACATTCTCAGATGGGTTGTGCTAAGCCATTCACATCCCTGAATGAAACAAAGAGTGGAAAAGTAGATGATGTTGGCCTAGTTACTACTCAACCCAGTGTTTCTCAAACAGAGGGAGTAACTGTGCCATGCGAAAAACAAAAAAAATGGTCCTCCCTAGCATGATCATGCAGAAGATACTGTGATCACAAACAGGCCTGAAATAGACACTGCAGCACCATTTGAATCAATAAAAGAGGCAGTTACCACATTTAGAGGAATAGGAAAGCACAAATTTTGAACATGTAGAAACATCAATTTGTTGAGGCTATCTGCTAAATATTTCCATATTTTTACTGTTGTGTTATCTGCTAATTCCACAGGCATGACTGGGCCTCATCAGAATAATATTCCTCGGTGCACGACTTAACAGTGAAGGTAACTTAAAGTTTAATTTTAGTTTGATTCTTTGACTTTCTTTCTCTGATATTATTATTCTCTACACCCATTTGCATATTTTAATACGAGATTCTGAATGGACATTGTTAAATTGTATGTAGGACATTAGGGGTAATGATGTGGAGCTGGGCATCTACAAATGCAAGGTTCTACTCATTGTCAATGTTGCCTCTCAATAGTAATTCCACCTCTTGCTTCAGTTTAGGATCAATGATTTCGTAATGGATTTTACATTTTGCTTCAGTTTGGGATCAACAATTTTATAATGGATTTAATTTATATTATTAGAAAGAAAGAGGAAAGAACTTCTAGAGTTGTGTTTCTATAATTTTTCAAATCAGGTTTTTTATAAGAGTGTTATTTACTGACACAACAGAATAATCTCTGGACTGTTAGACTACATTTGTAATCCAACATATGGTATAAATAGAGTAGAAATAACTTGAATTGTTCAAGGTTTAATAATCCTTGAAACCATGACAATGAATGCAAGTGAGATTGAAATGGAGGGAGGATATGGTGTCACATGGGAACAAATTCAGCTAAAATGCTAAATTCTTTTCAAGATTGAAAACAACTAATAACTCCATGGTCTATTGCTTGAGGTGAAAGTTTAGGCTGCCGTATTTGGGGTTGGCATTTTTGCAGCTATATGAATGTAGGTAGAGAACATTCTTTGGATGTTAATGCAACACTGTAAATAATTGTCAGAGGTTTACGATTTGATGATGCCAAGAGTTGGTCCATGCAAGGAGTTTGTAACTCTTAGCTTCGCTCGGGCGAACAAGATAGAAAATTCATAAAATGATTGTGACTTGTGAGGTTGTTGTCGATTGGCAATTTTATACTGAGAGCATTGATCAAGCAAACAAGTAGAAATATTTTGAAACTATCCGTATGCAAAAGTTTTTATTGACTTGCATGGAGAATATAAGCAATGCATTTATTAAATGTGATGAGAAATGCATAGATGATGAATTGAAACAATGGAAATGGGCTTGGTGAGAGTGATGTTTTTCAAACTATTTTTGTTCCATACAAACACTTGGGAAATGCTACATTTCAAATGAATTGTAATTTTGTCTTATTTCCATCTCATAGGAAATTAATGACTTCCTTCACACTTAGGCTACTAATGGTATTGCAATCATTTTTTTTGATATACTTTAGCACCATGTTTTGTCATAGCTTGTGCTTTAATACAGACATTTATTGAAGCTTTGTTTACCCACAATCAAATTGATATTTCCCCCTAGAACCGAACTATTACAAAAGCTTGCTATAAAATGTTAATTCACTATTACCATTTTGTTTAGTATGTTACCTCTGTAGCCAGGGTTTTTTGAAAATATGTAGTAAGGAATGCAAATTCACCATTGCTAAAATGCATCAAGGAGTTGCATTGTTCAGAATAACTGAAACTTACATGGTTTTTCTTTTACTGTAGAAAAATTTTGATTTCATCTCACAACTTCATTTTTATAGATTATAATAGGATGTCATAATTTAAGTACTATACCTTGTGGTGTCTAGGTGGTATAAACTAATTCAAAAACCCTTTGAAGAAGGTGATGAACATGGTTTGAATCTAGTTCAAGCTAAATTGAGGCCCTTGATGTTGCGAAGGACAAAAGACAATACTGCGAAGAGGGAAGGTATGAATGTAGAATTGGGCTTTCATCTGGCTTTTGATGTCTAGTCCCTTTAAGTGATTTCTAATATTTGTTCATGAATATTCAGACCCATTCTTGTTCTTCCTCCTATTGATGTACAAGTGATTGAGTGTGAGATTACTAAAGATGAGAACGAATTTTATACAACTTTGTATAGAATATCTAAGGCAAACAGTTCTCCGATCCATGGAAAGGAAATATAATAATAGTTTTGATTCATTTTTTTGTGGTGATTTTGGTTTGACATAAAAAATATATGGTGTTTATTTCTATTTACAGGTCCATTTTGATCAATTTGTTGAACAAGGCAAGGTTCTTCACAATTATGCATCTATTACGGAATTTCTTTTGATGTTGTGCCTATTGTGAACGTCCTTTTCTTGTCATGAGGTAAGTTCTACTTTAGAATTTCCTTCATAGAATGATTTTTATTGTCCTTTGTAAAATGATTTTTATTGAAAAACATTATGTTGAGCCCTAAAAATTAAGAGTTTTTTAATTGTCTTATGAGTTGCTATATGTCAGAATTTGTTCTAATTGCTAAGTTGTCAATAGCTGGGGTGATACACAATGATAACAACTGGGCTGATACACAAGAGTGTTCTAATTCAAGTAAGATGGCATGGAATTTGTTCTAATTGCTACTTTATCAGCAATTGGGGTGATACACAACAATCATATGATATGTATAAGCAGGCAAGGTGTTTTCTTCTAGGAAGCCAAATGTGTGTTAATGGAGATTCTAGTTCTATATGTTCAAAAGCTTACATTGAAGAAGTGGTCAAAGAAATTAGTAACGGTGAATGAGGAGAGTGTCCAATTTGTCTTGAATGAGTTGACGATGCAATCATGGCTTGTTGTGTACATCATATGTGTCATTAGTGTCCACTGGCAAGTTGGTGTAGCTCTTTGGGTGGTGGTTGTATTGCTTGTGCTAATTCTAGTTAATTTTCTTTGTATGGCTAGATTAATTTGTTTGTAAATTATTGTTTATTATTATCTTTTTGTGCAAGTCAAGTTACAAGGGTGTCACACTGAGCTAACTGCATTGAGTTATTTTTTATTAAGTTAAAAATAAGGGCTTGCATGATTATATATTTTACAAGGATTATGCCATTATGTGTTGAACATTTTTTAAAAGTCAATGCCTATTATACAATTTCAAGGACTTCCATAACTCCTCACATAATTCTTTAAAGAGTGCTAACTCAATGGAAGAGCACCTTCCATGTAGAAGGTTGGTGGTTCGATTCCACTGTACCCTAATATGAATTATTTAATGATATTGTAGATTTTTTTAATTAAATATTGTTATATTGATTTATTTTAATGGTGAGATATTTTTCTGGATTCATTGTTTTATATTGTCTCTAGAGAGACAATAGATACGATTATAGAAATTGTCTCCATAAAGACAATATGTCTTTAGTTCCAACTATTGTCTTTATAGAGACAAATTTTAACACAATAATTTGAGACAATTTACTCAAAAATTGTCTTAAAACCCCCCTTTCTTTTGTAGTGCTACTATTGTCTCTAGAGAGACAAAAATGAAATTGTCTCTGGAGAGACAAAAATGATTCTGTTATGTATTGTCTTTATAGAGAAATATTTTAAGACAATATAATTTAAAGACAATTTAATTTGAGACACTCGTTTAAAGACAATATACCCCCCTTTATGTAGTAATGTAGGAGCTGAGGCAAAATTTTTAATCATGCTACTCAATAAAGAGCGTCTGGAAAAATCCAGTGCCGGCGCGGGCTTTGGAGATGATATGTTGGGGCTTATGTTATCAAAAATAAAAAAGGAAGATGATATGACCTGTACGAGCAGCAAAGGGTTAAATAATTGCTTAACAATTCAAGATATGGTGGACGAGTGCAAAACGCTTTTGATAGTAGGGCAGGAAACAACTAAACTTTCATTGACGTGAACAATGATGTTATTGGTGCTGAATCCCGCATGACAGGAAAAATTTAGAGTCGAGGTTATGGAGATCACTGGAGGAGCCCCTCATCCAGACATCAACATGCTCGCTAGAATGAAGAACGTAAGTGCTTTTATTAGTCTGCTACTAGGTTTTATATATGGCAGTTGTTCATCACAACTCGTGTGGGATTAATTATGTGTGCAGATGAATATTGTTTTGGAGGAGTCCATGAGTGTTGGAATTTATGAGAATTCCAGAAAAATATAGACAGAATAATACTCCCCTTCTAACACAGAGAATAAATGGACATGTATTGTAGAATAAAACTTTTCTTTCTATTTCATTAACAGAACTAAAAAATATTACAACTTTCTTCCACTGATGTGGGATTACAAAAAAAATTGACTGCTACAGACGCAGTGCTCTCAAAAATATCTGTCTCTCAAAATGCACAAACAGTGCTCTGTTATGGTTCACTGAGTTTTTCTCTGCCTGCGGGCTTACACAGCGATAGAACACAACAATACAATAACTTACTCTCTTACAATACAATGCAATAAAATGATTTTTATATGACGCAGCTTTGTAAAACATAAAAACAAAAATAAAATGAAAATACATTGCAGAACATAAAAATTTAACCTAAATCTTCTTTGGCATGATGTACGAGTGGACCCCACTTCGCAATCGGCGATCGGCGATCGACATAACAAAACTTTGGTGGAATGAAATTTGCGATTGCAATTTTTGATGTGCGATGGACCCCACGGTGGAGATCGCATCGGCACATCGATGATGAAGTTGGCGGAATGGTTGGAAAATCAATTGCGATGTTGCGATTGCAATTGAGATCGCATCGCAAACATTACCATGGGACACAATCATATAGCGGATAACACATTGCGACGAGCGATTGTGATGAGCGATTGTGTTGGGACCACATCACATCGCATCGAAAACACTCAATTGGTGGAACATACATATGGAGGATGGAGCGTTGGTGAATGCGATTGCGATTGCGCGATTGCGATCGCATCGCAAATATTATATCGGCGGTAACTCTTTCGGAAGACGGAAATACAACAACGTTCCTTTCCGATTTGCAATTTCGATTGTGATCGCATCGCATCGGAATAGTCCATATCAACAAGACACTTAACTTAAAACTTGCGATTGCGATCGGTAGTGAAGTGGTAGGGACCACTATCATGTGTCTCATTCAAAACTTAAAGGACTTGGTCGTTTAATCAAAATTCTTCATATTTGGTTCTTGAGGGCTTAAAAGCCTGAAAATACTTCTTTCATTAAAAATCTATTGTTGCGTGGTTCAGAACCACGAAAGTATTCATTTCTTTGCAAAAACGGCTACGCCCATACAAACATAACTTCTCCTTTGCAAACTCGGTTGCTGCCCATCAACATTAAAATCTTCCTTACTATTTTTCTCCTTTCCTCTTGAATGCACGATGTTGTGCACACAAGCTCTTTGTTGCCCCTTTGTACTATGCTTCTACCTGCACAGGGTATGCAGGTGAATTTAATATTTTCAACACTCCCCATTAAAGTCAGCTGCTGGGTTATCAGTCATACCCAAGAATTTTCTTAAATATTCAAAAGTCTTCTTCCCCAATGGCTTTGTCAATATGTCTGCAAATTTCTCCTTTGTTCTACAATGTTGTAAAAAAATTTCTCCATTGTTCACGAATTCTTTGATATAGTGAAACTTGGCATCTATGTGCTTCGTTCTCTTGTGAAACACAGAATTCTTTGATAATGAAATAGCTGAGCTATTGTCACAATATATCATTGTGCCCTTTACCTGTTCTTGACACAAATTTCTCAACATTCTTCTCATCCATACTTCTTGACACGCTACTGCTATAGCTACCAAATATTCTGCCTCTGCTGTAGATAACGCTACAATAGGTTATTTCTTAGAAGCCCATGAAATGGCTCCTGAACCCATATGAAATACATAATCAGATGTGCTTTTCCGATCATCTCCACTTCCAGCCCAATCACTGTCAGTGTAACCAATTAACTCAGAATTTTCTGAAGTAGTATATAAAATACCATACCTTTTAGTTCCTTTCACATACCTCAGAATTCTCTTTGCTGCCTACCAATGTACTTCTTTTAACCTTTCCATAAACCTGGAGATCAAACTAACAACATGCATGATATCCGGCCTAGTTGCAGTCAAATACATGAGGCTGCCAACTATGCTTTTATACAAACTTGGATAAAAATCCTTGTTGCTGTCATGTTTACTCAACTTCAATCCCATTACTGTGGGAGTAATTGCTGCTTTGCATTCCTGCATATTAAATATTTCTAAAACTTGATTCACATACTTCGCTTGTGAGATAAAAATCCCATTTTCATTTTTTTCTACTTCTATTCCTAAGAAGTATCTTAATAATCCCATGTCAGTCATTTCAAATTCTTCTTTCATGACTGTTTTAAAATTTTCACTGAGGTAATCATCATTACCTTTAAATATTACATCATCAACATATAACACAACAATGAGCATCTTACTATCCTTTTCTTTGATGTACAATGTGGGTTCTCCATCACATTTTTCAAACCCATTTTCCAGTAGATAGGAATCTATCCTACTGTACCATGCTCTTGGTGCTTGCTTCAGCCCATAAAGAGCTTTCTTCAATCTGCACACTTTGTGTTCTTGGCCCTTCTTCTCATAGCCGACAGGTTGTTCCACGTAAACCTCTTTCATTAAAAATCCATTTAAAAATGCTGATTTTACATCCATATGGTATACTTTCCATTTTTTTTGTGCTACTATGGACAACACTGCTCTTACTGTCTCCATTCTTGCAACCGGTGCAAAATTTTCCTCATAGTCTCTTCCATACTGCTACTTATATCCTTTGACAAAAAGTCTGGCCTTGTGTCTTTCAATCCTACCTTTAGCATTACTCTTGGTCTTATAGACCCATTTTACTCCAATGACTTCTTTACCTTCAAGGATATCAACCAACTCCCATGTTTTTTCTTCTCTATCGCATTAATTTCTTCATCCATAGCTTCTATCCATTTTCTATCTTTTGTGGCATCTTCAAAATGAATAGGATCAACAACATGACAATAAAAAGAAAATAAGGAGTTCATACCTTCATTTTCCACTTCTTGCTCATAGATCTCATTTAAATTTCTGAATTTTATTCCTCTTTCATTTGGTGTACTTGTGCTTGAAGAAGCACTCAATTTTGCTCCATGTGGTGTGCTTGGAGAAGCACTTTCATTTCTTCTCAAGGGTGTTCTACTTCCTACTTGAGGTGTCCCTTGTTTTCCTTGTTTTGGTGGAGGTTGTGCTACCGATGAGGTGTCTATTTTCAGCCATATCTCCCTCATCCTCATCATGAGAAAAACAACTTTTAACATTGACTATTTTCTCAATGCTTCCATCCCATGCTTCCTCTTCAATAAATTGAACATCTCTTCTTATCACAAATTTCTTTGTGGATGGGTTATACAATCTATATCCTTTGGAATCTTCACAATATCCAAGGAAGATGCACTTCTCCCCCTTACTATCCAACTTCTTCCTCAACTTATCTAGAATGTGTGCATAAGCCACACATCCAAAAACTCTCATATGGGTGACTCCTTGTTTTTTGCCACTCCACGCTTCTTCTGGAACTTTGTTCATTACAAATTTTGTTGGGCATCTATTCAAGATGTACACAACAAAATTTACTGCTTCTTCCCAATACTCATTTGGTAAGTGTTTTTCCTTTAGCATACTTCTCACCATTTCCATTATGGCTCGATTCTTCCTTTCAACAACTCCATTCTGTTGCGGTGTATACCTTGTAGTAAAATGTTTGTGTATGCCGTTCTCTCTGCAAAAAACACAATTTTTTTTTTGAGATATATTCACCTCATCTATCAGTTCTAAGAACTTTTATATGTTGCCCACTCTGTTTCTCTACTAGAGCTTTAAAGTGGAAAAATTTCTCAAAGACTTCACTTTTATATTTCAGAAATAAACCCACACTTTCCTTGTGAAATCATCTATGAAGTTCAGCATGTAGTTGCTGCCTGAAACTGATGTTGTTTGCATCGACCCACATAAATCTAAATGAATGATTTCTAAGGGTGCTTTCGCCCTTATGCTTTTCCCTGATGGAAAATTTTCTCTGTGTTGCTTTCCCAGGATACAACCTTCACATAGGCTGTCAAGTTTCTCAATCAATGGTAAACCTCTTACCATTCCTTTTCTGTGCAACAAGTTTAAACCTCTGAAATTGAGAGGTCCAAATCTCAAGTGCCATAACCAGTTCTCATCTTTCACTTCCTTTTGAAATACTTCTTGAGTTACAGATACTACATTCTTTTCTTTTCCTTTCAAGTCAGTGTTGAGATTGAGTGGAAACATTCTATTGCTAGTCATTTGTATTTCAGCAATAATCTTCTTGCTTGGAGGTATATCCATTATTGTGCACACATCATTCTTGAAAAATACTTTGTAACCTTTTTTTATGAGCTTCCCAACGCTCAAAAGATTACACTTCAAACCAAGAACATAATAAACATCTGACACAAACTTCTGCTCACCATTTCTCGCACGCATAGTAACTTTGCCTTTTCCTTTTACATAGATCTTAGTATCAGTTCCTGTGGTTATTTCTGAATTAACTTCTTCATTAAGATTGGAAAAAATTACTTTGTTTCTAGTCATGTGGTTACTACAACCTGAATCTAAGAACCATACATCATCTTGTCTATCTTGTGCTACATTACATGTTAACAACACATTTTTTGGGTTCTTTTCTTCTTTTTCTACATTAGCATTTTTCCTATTATTCATGTCATTTTTCTTTTTCCTACATAATGCCCATATTTCTTGCAATAATGACATTGGACATTGGATTTGTCGTACCTTTGTCCTTGCGCGTGTTGGTGTCCACCTTGTTGGCTATTGCATTGGCCATGGTTGTGATTCTGACTGTTGCTCCTTCCATGTGAATGTGAAGGGTTGTTCCTTCCTCCTTTGTTTTGGCTTCTGCCTCTTCCTCTTCCTCTGTCTTGACCTCTTCCTCTTCCAAAAGGCATCTGGGTCTTGAAGGCATGCTCTAGAGATGGGTTTACTATTCTTTCCAATCTCTGTTCATGAGTCATCAACAAGGAATGAAGTTCATCTACTGTGAACTTTGAGAGATCCTTAGTCTCTTCTATGGTGGTAACTATAACATCAAACCTTGAGGGTAGGATCCTCAATAGTTTCTCCACAATCCTTCTTTATTCAAGAGTTTCTCCATGGGACTTGATCTGTGTGACCATCCCAATCACATGTGTGAAGAATGAGTCTATGTTATTAGACTCTTTCATACAGAGAGTTTCAAAATCTCTCCTCAGAAATTGTAGTTTTGTTGTCTTCACTTTCTTCATACCTTGATAGGCTACTTTCATAGTTTCACATGCATCCTTGGATCTCTTAGCTGCTGCTATCCTTGGAACCGCACTCTCATGTACTGCTTGAGACAAACAGAAGAGGGCTTTAGAGTCCTTCTTTCTATTACTCTTCAATATATCCCTCTCTGCCTGAGTTAAGGCATTAAAAGCCTGCTCATCAGCTGGTTCATCAAAACCATCTTCTACAAACTCCCATAAGTCTTCTGAGGCAAACGGGGCTCTCATGGTAATGGCCCAATAATCATAGTTATTTCCATTAAATTGTGGAAGCTGAGCATTTCCAATACTCATACCAGTGCTTGGTCCAACCATTTCTTATAAACTGAACTCTGAACTAAACTTGACTGTGTTTTTCAAACAAGTTGTCTTTATTTCTTTAACAGAAAAACTCTGTCTTTGAGGACTACTCTTTTAAACAAAACAACAACTTGTTTTTTTTTTTTGAGAAATACCTGGACTTTATCTTTTGCTGAGCCTTGCGTGAAGGCAAACAAATATTCTTCCTCCTTCAGCTTCTTTGACACCTTCAAAGAGCCTAGATAAGCTCTGATACCATGTTGGAATTTCTGAGAATTCCAAAACAATATAGAGAGAATAATACTCCCCTTCTAACATAGAGAATAAATGGACAGAGATTGGAGAATAAAACTTTTCTTTCTATTTCATTAAAATAACTAAAAAATATTACAACTTTCTTCCACTAAAGTGGGATTACAAACAAACTTGACTGCTACAGACGCAGTGCTCTAAAAAATCTCTCTTTCTCTCAAAATGCACAAACAGTGCTCTGTTATGGTTCACTAAGTTTTTCTCTGCCTGCGGGCTTACACATCGATACAACACAACAATACAATAACTTACTCTCTTAAAATATAATGCAATACAATACTTTTTATATGGCACTGCTTTGTAAAACATAAAAGCAAAAATAAAATGAAAATAAATTTCGGAACATAAAACTTTAACTTAAATCTTCTTTGGCGCGATGTACGAGTGGAATCCACTTCGCAATCAGCGATCGGCGATCGGCGGAACAAAAATTTGGCGGAATGAACTTTGCGATTGCGATTTGCGATGTGCAATGGACCCCACGGCGGAGATCGCATCGGCGCATCGGTGATGAACTTGGTGGAATGGTTGAACAATCAATTGCGATGTTGTGATTGTGATTGAGATCGCATCGTAAACATTACAATGGGACACAATCATATGGTGGATAACACATTGCGACAAGCGATTGTGGTGGGACCAGATCGCATCGCATTGCAAACACTCAATTGGCGGAACATACATATGGAGGATGGAGCGTTGGTGAATGCGATTGCGATTGCGCAATTGCGATCGCATCGCAAATATTATATCGATGGTAACACTTTCGGATGACAGAAATACAACAACGTTCTTTTGCGATTTGTGATTTCGATTTTGATCGCATCGCATCGCATCGGAATAGTCCATATCAACAAGACACTTAACTTAAAACTTGCGATTGCGATCGACAGTGAAGTGGTAGGGACCACTATCATGTGTCTCATTCAAAACTTAAAGGACTTGGCCGTTTAATCAAAATTGTTCCTATTTGGTTGTTGAGGGCTTAAAAGCCCAAAAATACTTCTTTCATTAAAACTCTGTTGTTGCATGGTTCGGAACCACGAAAGTCTTCATTTCTCTGCAAAAACGGCTACGCCCATATAAACATAACTTCTCCTATGAAAACTCGGCTGCTGCCCATCAACATTAAATTCTTCCTTACTGTTTTTCTCCATTCCTCTTGAATGCATGGTGTTGTGCACGCAAGCTCCCTGCTGCCCCTTTGTACTCTGTTTCTTCTTGCACAGGATACGCAGTTGACTTTAAAATTTTCAACAATGAGGTTGTATCCCCCTGTTTCTTACACAGTCAGACAGGCCTAGCAAGACGTATAGCTGAGGAGTGCCCTCGTAATACCTCAAAGGAATTTCTGTGTTCATCAACATAGTGGGCATGCATGGAGACCCTGATATATGGGGAGAATATGTGTATGAATTCAATCCAGAACGTTTCCACATGATGAGCAATAGAAAAAGGAAGAGCGGTGGATTCATTCCCTTTGGGTTTGGGGGAAGAATTTTCCCTGGTGAGAAGTTGGCTCACATGGAGCAGAAGGCCATAATTAGCATGCTATTGTCCAAATTTTCCTTCTCTATATCGACGAATTACAATCACTCTCCCACTTCTCTATTAAGTATCATGCCCTCTAATGGAATGCGGTTAATTGTTCACAAAATATAAGCACCCGAAACACCTTTCCTACATGAAAAACAAAACAAGGTTAGATAGAATCTACTCTCCCATGCCGCTGTAGAGTCTCCATAACTTCCTCTTCTGTTGCAATAGCATTCTGCCTATTCAAATTTTATGTACTATATGGCATTTAAATAGAAGTTTGGCCGCGGTTCAATGTACCACTGGTTTGGATTTGATTTTAGTGTCCAGCTTTACCCGAGAAATATGGACCTCGTGACCTTATTTTAGCTCCAAGCGCAAATTTGTTTCTAAATTTATAGAATGATATTTACCTCCAGCAAGTGGGCCACCACTCATTATTGAAGCGCAAGGGGAAGTAAAGAAATAAATTCTCCAATATATAAACGGTCATTCATCAACTCACGAAATTATTGGTAAAATATTAATTTAATATGTAATGTCTAAATGGTACAAGTATTCTTGCATCGTTTTTGACGAGTAGAAAGAATTGTTACTTGTGGATATATACTTGGATAGATTAAAGTTGTTTGGGAGGAATTCCAACAGTTATTAAAGTACAAGTGACTTTTTAAAAGATGAAAATAAGTGGTCGTAAACCATGTATTAATATGTATATTTTATAAATAAAATGAAATATTTCAAGTTTATTTAAATTTAGCCTATTACTTTTGTGTGTGCTTAACATAGTATCAATGACCTTTTTCTTTTGAAATTAGTTAATTACAAATTTTGTGGTTTCGTCGTTATGGAAAATTTCTTGATTTGGTTTGGCCACTCGTGCTTTTGTGGTTTCATCGTTATGGAAAATTTCTTGATTTGGTTTGGCCACTCGTGCTTTTATATAGGTCTATCTTTAGTTTTTCTAATGAGGCTTACAAAGTTTGAATTCATAAGAATTGCTAAATGGTAAATTATGTCACGCGACAGAAAGAAATATTTTTCCCATACATTGAGAGATGTTAACGGTGAAGAGAAAGGTTGGTAGATGTCGAGGGTGAAGAGTAAAGTTGGTTGGTTGTTTGGTTTTTTCATCAGTTCTACGATTTTGGTTTATGCTCATCAAAAAAACGTTTGATAAATGTTTCTATCATGTTAATTATGTCACTCTGGTAAGATTAATGGACGTTACTCTGACCTGGTGCTTATCATTCCTTGACCTCATTTTCATTGTTAATCTTTAAATTGAATATCGGGTTGGACATCGTTGGCATCACTTATTCCCCTCACTAGGCATTACTCCCAATTTTGGTTTGCTCTTGAAGTGCGAAGCCATAAATTTTCCGATCAAACTTCGTTGAAGGATTTGCTTTCCGATGAAATGTTACAAGTCCATCAAAATCACATTTAGTGGGTAGATATTGGTGACGACTCCAAAGACAACCAATCAATTTCTACCACAAAATTATTGGAGACAATTACTTCGCCTGACATATTAATCATAGTCATCGTTGTACCGCAGTGCACACCGCCTCACCGAACACGGTCTCACCTGTTGATCTTTGAAGGGGTGAAACTGCCTTAACCTCTTGAGCATCAAAGGGGTAAAAATAGACTTAAGTTTTGTATAAATAGAGATGAGTCATAGAAGCAATTTGTATAGATTTAGTAGGGTCAGAGTTGTTGTAACACAGCTGTCGTTGTTTTTCCATTTCATCTTTATGTAAATCAGTGAGAGGTTATTTTAGCAGTAATAGTTGCAAGTTATTTTTGTGTGTTTTTGTTGTTTGCTCGGCTTCCTTCAAATGGTCTGAGAGCCGAAGTATCATAGTTGAGACTGATAATTTGAGAAACTATTTTTGTTTGTAGCCATTGGGCAGAGTGAATGTGTGGACATCGTGTGAACTTGCGTAGAGAAATATTGGAGCTGGAAGATCCTGTGTACGTGAGTACTGTAATCAAGAAAGAAGAAGAACCCATCTCCCACTGCCACCAAAGTGAATCCCTGCAATCAGCATAGATGGATGCCTATAGAAGAAGAAGACTCTGAATTTATATGCAAAGAACAATGAAAGTAACCCACATGTGTCATTGGAGACATGCAAAAAAAGATCGAGAAAAAACAGACCACTCTGATACTACTGATCTAGATTTATAATGGAACGCAATAAAATACATAAATAAACAAAAATGCAGAGATGCAGTAGAAAATATACTTTATTTCATTAATATCAAATAACTGAAATAAGCTTATAGATAGAATGGAAACAAACTAGCTCGAGCGATGGTAGCTTATCTTTGGAGAGAGATGTGGTGGCTACATGCCTCTTACAATGAGGTTCAAGAGATTTTTTATTATTGAAAAACATGGGAAAACCATAAACATAAAAAAACATAAACACAAAAAAACCTAAACCTAGGAGATGAAGCGCCAAAAATATGGGCCCCGTTTGGGTAAATTGGTACATCAACTTCCAGGGGACGTAACTTTGGCATACGATCTTCGTTTGACACGCACAATGCCTCGTTAGAAATATCTATTCGAGGACTACAACTTTCGAGTGACTAACATTTGTTAAGGACCCATGTTGGTCCCAGTTTTCCAAAAAAAATTCATTTAGGGCCTAAAAACGGCTCTGGAAGTTTAGGACCCGAAAAAATGCCAAAAATAGTAAATTGTGCTACAATTAAGGAAACTAAAAAACCAAAAGAAGCAATGGTGGGGGTGCAAGTGTAATAGGAAGGTGGCAACCAATATCCACCTGGATCAGAAGCAGAGTTTAAATTCAGGGAAACCAGAAATGGAAACACTCCCTCCCTTAGAAATAATGTTGATTTAGACAGGAATTTCGACTTAAGAGCAAGGAAAGGCTATAAAGGAAGGACACCGCGATAGTAATTGACCTGGAAGAATTATTTGGGAGTTGGAAACTCTTGTTGCAACTTAGGTTGGATTTGGTATAAATGGTGGGAAATAAGCTACTAGATGAATTCAACATTGGAGAAAATCATCCGATTTTTTTTTTCAAAAATTTGTTGGGAATAAATGAGATGATAGAAAAATGGTTTTCATTCTCAGAGTATGAGAGTAATGATAGATAAATAGAAAAAGAGAACAAGACAAAGTGGGTGAGTGCTAGAACAGAGTTCCATTTACATCGATTATAGTTTGAGGTGTTAATTATGAAGACTAGGGGGAGATTAGCTAACTGGGACAAAGAGGAGGAGTTGGCAAGGTGCGAAGGAGACACGATTGAAACTGCAGGTAGCAGAGCTTAGCAAGGAGGATGAAAAGGAAATCGATAAAGAAGCCAAGTAGTTACTATTGGAAATTTGGACATGGATCCTATTCCCTCTAGGGAAAATTAAAAAATGTTTTCATGAAGCATTGTAAATATATATTACTCTAGAGATAATTTTGTAGAAATTATGCTCAGTATCAGCAGAATAGGATAAATAAGCATGCCCACAACAATAGTAATCTCGAAGAGAGGCTAGTATGGTTTTTGAGTATGGATGATGGAAACTGTGATTGTGAATGGCATTCGCCATGATTTTCCATCCCTTTAATACAAAATCTAAATACTCTCCCTCTCTCTCTCTCTCTCTCTCTCTCTCTCTCTCTAATTTATAACCATTATAATTATCTAGTAAACATATATTTATATTAAGAAACATTAATATAATATCTATGTTATATATAATAATGTCTATTAAAAATATTGAAAACTGATAAACAATAAAAATAAAATATTAGAAATCATTGTTTAGATTTGAGCTAGGGTCAATAGAATTATTTGGAAATACATTTTATTATTATATTTTTTTCTCAATAATTCCCCACCTTCGTCCTTATAAATGAGGAAGAAATTTCATCAAAATTACATGAATTCATATCCACTCAGATAAATGCTTCTGCCCTACCTAGAAACATAAATGACAATAAATGACAATGGTATTCTTTCTCTTGTAAATTGTATTGTTTATTTTGTCATAATTCTTGTTGAACCATCTTAATAGTATCTTCGAGGACATACAACTAACCATAGAGATTGAAGATAACAAGAGTATTCCTTCTTGATATTTTTTTCTTACCTAAAGACAACATGACAACTTTGGACATTAGGTATTCAAGAAGATGATTCATACTTAAAACTACCCTCATGCATATTCCCACCATCATCCCCTTAAGAAATTAGGAGTTTTATAATGGTTATAAACTTTATAACGGAAGAATGAAGTTTCCACTTAGAACACCTATAAAAAGTATTTCATCACTTGGAAGAAGTATTCAGAAATATTGGCTATAAAGGGAAGGATATTAAGAATATGTTTACAAGAGTAAAAGGAAGAAGGTCATGTCACCACAATTCCCTTGACAATGCTAATAAGGCATACCTTCATTACATTTAGGGAGCTACTCATAATATTACAAGAAATCTGAAGAATAAGAAAATAATAACGTCCTTTAACTATTTAGTTATTGTGGTGTAGAGGATGAAGTAGTGAAGGAAAAAATTGACATCCATTAACAAAAATGGATCTATAATGTTTCTTGTCCCCATGGGAGACGTTACATTGGTAAAACTTGGAGATCATTCATACCAAAATAAAATAAAACCCTACTAACATCAAACTTGAAAGTATCCTTTGCCCCAACTGAACATGTAGAAAAAACCAAAAAACATGTCTATATTGAAGACATCCAAATTCTCACTAGATAAAATCATCAATTTAAATATGCATTCGAGAGGCTTTGGAAATTGCCAAAAATCCTCGTAACTTGAATAAGGATGATGGTATTGATATCAATAGTAGTTGGATACCTCTAATTAATCAAATCTAGTCCCCTTCCTATAAAGCCTTATCTCTCTATTTTATTTTGTAATATTCATGTTTTCCCTCCTCCTTATCATATTTGACCCATTATTTATTTTAGTTGGTTTTCTATTTTTCCCCTCCTTTCCCCCTCATCTCTACTCTTTTTAGTTTTCCCTTCTTTATTCCTGTTCTTTCTACCTATACGTCACCCCATGTGTCATGTTCTTCAATCCCTTGGTTTTGTTGTTTTGTGTTTCTCCCAACTTTCTCCCTTCTTCCCCTCCTTTCTTGTATTGTCATGTTTCTCCCTCTTTCCTCCTTCTTCTTGTTTCCCTTAATTTTTTTCCCTTTTTTTCTCTATTCACTTTTTTTTTCTCCCTATGTCTTATGTTCTTCCTTCCGTTGGTTTTCTTGTTGTCATGTTTCTCCCTCTTCTCTTTATTCTCCCCCTCCTTTCCCTTCCTCCTTTTTCACTTTCTTATTACTAAGTTTTTAATTGAATTTATTTAATATATAGATTAAAGTATTTATAATTATTTTTCATCCACTATATAAATCAATCACTTATTTAAGTAATAAATGAAATGACATTTTTCACAACATTTTTTCAATTAATTTTAACCATAATCTAGTATATATTTTTAAAACCTCGAGTTTAAGTTGTTTAATTTATATAATTCTAGTGCCATGGGGTTTTTCAATGTACTCAATCTAATTATGCATTCAAAAATGTATTTTAAATAACAAAAAAATCACAATCTCACCTGAAATTGTATTTCCAGATTCCGGCGAAAAAATACTTTTCTTCTTTAAGTTAGACGATGCCTAAATCAAATTGTTTCCCCTTCACCTATTACTCTTAATCTATCTATCTATATTGGTATTCATGTTAAATTAATCTATACTATTATCTACATTAATATTCCCACTTTTCAATTATTACATTTTAATATTTATTATAAAATTATTTATATATTAAAATTAACCTTTATTTCTCTCATTAGAATATGAATATTTTTTATTATAATTCTTATTTAAATATCATGAAATTTATATTCAACAATAAATAAATAAATAAATATATATATTTCATAGACTCAGAACATCAGTGGTTAGTGGTTGTTGGCAGTATATTTGTATAAGTTTTTATGGGCTCAACCACGTATCATGAGCTTAAGGTTGTCAAGAGAAAAGACCCAACAATTAAACTAAAGGTCCAAACTTAATAACGTTAATCATATTAATATAGCATATTCTAATTTTTTTTAACATTACCTTCCATTCTATTGTCTAAATTTTTTTAGGGTTTTCTCCTTTTTATACCTTTCATTCCTCTCATTGACTCCTATGTCTTAGGAGTTTACTTCAGAAAATACAAACATTCAAATTTATTGTTCTTTATTCTCATTTCGATATAATTATAAACAATGTCAATAATTATTTTATTTATTTTTAATGCTGAAACAATAACAATGTTATTAGCCACGGTTTAGCTAGGGACTATAGAAATCACCTTCCATCAAAGTGCATTGACTTTCAATATTTTCTCGAGTTTATGAGTTTATTGCAATCTTAACAAAAATTTGGAGAAAATGCTTAATATTTCTATTTTCTTGTAAATTCAAAAAAATAAATCTGATTTTGTGGTAATCTTATTTCTAATTTTCAATTGGTTAAGTGAACTCTGATGAAGCATAATTCTTTTGTTGGAGGGTGTTTTATTTTTGTTATTTGTTTTTTTTGTAAGTTTAGGAGATCTTTCTATTTTCTATTAATAAAAAAGAACAACAAGTTGCATCTAATCAAAACTTGATGGCCTCAACCTACCAGCAGGAAACAGGGTCTGTTGGCCACCTTAAAGAGTTATAAGCCAACGAGTACTGAAAATTTTTAAACCTTCTACTATTAGCTATGTCGAGTTTACTATCTCTTACATACAATAACTTCAAATAGTAAATGTTATGAGCATGAGCAAAAACCAGAAAAAAAAGATAACTCTCAATCATTCCAATGACTCAATTGGTGTCGGGGTCTTTACACTAGAATCAGACATGTCCAAGAGGTATATGGTTTGCAGATTGGAAAAAGGATAATTTTGTGAATAGTCAGTGACACTGGCACTATTTTGTTACTGCACTATCCATTGATACTAGAACCAACATGGTTGTAGGTCTTTTGTGTAGAAGACAAGAAGAGCTAAACATATATCCAATTCAATGCGGAGAGGACACTTTCATTATGCTGAAGAAGCTTTCTATTCACAGTAAAAACAACTTTTATTGTGCTAAGAAAACTTCCTATGCACAGTAAAAGCTCTACACAAAGCTGAGATTCACCCCTACATTTCTAAGGTCCAATCAAAATCTGACTTCAATACTAGTAACTCCTCCTCAGTGTCAATGAGATGAATAATTATTGATACCAGAAACACCCCTCTTGCTTTGTGGCTGAATTCTTTGGAATCGCTCCTAGGTGTAGTAAGAAGCAACGACAAGGACTCTACAAATACCAATAGAAAATCACTGATGGTCAATACCTGAAGGCAATATCCTTGCTGAAATGCATAGGTGGGAAGTTCGTCGTGCTCTTCATGCTTTCCAATAGATTCACCGATTAATCCCCAATAGATTTGCACATTGCCCCATTATTTGGTAGTTCAGCATTAAGGACAACACGTTAAGCAGACAAATCCCGCTTACAGGTACTAGATTTGATCACGTGACACATGAAATCTTAGCGCTTTCCAAAGAAATGCAACAAAAGCATTTCTCCAAAGAGGCATGAAATATTTCGAGGCTGAAATGTATGTACCCGCACCATTGATAAAATCATGAATTTCAAACAAAGAATGTTTGTATCCATATTGGCTACAAAATAGAGAATGTCTATACATTGCGACTGCATCCATTGTAGCAGGCATTTTAAAATTTCATCTTTTTTTTTATCCATATATATATATATATTTTAATATCATTTTTATCATTTCAACAATAGAATTTTTATCTCTCCAATAATTTCATGAGAACACTAACTCATTTACAAATATCATTTTTATTATTTCAATAATATATTTATATATCTCTCTAATAATTTCATGGGATCACCCACTCGTTCAAAAAAAAAAATTATTTTAAAAAGCAAAAGTAAAAAATAAATAAATATTATATTAGATTCAAACCGAATTGTAATAGCACTGTAATTAATTTTCTTCCAGATGCATGGATTGGAAAATTATAATTAATGAAATAATGTTTTCAAAATATGTTACAAGGGTGCAGAAATGCTACAGTATGAAGTACAATGAAAACTTCCTCTCCATTACCCAAAATGATAATGATAGCTATGAGAAAACTTGCGAAGCAAGCACATTGAAAGTTTCTTTTACACTTCTGCAATTCATTTTATGAATTTAATTGTATTCTCGCATTTTATCTACTTGTGGTAGCATATTTTTCATTTTTGACCAAATAATTAATTCTTCACTCTACATATATGATAGGTGTAGGATATGAGGTTTATATATATATATATATATATATATATATATATATATATATATATATATATATATATAATTGCATGAGATCGTAAATAAAATTTCATTTTTTTAAATCTATATTTTAATATCATTTCAATGATATATTTTTATATCTTTTCAATAATTTCACGAGACAAATAAATTTTCATTTTATAAGTTAAAAGTAGCTAAATTAATGTAGCAAATTCAAATCGAAATATAATAAAGTAAAATCAAATTGTAATAGCATTATAATTAACCTTATTTGAAATTCACTGATTGGAAAATTATTAATTAATGAACCAATACTTTCTAAATATGTTATGGGAGCACAAAGGTGTGGAAACTAGGTTTTTTTACAAGCTGGAGCTTCAAGGTAATTCTTATGTTCCTAAAGACATTAGGTGTTGCTAGAAGCTTCTGAATTTACAACAACATATAAATGAGCTAAGCAAAACTAATAATTTGGTATGGATATATAGAAAAAACATAGCCAATAAATAATACATAAAAAAACTGAAAGCTTTGAACATTGGCTATGTACATTGGATGTCAATATCCAACACAAATATTACAATTGAATACTATGCTACAATTTCATGTAACTACCATTGCTCACTTGGATTTTTAGAATGAAATGATGTTCCGGGTAGAGATGATTCCAAAACTCATGGCATATACATCATGTTATCTCCTACAACTTGTGGCAATAATTCTTTTCTAGGTAGTATAATCAGATATAAGAAACAAATTTTATTATTAGTGTGCTTTTAACAATAGATTAAGCTATATTTACCATGTTTGAGTAAGTTGCCTTAGAATCACCTCCACTATTAGCATCATCATTTTCTTTATCTTGTCACAAAGTAGAGAAGAAATAGAATTTAATGTACATTTTGATCATTCAAATGAAGTACAGGTATTAGAAGTTTGTAACAACCTCTAGTTGATTTTCCATGTAGATAAAAAAAGACTAAAATCACAAGACATGTATTCCACGCTAAATGTTGGGAAAAACATAGTGATAGGTATAGCTGGTGATTAATTAGTTGCTATGTAAATTGGAAAAGGCACTCTCAAAGAAAAAAAGGCAATAATTGGCACTTACTAATGACAACAAAGGAAAAGAAGAGAAAAGGAAAGTGAAGAGACACATATTTGCATGAGAGAGAAAATGCAGAAAATAGAAGCCTCCATGATAAAAAGGCTTCACACGATTAGTTCACGATCTTTTTGTCAATTGAATTTTGGAGCTCTCTTTCATTCTCTAATTCTCTCATACTCTTGCAAACTTAGAGAAATATTAGAGCATTGTTCGAGCATGTTTGGAGCACTTTATAATTCATTTGGATTGGGGAAAGAAGGAAAAAATAAAGAAAGAAAGCGTAAGGGAACAATTGCATCTTCGTAATCTCCATAAACATTTTCATGCTTCATTTTCCAAAATTTCAAAGGTTACAAAGCATGAAATGAAATTTTGTTTAAATTTTGTTTAGAGATTTATTTATCAAAGGGTGTTTATATATGGATGGAACATATGCACATGATGCAAATTTGTTCATTATAATTTAATAGTATATTTTTTAAAAATATGCTTCATTAAAGTGAAGTCACTCAAGTTAATTTAATTATTTTTTGGAGAAAATTGTTAATGAGTTTCATTTGAAGTTTGATGGAATTGCATAGTAATTGGACAAAGTCAATTATTTTTTGGGATAAAATTGTTAATGAGTTTTATTTGATGTTTGATGGAATTTCATAATAATTGGACAAAAGCTAATGTGTTTGAAGGATCATGAGAATCCACAATGTTTATTTCCCATGAAGAACCCTGAAAGAAGACATAGTGTGGAGGGATTTATTTAATTAATTTAATTTGAAGTTCCCTCAAGATCAAAAGAATAAATTGATAAATCATTCTAGCAAGAGTTATTGGAAAAATAAAATGTTTTTTATCACTCAATAGTGAAGTAAAACAATTAAGAAAAGAGAAAGTAAAGTATGATACATTTTGTGAACAAATGACATGATTTAAAGGATTGATAGTTCTTGTGATAATTTTTGTTTAGTGGGAAATACTAATGTTAATGTGTGTCTCTCATGCTATGAGGGTTAGAATTATGGTCCTAGTGATATTTCTAAAGATGAACCTTTTACTGAAGATGATGATGGTCCATGAGTTGGTCCTCCAAAAGCTAGCGGTCATTAAGGAGAAGTTAAACATGTTTAGGAAATAGTTTCCATTTTATTGAATCATTGCTTTGAGTCATGAGAATTTTTATTGTAATGGTGTGTTGTAAACCAAAGCCATTTTTTAAAGGTAAAGACAAGTAAGTAAATGCGAATAAAGAGATAAAGGAGAAGTGAGAAGTGATATGTGGAGATGAGATGGGTAAATTTTGTAAATATTTTTAAATAATTGATGTACTTAAGTTGAAATGTTGATATTTTACAATGGATGCATGATAATAAATTATACCAGACACCCCTAAGATTTGTTCCAAATTGTAAATTTTTTATTTTCCCTAGAGGTGTTTTGCAAGCACTATTGAGTCAAACCTACATGCATTAGTGTTGTAGCACATCCAAGATCATGTAGTGTGTATACTCTAATATGAAAATAGGACGTGACATAAAGTTGCGAAATAAACCACTTAAATATATTAATGTACACTCTAGCTTGTATACTTGTATGCTAGATTGATGTATAATATTAGAAGTTCACCATTCAATTAAGGGGGGAATGTGAGATGGATTTATTTTTATATGGATATCAAAATTCATTTTTATTTAGGTACACAAAAAGAAAAAGAGAAAAAGAGATAGAAAGTTTAGTAATGAAACCCAAGTGAAGACAATGCATCAAAATGAAAAACCAAAACACTAGCATGTAGGAATGAAGAGATTGCAACATGGAAGGTAAGGAGATGGATGTGATCCTAGATTTAGGAAAATAGAAAAGGTGGTGACATTCACACATGGAAATTTTATGGTAGAAATAGAAGTGAGGTAATGATGAAGGAAAAACAAGGTAGAGATTGTGAATTGTGTAGAATGATAAGAATCTGAATACCATATTATAATGTGAGTCACACATTCTATTTGTAAGCAAGTATTATGTCATGTTTGACTTGATGTGTATGGTTCATGGTAAATTGAAACCACTTGATGTGATGTTTGTAGTAAGAAAGGGACCAATTAAGGTATAATGGTTGAGAGTCATCCACAAAAACCCATGAATGTAATGCTAAAGTGTGGTTATGGGTAAGCCAAGAAAAACCCAAAATAAGGATAAAGATGATGTAGGGGGATTTAAAGGTACAATTATGAAGACATGCTATGAAATAATGATTGAATGATTCACATGCATGAATAACAACCTACTATATGGGAAATTGCAAAGGCTTGTTACCCATGCTTTCTTGTGGATGGTTGTTCCTTTATATGGGGGTAAAAATGCAAAGGTGGGTTACATTTTTGTGAGAAATGCAGGTGGAAAATTCATTTTTCCAATAGTTCGTCCAAACTGTTAGAAAGTTCGGCCGAACTAATTCTTCCGTTTACATTGATGGCATATTGACGAAGTGGGTAAAAAAATTTTTGGACAGAGATGGGAAAACCAACAACAGAAGTTCGGAAAAACTTTTGAAAAGAGTTCGACTGAACTATTTCTTATAAATATACCGGTCTGCAGACCGCAAGAATTTTCAGGCTTGTTACCATTTTTTAGCGTTGTATGATCTGTTTGTCTCGCTGTGTTTGTTGTTTTGCTGGTGTTTGCTGTTGCAGGGGCTTGCTGTTGTAGGGATGAGGAGGTGAGAAGGCTTGGTGTTTGTGTTTATTTTTTTTTGGGTTTTAATTTTTTTATCTGATTTTTTGTTCTCAGGTTATAAATAACCTACGTCTTCAGCGACATCCTTGACGATCTCCTACCTCGTCGTTTGCTGTCATTTGGTGTCATTGCAGCCTGCCTAGTCGTTTGCTGTCGTTTTTTGTCGTCTCATTGTCTCTGGATTTCCAGGTAGATGAAAAAACTCCTTTGCTTCATTTTCTTGTGTGGTCCCATTAATGAAAGAAAGAAATTGCAAAAAAATTGTCACCAAATATATGCTTGATGTGTCACCAATGATAGTTGATAGTTGAACTTTAAATTTTTATTGGTTCACCTCCATCAAAATAATCACTGCAAGAATTATGTCCACTCTTTAAACGACAGTAACAGTTGCAATGATACATAGCAATATTTCACACAATAGCCTTAGGGATGAACATTATCGCAAACTAGAAGTCATCAGACAATTGAAGGTTCTCTTCCTAAAACTGAAATAACCATTCCAGGGGATCTTTTTAATTTCCAAATGGTCATTGCCAGCTTCTCACTATAGGAGAAAAAAATATGTTTGTTCTCCTCCAGCTCCCTTGTGTCATGCAACAAATCTCTTATGAGATCATGTTTGATGCACTCATATTTTAGCACAATATCTCGAGTTTTGTCATATCGTCTACCTTTGCTGGTATCTACTAGTATCACCTTTTATCTATGACAAAAGAGGAGGGAGCCTTGACGATAAGAGGATCATTCATCCATTAGCGGGAACCCACTGCATTCTAGGAAGGAAAATCTTTATCTACCTTTCATTTTAGTCCATAGATTCAGTCCAGGGATGGCTGAAAATGTTCCTATAGATACTGGATGAAGAGTTCTCTATGTTCGGTCTCTTCTTCCTCATCCCTTGAGCTCTTTCTGCAACCCTTCCTTTTTTTCTGGTTTGTTCTTTGTTGTCTTTTATTCATACTTGTGTATTATTGTGTCTTTTCATTCCTTTGGTCCTCTCTAATCTTTACCAATGTAACAATTTCTATTTGTCCTACTAATATAAGATTGTCTATGTTCTTTCTTAAGCTTGTAGGTTGTATTTTTGTTATGTTGATTCCTCAGAACTTTGTTAGATTTTCTTTGTCTTTTAGCAGAGTGTTTGTTTGTGGTTACAGTGCCTATCTTCCAGAATACTCCTTGCTAAGCTAAAACCTAAGCTTTTCTTTCTTATTCATGAACTGAAGCTTCCTAATCTAGCTAGCTTTATAATGCCTCAAAGAGTAGAGCTGTATGTGTTTTCCTGATTGCTGATAGCTCTGTTATTTCCTTAAACCTATGCAGATCTAATATCTATTTGTTTTTCTTACGAGCACCAACTCACAACTCTGTTCTTTATTAAGCTTGTAGTTTCTATTTGTGTTTTGTTGCTTCCTCAGACCTTTGGTAGATTGTCTTTGTCTTTCAGCAGAATGTTTGTTTATGGTTGCAGTGCCTATCTTCCTGAATACTCCTTGCTAAGCTAAAACCTAATATTTTCTTTCTTATTCCTGTACTGAAGCTTCCTAATCTAGCTATAATTCTAATGCCTCAAAGAGTAGAGCTGTATGTGTTTTCCTGATGGGTGATAGCTTTTTTCTTTCCTTCAACCCTTGTAGATATAATATCTTTGTGTTATTCTTATGAGCACCAACTCACAGCTCTGTTTTTTCCTTCAACCTCTGCAGATCTAATATATCTATGTTCTTCTTATGAGCACCAACTCACCGGGAACCAACCCTTCCAGAACACTAATACTTTTAGTCGTTGAGGGATGAAATCCTTAGCCTAGCTCCACCCTGCCACCCTTAACAGTGACTAATCTTCATTATTTCATATATGATCTTCAACATTTCCTTAATGGGCCTTCAACAATAACACCTTATTTCTGCCGCTGAGGGATTCAAGAAATTTTTACAAAACCTCCATACAGCTAGAGATGTACTCAGATTCTGATTTTCTTAATTTCTGATGTACCTATATGCATACTAGGGCTGGATAAGATATGTCTAGGATTCTGATTTTCTTAATTTTATTGATTTAAAATTTAATATAATGTGTGATATCTGTATATATATATATATATTAACAAATTTATTTAATTTTATTTACTAATTGTGATGCTACAAAAAAGACATCAGATTAGTAATGGTGATAAGTTACAAAAGTATTGGTAAGGTTAATCGAGCATGATACCTATCCAAATTCATTAACTAGGTGTTTGTACTCAGATTCATGATTACACTGGTGAAATAAGCAATACATATCATTCTTTCCATAATCGAGCTTGATTGAGCTCTGTTCCTAGCTAAATTCTTGTAAATCACCTAGTCATATACTTACTTATATAGTAGGAGTAAGCTAGCTTTCACTATGATATAGCTTTTCTTATACTCTATTAAACCATGTGTTTATCTGTATAGAGCTTACATATATCCATATTCACTCACATATGGGTAAATATAATGGTAATCACTCATTCCAATCACACTTAGTACTCAACATTATGTCGTTTCACTAAAGGTGCTTGTGTTTCCATAAGAGATACATGTTGTATTATGTTGATACTTCAGAATCACTAGTACTAATCAGCTTAGTAATAACCATCATAACTAGCTTATACTATCGAAATTTATGTTTCGGCATCATTGATTACTAGAAGCTTACTAGTTAAGATCAGCTTACAGCTTGGAGGTTATGTTTTAATAGTGGTAAGTGAAACATGACCCTTGTAACTATTAGTATATGTACCATTGAATTCATTATTTAACCTTACTGCTTCTATTACACTTATCTGTTAGATCTGTTCCCATTAAGAGATATAATTATATAGGTAACTAAGGCTCCACCATACATGCATACATGCATATACTAAACATTAGTCTACATCCATATTGTAGAACCTATCATGAATAATACTAGTGTGCAGGATAATTGTCTTCACACAGCTTTCACATGCACATAACAACTCCACCATACATGCATACATGCATATATTAAACATTAGTCTACATCCATCTTGTGAACCTATCATTAGTAATACTAGTGTGTAGGATAATTGTCTTCACACAGCTTTGACATGCACACAACAACTCCACCAGACATACATGCATATATTAAACATTAGTTTACATCCATCTTGTAGAACCTAAGATTATATTTTCATTTGTGTGCAGGATAATTGTCTTCACACAACTTTCATATGCACACAACAGCTCCACCAGACATACATGCATACATGCAAATATTAAAAATTAGTCTACATCTTGTAGAACTTGTCATTATATTTTCATTTCATGCATACATGCATATATTAAACATTAGTCTATTTCAATTAAGTTCATAAATAAACATACCAATTTAAACTTACACACATACTTGGATTTATTGGCTAATGTTCATCCTCAGATGACAACATCACTCCATGGTTGTAACTTAAGGAAAACATCAAGGAAAACCATGTACATGACATTTCTCCCATAAAATTTAAGGCATTTGCTAGTGTTTTGGGAACCATGTACATGTCATTTCTCCCATAAAATTTAAGGAAAAATTTAAGGATAACCATAGATACATGTCATTTCTCCCATTTCTCCCATAAAATCAAGTCAAAATTTAAGGATAACCATGAACATGTAATTTCTCCCGTAAACTTTAAGGCATTTTCTAGTGTTTTTGGAACCATGTACATGTCATTTCTATGTCATTTCAACTTTAAGGAAAAATTTAATTTAAGGCATTTTCTAGTGTTTTTGGAACCATGTACATGTAATTTCTATGTCATTTCTCCCATCAACTTTAAGGAAAAATTTAAGGACAACCATTTGCATGTCATTTCTCACATTTCTCCCATAAAATCAAGGCAAACTTTAAGGATAACCATGTGCATGTCATTTCTCCGATAAAATTTAAGGCATTTGCTAGTGTTTTTGGAACCATGTACATGTCATTTCTATGTCATTTATACCATAAAATTTAAGGGAAAATTTAAGGCAAACCATGTACATGTGTCATTTCTCCCATAAAATTTAAGGCTTGTCATTTCTATGTCAGTTCTTTGTCATTTCTATGTCAGTTCTTTGTCATTTCTATGTCATTTCTCCTATAAAATATAAGGCAAACTTTAAGGCAAACCATGTACATGTCATTTCTTGCTTAAACTCTAGGCAAGGAAAATTTTAAGGCATGTCATTTCTAGATGTGTTTTCTCCAATAAAATTTAAGGCAAACTTTAAGGCAAACCATGTACATGTAATTTATTCCCCAAACTCATCAAGGTGTGATTTTTGACATAACTTCATTAACCACTACCACTAGTTGTTTAAGTAAGTGTATAAAATAATTTTGTACCCCTTTCCACTTATTACTTCAATCATAAGTTTCTATGTGTAGATTTTAGGCCCACTTCATTAGATGATGTGGTGGTTTTATTGTAATTGAGGTGATTAAATTACTAGGATTGAGGTTGGCTATTTTAAAAAAATTAAACAAAAATTGATTTAGTGATACTTTTCATTTTTTTGGACTCTTGTGCATTTAAATTGGTTTCTTCATGGTTTTTATGAAGTGTTTTTTAATCACAAAAAGTTTATATGTCTTAGAATTATGTCTTTTAGGTGAAAACATGGAATTTCATAAGATATTGTCCCTTTCAGAGGGACTTAAAAAAGCTTATAGAAATTGGCAATTGATTTCCTGGTGTACAATGGATTGAAATGGCTAAATATGGTTGATTCATGTGTACATAATTGTGTACAATGGATTGAAATGGATAAATATGGTTGATTCATGTGTACATAAGAGCTTCTTTGATTCTTAGATATCAATTTTCCTCAAATAATTGAAAAAAATGTGTTATAGGATGAATTATTATAGCTTCCTTATTGTCTATTTCCTATAATAGATACACAAAAATTTCTCTGACTTACAAAATCTTATAGAAATTGATTTCCTTGTGTACAATGGATTGAAATGGATAAATATGGTTGAGTCATGTGTAAATAATTGTGTACAATGGATTGAAATGGCTAAATATGGTTGATTCATGTGTACATAAGATCTTGTTTGATTCTTAGATATCACTTTTCCTCAAAAAATTGAAAACAATGTGTTATAAGATGGATTCTTATAGCTTCCTTATTTTCTATTTCCTATAGTAGATGCACACAAATTTTATTCTACCTTTTTATAGAAGTGAAAAAATATTGATTCCTTATAAGTTGATATAATTACATTGGATACCTTTGATAGTGGCTAGAAAAACGAATATTGGAAATACATGTTATAACTCCACCAGATTCCCAAGGCTGAGGAAGGAATCCCAATAGAGGTAACCACAAACCAATATTTTGACTTGATAGCTAGCCCTATCAAGCCGGAGAGGGCTCTCTCAAAAAGGGTCACATCCAGGAGGCATAAGAAATTAGGGTTTTTAGGCTAGACATGATGTGCAAGGGGTTGTTTTGATTTGGTTTTGGTTGGGTAAATCATCAGATAATGAAATAGGTCAAGGAGAACAAGGTCAGGGCTAAAGAGTGATGGTTGCAGGGATGAATGGGGCAAGGTAGGTATAATGTCAACACTTGAGGGAAATGGTTATGGAATGGTTTAGAAAATGTAAGGAGGTTGAGGGAAGAATAAGAGATGTATTTCTCTCAGACATAAGATAATGAACAAAATATGATCAGTTACCCAAAACCGAGCATGTGCAAGCATGCAATCTAAATTTCAAACTTGTAAAAGATCATAACATAGACATGAAAGTGACATGAAAAATACATTCAAACATATGTGAATGAAGAAAAAACTATGAGGGACATTAAGTACCATAGGTATCCCATAAATGTAGTTGCAACTCCTCTTTATTAGCTTGGCCAAAACTGAGTACAAGTTCCCTTGATCAACTAGCAAAATAACTGATTCCAACATCCAACACTATTACATTGAATTTCTTTAATTTATAGACCAATTTAAAAAATCGAGGCAAATCTCAGATCCGGAATTATTTCAAACAACAAAATTTTTTCCTAACCTCTAGGAACATAAAAATGTTCATTTGTTTAAAATAGATTGAACTACTTTCCCAAGTATTTGAATTCATGATTTGGAAGAATTTGGAGAAACCTCCCTTGCGAATCTTCACCTTGAGAATAGGGATAAATGTTAATAATTTGTTTTATTATGCTGAGTTTTGAGCTGAATCGACCTTTTTTCCTGTGTTTCACTGTTGCTAATGTGCTGATGTAGTGGGGAATTTTAGGACGTGTACCACAATTTGTTGATATTCTAGCAGGGAGCTACGAGTTGTGCTCATAGATCTATTGCTTGAACGAAGTTCTGAATGCTTTTTGCTGCCTGACTCAACCTTTCTATTGTTTTGTCACCTAAAATCCTTTTGCTGTGATAAAACCCTTTTATAAAAAAACAACGTGAAAAACCAAAATAACGGACTTGAAAACTTTTAAACTTTAATTTTGAACTGGCATCACATCCGCGCACTTCACAACCTTTACATTTTAGTTTATAAATAATATAACCTGAAATGTGATGCCAAGGGGAGGTGACGGGGAGGGTAGGTGACGTGGAGGGGTGGCGGGACCGAACCACAACACACATCGCAATTCGTAGCATTTAGTTATAAGCGCAGAATATGTAAACTTTAAAAAGTGCAATGCACGGGGGAGGAGGTGAATGATGTGGCAAGGAATAAGTGGGACTGAATCGGAGGTGCACATCGCAATTCTTAAGTTTTAGTTATAAGTTGCGGGGTTTAACATCTAAAATTTGCGATGTGCGAGGAGAGGGACCCACTTCTATGTGGTAGATTTTTATGAATCGGCGAAGGTTTAAGCAGTAAGTGTTATGAGTTTTATATGGTATATCAATGTATTGTGACAGTTGTGCAATGGGAGTGGAGCTGCTGAGGTAGGGCCGACCTACCGCATCACAATTAAAATAAATATGTTGCGGGCGTTCACAAAGGTAAAATAAATGTGATGTGATGTATTCACATTCGCAAATCGGAAATCACATTTTTTAAAGTTTAGTTCTAATGCGAAACACATATAATCTGTGAAATGCGATGAGGGCTCCACTTTAGTTGCAATCGAGCAATGAAAATTGATGAAATGGTAAAAGTGGAAGGGTAAAGGGGAAAGGCGAAAAAAGGGTAAGTTTATTGATTTTCAATGGAAAATGAAATAAGAGGGAAGCGTGGCAGGGAATGGGTCCCACATGATATCGCATCGGTGATTTAGAGTTTTAGCATTTGATTGTTGTAACAAAACTTTGTGATGGCAATACGCAAAAAGGAACAAGGGGTCCTACCAATGGTTTAAGCGGATTTTTGTTATATATATGATATGTAGTATATATAACGTTAAATTTTATATAACACGACTGTTCAATGGGTAGGTAGAGCTTATAACCTTTAAAAATTTCAGACTTTTATATAAGTGGGTTTATAAAATAATAAGTCCCGAAAGGTTATATATGTGGGTTTTGGTGGTTTGAATGGGATTTTAAATGGAATTAAAAGCACTAAACTATGGGTTTTAAAATATAGTTTAGGCTATATAGTGAATGAATTTTGGTTTTTAGTAATAGCTTGGATAATTTAGAAAATGAGATGAAACGTTTGGATATTGGGGAAAAAGGTGAAAATAGTAAAAAAAAAAGCGAGATAAATGATAATGACAGAGATGAGGTGAAAACATAGCAAAATAAGGTGGGATGTCTGGGTGAAAATACCAGTGCTAACAATACATATGAAGTGAAATTGAATGGTATTATATGAAAAAGGTGAAATGCATGTTGACTATAGTTTATTATTTTATGCATTTGGAGTTATGATGTTAATAGAAATGATTGATAGAAAATGTTTACTCGAGTAATGAAGACCCTTGGCTTCTTACCATAATGGTACTATATGTTTTCCATTGTATTCATATTTATGTTTATGCTAACTATTTTTTATTAATGTACCTAAATTTACACCTTCCATGATGCTTCCTCTCCTAGTGTTGTCATTTACTTTTCTAATCTTGTAAAATGTTAAAAGTGGAGTCTTTTATGATGTAATGGATATTACTAATCTAGATTATGTACAGTGATATGATTATAGTGTGTAGGTTGATGTTAAAGTTGTAAAACTCTTATACATATCAAGGATGAATGATAGTACAAGCCAAAACTGACATTATTATATTATTAGACAATCTATTAGGTGCTAAATCATACTTCTTATTAAGGACATAACTAACGCAAGTTGAAAATTCCTTTTTATTTTTCTTAGCCTATTTATAGATGTCAAAGTAAAGGTTTATAGATGTTATTTCTCCCATAAACTTTAAGGCAAACCATGTACATGTCATTTCTCTCACAAATTCATCAAGGTGTGACTTTTGACATAACTTCATCAACCACTACCACTATTTGTTTAAGTAAGTGCATAAAATAATTTTTCAAACCATGTACAAGTAATTTCTCCCACAAACTCATCAAGGTGTGACTTTTGACATAACTTCATCAACCACTACCACTAGTTGTTTTATTAAGTGCATAAAATAATTTTGCAAACTTTAAGGAAAACTATGTACATGTCATTTCTATGTCATTTCTCCCATAAAATTTAAGGAAAACTTTAAGGATAACCATGTACATACATGTCATTTCTCCCATTTCTCCCATAAACTGAAGGAAAAATTTCAAGATAACCATGTACATGTCATTTCTCCAATAAAATTTAAGTCATTTGCTAGTGTTTTTGGAACCATGTACATGCCATTTCTATGCCATTTATCCCATAAAATTTAAGGAAAAATTTAATGCAAACCATGTACATGTGTCATTTCTCCCATAAACTTTAAGGCATGTCATTTCTATGTCATTTCTCTCATAAACTATAAGGAAAAATTTATGGCAAACCATGTACATTTCATTTCTCCCTTAAACTCTAGGAAAGGCAAAATTTAAGGCACGTCATTTCTATATGTTATTTCTCTCATAAAATTTGAGGCAAACTTTAAGGAAAACCATGCACATGTCATTTCTCCCACAAACTCAAGGCTTTCTCCCATAAACTCAAGGAAAACTTTAAGGAAAATCATGCACATGTCATTTCTCCTTTCTCCCATAAGGAAAACTTTAAGGCAAACCATGTACATGTGTCATTTATCCCATAAACTTTAAGGCATTTTCTACTGTTAATTTAAGGTATTTGCAATAAGGAAAATTCTAGAGTTTTTGGAAACCATGTACATGCCATTTCTACCATAAACTTTAAGGAATTTTCTAGTGTTTTTTGGAACCATGTACATGTAATTTCACCCATAAACTTTAAGGAAAACCATGTACATGTCATTTCTCACATGCATTTGCAATAAATGTTAATTTAATATATTATATATATTTTTTTTCTTCAGGTATTAAAAAACCCACTAAATATGGTTGAAAAATGGACATTATGCATAGACGTTTCTTGCATTCCAATCCAAGGAAAGCAGTGACTACATACGTGCTTTGTAATATTGCAATTAACAAGGTCCTCCAAAGGAAAATGAATATACCGGGAAGAACAAAAAACAATGAGGCATATTATATTGCATTGATAGAAGGATTGGGAACAGCTAGGGAGTATGGACCAAATGGAATTGTAGTTCACCAATTTTGAACTTGTGTGAAACTAGATGAAAGGAGTGTACCAAGTTAAGAAGGACAAGCTAAAACAACTACATGGAAAAGAAAACAATATTGTTAGAAAATTTCAAATTTTTAGTATAACATTGTGCAAATGTTAATAAGATGTCTAGTGATCTATTATGTGGGGAAATGCCAATTCAAGATTCATATGTCAAACATGAATTAATAGATAAATTAGTATTATATAGGGAAATGCCAATTCAATATTAATCTCTCAAATATGAATTAGTGTTGAGATGCTCTCCTTCAAAATTTATTGATGGACATTGTAACATATCTTTGATATGTGTGTGGTTTTTACTTATAAATGCGTCATTTTTAATGACCATGTGTTTTTTTCAATTATATACTAAGTGTGTTCCCACTATGTAAAGCGAAACTTAGTGAACTTCACATTTTTATAAAATTAAAATTTGAGGACTTCAAAAATTTTTGTTTAAATTGAGTTTCACACATCAATTAGTGCTTTGAAAGTTGTGCTTTACATAATTTGTGTACTAAATTACATTAATTTTTTGAAATATTTTGAATTTATTTTAAATATTAATCTAAAAATATTTGTAAATGTCCACTGTAGATATATCCATATATATCATGGAGGATGAAAGGCGAGGATCAATAGAATCCCATGCCTCTATGAAAGAGGGGATCATGGATTGAGGGATGTTCATAGTATTTATATTAAATGTGCATGTTTTGAAATGACATTTGAATATATAATCTTATCTCCATACATACATGTGTGTATACATGTGGAATTAATTTTCTTATTGACTATATATATAATTTTATCCCCATGTACATACATGTATACATATGGAATTGATTTTTTTTATCAATTTTGTGAGTTAAATTAGTTTTTAATCAATTATATGTACATGTATTTATATGTATGAATGTATTTTTGAATTGATTATAAATTAAAATTTTTTTATGAAGCTTCCTTATCATCACGTGAGGTTGGTGGTGGTAGAAATTTCCCTAGAGGCCCATCAATCATGTGGTTGCCAATTGTGTGAGGGTGGTGATATGCATTCCCCTGGAGGCCAATCAATGGATGGTCGTGTTGGTTGTCAACCAATCAATGCTCGTTTTGGTTCTCAACAGTATTAAGGTGGGCATGATGTTAGCCAACCATATCGAGGTGGCCATCAATATGAATATTATTTTCATTCAATTTGTACAAATTTTCTTACATATTTTTTTTATTTATACAAAATTCTATATATTGATGCAGAGGGTGAAAATGTTGCTCCAAAAAGACATAGGACAGAACACGTTATTCAAGAAGAAGGTTGTACACCAACCACGACTTATTGGTCTGACATTTCCGATATACCTTGGGAAACAAACATGCAGCAATGCACATTACAAAGGTGCCAACATCTTCATTCAAAATTGAAGAAAGATCTTGTGTCTTTGAAACTCCCTGCTGAGAGTCGAGAAAGCTTAGAAATAATTACTCACTCTTTAAGCAAACTAGTAGATGTGTACGTCAAGCTTGGGCCAACCATTGATACTTTTGTAGAAGTGATGAGAAAAAAATGAAACAGTAATGGGTCCCGATACATGGGAGGTTGTTAAACAAAGAGTTACAACATAAATGACCAATTCTATGCTTAATTTAAAAGAAGGGCTTAAAATAAAGATGCTAAAGGTGCAATATTTCAAGCACCCTTATATAGCTGGCCATTTGTATGATAGGCACCTTGCTGCCTATGGACGACTCCCATGGAATGACGAGATTCCACTTTATTTTGAAAAATTATTTTATGCAAAATTATTTTTGGGAATGAAACCCAATTATAATGACCTTCCCTCTAAATTTTTTGGTCCTAGGAAAGGTTGATTATGTGACCGTAGGGGTGCTAAGTATGATGTTGAGTTGCCTCGCCTCGAGCCACCATTGGTTAGTCGACCTATTTGTGTGGAAACTTTGCAGTCAAAGATGGATGCCACTTCTCAAATTAGTCGAGAAGCAAAGGATGTCATTATTGACAATGTTCAGAGTGGACTGGGTGGAGTTGATATTTTTCTGAATTTAAAAATAGCACGAGAGAATGCACGTGCTAATTTTGTGTATCATACATATGATGAGATAGACAACATGAGTGTTGAAGATCTCAGAACATATGCAAAGAATTGTCGCAATGGTTGGCGAGACCTAATTATTAATGAGGAAGAGAGCATGGGATCGGTATGTGTTAATGGTTAGGGTGATTATTTTAACACATGTACCATTTTTAATAAATACATATATACATACATTTATTTGTATACATTAATCTAAAAAAAATGTATCATATATGTTAACACCATTTGCAGTTCTCATGCTTGATGAACGAAGATGTTAATATCATGGTCAAAGCCTCAGGTTCACACAATCAAGATGGTTCTCACCATCAAGATGATATGTTGGCACATGTTAGTGTTTTTTAAGTGAAAATTCAAATTTCAAAGCTAGCCACAAGATCCCTAAGGATTCTCTCAAGCAATTCGAATTCCAGAGGTAGCCAAGCAACTCAAAGAGGAGTGCACTCAATCTATGGTTTACTTGGAGTCAAAGTGGACTCAATCACTATTTTTTAGGGAGTTGTTAATAGATTCCCTTTAGGATAAATAAAGCTGATCAGGAGCTAATTAGGGTCTATTTTGGGGGGATTTCGGTCCATTCCATTGATTCTATTCAGAACTTTTGTTGCAAGTTGTTAGGCTTTTGCTCTTTAGGACCTCCGGGATGTAATAAGACTGTATTTTTGTAATGCAATGTGTATTTAGATGTTGTTTCACTGATCTATTTTAGGTGAAAGGCTTGTGGGTTGGGGTCCAACCCATGTGCCTCAACATCTCTATTGTTACCATTCTTTCCTTTCTTCCATTTAGCTAGTTTTCTTTATGTCATTCAATTAGTTTTGCTTCTGATAGTTTCAATGTTGTTTTGTTTTGCTTTCAGTTTGATGTTGTAGTTTTTAATTTTCTTATGAGAGTAATAGAATAGAGGAAAACTCCAAAATTTGTGGATCAAGCCTTCCCCTCTCATATCTTTCCATAGAGTTCAACGAGGGTAGACCTTCCTACAGGCCAAAAATTACTTTCTATTCACTGTTTCTGAGGAAGGAATTGCATTAATAGTCCGAGTATTTATTTCACTATATTATTACGCATTCATCTATTTTTCATGCATGACTCAGCAGGGTTGTTTCCAGTAATAAGCATCAAACGTTCCAGAGAAGTTCATTAAGTTGTTTCGCGTCATTTTCCAATTCCTCTCCATCTCTCTCTTCACAATATGCCCATTGTTGTTACACCCTCCATTTCTACTTTTTCCCGCTTGTTCTCACTGCCACACCCACCTTCTTAGTCATAAAAACACTTCAAAAATTTAGCCCACCTTATTCCTTTGTTTTTATTAGTCACGGTTGCCTTACCATTTTTAACGCAAAACTCTTGAAAACCATTGGAGTTTGACCTCCGCCCTTTCTCCTTGAACTTCCCGCTACCATAATTCCCTCGCCACAAATTGCAACTTTTATTTTGTTCTCACTACAAGGAAAAGATCCTCTAGTGGATGTTTTTGAGGAACCCCATAGAAAAATACCCCAGACGTCCATTTCTAGCAGAGGATCCTAGAGGAGGTTGGTGGGCGAAGGTTTTTGTGGATGTATTTAATTCGGTGCTCTTATCAACCTAAAACGCACTGGTGCGTTCAATATGACAAAGCACCAGTGCATTACAAAAATTGGCACACAGGACACCGTGTGCTCCATACATACAGGCCCGGTGTGTTTTATTTTTGTAGAGCACTGGTGCTTTACATTTCGAACGTAGAGATACCACACGGTGTGGTATAAATGAAACGCACCGGGGCACCCACAAAACGCGCCTACTGGTGGATGGTTAAATTAAAAAAAAATGGAAGAAAAACCGCATAAAACATTGGCACATCGGAAACAGTGTGCTCTGTACACACCCTCCCAGTGCTTTAATTCAGCAACCGCGTCGGTGCGTGTCATATCGTCAACCTCGGTGCCTCATAAAAAGCGCACGAAACATAAACAACCCGATGCCGAATGAGTGAAATGCATTGGGATCCCCGTAAATGCCGCGCACTTGAAAAGGGTTTAAAACAAACAAAATTATGACCAAAACATTACAAAAATCATTGGTTCACCAGGCACTGTTACCGGTGCATCTGGTTACTATACAAACTTGGTGCGTCACATAGCCATGCCTCGACGCGTCATAAAAACGAGCGGAACATAACTTCTCGGGGCGGAATGATGGAAATGCACCGGGGCCCCATAAATTCCACACACTGGAATAGGGTTAAATTAAAACCAAATACGATTAAAAAACTGCAGAAATCATTGGTTCGTCGGAGACTATCACCAGTGCGTCATGATAATGTAGAGCACCGGTGCTTTAAAAATACTCCGCCCTGGTGCCTCCTAAAAGTACATGAAAACATAAAGAGCTTGGCGCTGCATACATACAACACACCGGTACTCCAGAAAACATCCCGCACACCGAAATAGGGTTAAATAAAAACATTTATGGCTAGAAAACCGCAGAAATCATTGGTTCACCAGACACTATTACCGATGCGTCATATTACTGTAGAGCATCGGTGCATTAAAAATACACCGCCCCGGTGCCTCCTAAAATCACGCGAAATAGAAAGAGCCCGGTGCGGCATACAAGAAATGCACCGGTACTGCAGTAAAAAGCCCGCGCACCAGAATAGGGTTAAATAAAAAAATTACGGCCAAAAAACCGCAAAAATGATTGGTTCACCAGACGCCGTTACCAGTGCGTCGCGTTACTACAGCGCACCGGTGCGTGAAAGTTACGATGCCTTGGTGCTTCCTAAAAGCACAGGAAAACAGAAAGATCCCGGTGCAGCATTAATACAATGCACCAGTACTCCAGTAAAAACCCGACGCACTAGAACATGGTTAAATAAAAAAAAAATTACGGCCAAAAAACCGCATTTTTCACTTTTGTCAGTGTTATAGAGCTCTCAAGCACCTGTGCAAGTTATCCTTGCTTGAGCCACACTGACATTCGTACTCCCATTGAACTTATTGCACGAACTGCTGCTGTACATTGCCACCAATCTCCAGCTTGAATTTTATAAAATAGTGGACAAAATTTCCTTTTTAAACTGTACAACCAATATGCCTCCTCGATGGGTAAATGTACAGGTATTTTTCTATTTTTTCCATAATTAAACCATTTAGCGGATTAGATTTTGAAAAAAACTTAAAATTAACCATTAAAAAAAAAAATATTGTCGCGCGGTGTGCTCGAGTTGTTCGGCTCACATCGATTGCGGTGCTACCTGTAAATTTATAATCCCCACCGCACCCGGTACTGAAGTCATCTGCATCGGTTCCGGGTCAGTACTGCGAGGCGCATAGTGTAATTTTAAAAATTTTAAAAAGTGTGGTGCGGTCATTTACCAAGGCTCACCATTGACAATGTTGAATCGCGGCCACCCGGTGCGTTGACGAACTTATCCGCCTCAGGGCATGCAAGTTTTTCAGAGCACCGGAACTGCCAATCGACATTGTCAACTGTTCGGGTTGGTAAACTGGTGCTAAGTGTATCTGCACTAGTTCCGGGGTGGATTCCAAAGGCGTACCATGTAATTGTAAATTTTACGACAAAGAGCGGTGTGCTCAGATACCTGGCCGCACCGTACGACTATGTATGGTGGCAGGAGGGCGGTGTGCTGACTTAGCTATAAGCCCTGGAGCATATAGTGAAGTCAGCGCACCGGCCTCTTGACACCGCACTTAGTGAACGGTGCACTAAAAATATTTTTTGGAGCACCTCTCCCGGTGCTTTTTATATCATTATGTGCACCGTAAATGGTGCGTCTCTGGGTGGGGACGCACCGTGACCGGTGCGTGACAGTTTTTTTGGCACATCGTCTCTTGTTTTATTTATTTTTCAAAAAATATTTATATACGTATATTTGTAAATACATGTGTCATTTAATTAAAAAATTGTTTTTAATATGTCAATCATTAAGAGACGTGAAAGGAGAGAAGAGGAACAACAACAACAACAATAGGTGAAACAATATAACATGGTTCGCCTATGGGAGGCAAGAGAGAGGGAGAGAGATGTGTGTCCTCGCCCTATTACAGCAACGACACAAGGGCTCCTAAGGCATGTAGGCCTCCTCAAGTTCTATGAGGAGGTTACTTCCCTAAAGTCCCATAGTGGTCTTTTGAGACATCTTATCCGTAGGTGGAATGCCCAGCGACAGGCTTTCCAAGTTGGTATCGATCAGTGGTACACACCCACTGAGGAGGATGTTTATTTTATTACAGGGCGTTCGAGGAGAGGGGTGGATTTTCCCTCGTTCCCCGAGGTTCTAGTTGGCTTTGTGGTAGGGAGTTAGTTAGTTTACTCCCAGAGATACATTAGAGTGGACATATTGTCTCTTTCAGATTTTCAGGTCTCTGGAGGACAAATATGTATTGGTGCATTTGGTGGTGAGGAGGTCCAGTGTCTCTCACTTATCATTTCCACCATTTCGCACAACACCAGTGACAAGCAACACATTAGTTTCCATCTTTTATATTATGTTGATTCTTTACTACAATAGCCATGACTTGTCAGGTGGTCTGCCATTTTTTTACGACAGTTTTGTACAACATTAGATAGACATCGTGCTCGTGCAGATGATGCCCAAGAGGGAGGAGACATTGTTTCCAGTGAGGATATCAGATGATGCACTGGGGTTGCTAGCCAGTGTTTTTGAGCATCCCTTCATTATGGTCCCCTATACTTATGCGGGGTTAGATTGGTGAGGGTGTGCCAAAATCCTCTTCATAGATGATGAGCCACCAAATGATAGAGGTAATCTTATTGTTTTATTTAAATTTATTCTAACATTTTCTTTAACTTGTTTTTATTAAATTGTGTAATGAAATTGTCTAATTATTGTTGTGTACTTGTATATATTTTGCAGACATTGGCTCTTATGATGGCGAGGAGATGTCGCCACCACCACCTGATCCAGTTGTGGATCTTAATGATATTGATGCTGACGATCAACAGGAGGTCGGTGCAGATGATCAAAGATCTGCTCCTACTGGTGCGTCGACCCATGGTCAATGTATGAGCGATGCTAGCTACAGGATGGAGTTGGGCGACCAACTCATTGCATTGCTTATTGAGGTGGGCATCCGCCTCGCTGATTTCACAGATATAGAGGCTGATGATAGGCTCTTAAATATGTGGAGATGCATGCCGCATGACATGTACAACTTGATGCGGCATGTCGTAGTAGTTATGACAGATTTTACGCGACTGACGAGGACTGTCGCATGTTACAAGCGAGCCGCAGAACATGATGTAAAGTCTGTGAGCCGCAACGTACCATCGACATCTCATGATCGTTCACAACCTCGCACCATGCCAGATTTGCATGCAGAGCCTCCAGTAGCATCTACTAGTAGTCATCATGGAGATGAGGCTCGATCATTGGCTTATCTATGGCATTTATATTACAGTTGTATATTTTTACCATTATTCAGTTATATATATATATATATATATATATATATATGGTCCATGTATTTTATGTTCATTTTGCAGTTGTACTTAATTTACATGTTGGTGATCATCATTATGTGTATGTTGTTATGTCATGTTAGATATGTTCATTTAATGTGTCGCTTGTAGATAGATGTGTATGTGATAGCATGAGATGTATATTTGATGTTTGTTTTGTACTGATGATGTTAATATATAATGTTAATTGTGTTTTTTTAGATGATCATGATCACAATGATGCAGTAAGCGATTTTGAATGTGTTTTTTAGTCAAATATAATGTTTGTATGATGCTTATGATGAACGTGATGTTTATTAATTAATTTATAAATACCAAATTATCATGATATTGTAAATTTGTAATATTTGTATTTGTAATTGTATTTAAAATTCTAAAATTGTAATTGCAATGATATATATGTAAATTTCTAAAATTGTAATTGTAATTGTATATATGTAAAATTCTAAAATTGTTTTTGTACGTGAAATTGTAAAATTGTAATTGTAATTCTAATAATTCTAATTCTAATTCTAATTATAATTATAATTGTAATTGTATGTAAAATATTTGTAAAATTTTAATTGTATTAATGTGAAATGAATTTATTAAAATTTGTAAATTTTAAATAATTGTAAAATAATAAATATAGAATAATATGATTTATTGTAACAAAAGGAAATTTAGAAAATAATGCAAATAAATTCTTGTACTTAATTAGAATTATGATTATTTTATTATGATCTTAGATACAAAAAAAGAATTAATTTATATAGTACGCCATTGTTTTTGAGATCAAGTACATAATACCAAATTATCAAGTGAATTATTGATTTTAACATTAACACAATGCAAATTACTAATTAATTCAAATTAATATATATTACATTAATATTTCAAAAAACTCATCTTAAAAAGTATAAATATTGATGAAATAACACATATTGTACCATATCACTCTTAGTTCTCATGATCACCCTCATTATATTCTAGCTCGCATGGCATGATAACACTATTGTTCTAAAATATATGTTTTGATCTAGGGTCATGTGTCAATACGAACCACTAATCCCTATCCAACACATCTGGGTAGAAAAACACCTGGTTGCAGTGTTTAGGGAAAACATAGGGCTCCTCAGCTTCATCACACATCTTTCTAGAGTTGATACATACCAGCCTACTGTCGCGATCTTCCTTTACATTATTCTAATCAAAGGTGTCCCACCACTTGCACCTAAAAATAACACATTGGAAAGAAGAAAAAATCACTTCAATGATCTCTTGTATCTTTCCGACGTAACCTAACATCCCTCTTACTAGTTGTTGATCACGGTGGCTAGATCGACTAGATTGATCTAACTCGACTTCCACTCCATAGTCTTGTGTGATGTTTCCAGCATCGGCATTTTCTGTGCGAAAATGGTGTCCATATGCCCACATAGATGGGAACAAATGCACGTATTATAATTTTTTTTTAAAAATCATATAAGTGTCATGTGTCTTATAAATAATAACCCAACATTTAAAATATGAAATGTAGATGTCTTAATATAAGTTTCAAATTTACATATAAATTATTACCGAGTTGCTGCACCCAATCCCTATGTTTAGCACATCCTCTTCAGCACGCGGGTAACGACCGGTAGCATTGTATTTCTCTCTGAATTGGTCAACAACCCAACTGTTGGGGCATATTTTTGGCATATTATCCCTTAAATAATTGGGATAAGGCACACTTATACCATTCAACCGTCTGAATTCTTTCCTGTCACTCTCCCATTTCATTCATTTTTGTTCATACAATGCAACCCATGGTTGTGTCGCTTCAGAATTGTAAAGAATTAATTTATTTATTACTTCATTTTCTGCATTCGCTGATGAAATCAAACCAACATTATATAGTACTTAGAGATCAAAATATACATTATATCGAAGTTCAACACGAATATAATTAATTACTTTTTGTAAATTTGAAAAATTATAAGTCACTCTTTATAAAGTGCTTTTTTCCACTTGTTTGGAGCAACTCTCCTTCTCTTTTGTCTTCATCCAATTCATCGCTCCAAATCACTACACCTGGTCTATTGTCAATCTGCTTGATGTACTCACTGGCATAGTAGAAAGACTCGTATGATATGTACCCCTCTGCGATAGACCCCTCGGGTTTTTCCCTTTGTCGAACAAAACCTTTCAAATTTCATGTACCTCTCTAAGAAGAACATCCAATGACAAGAAACAACCCCAAATAATTCAACCTCATCTACTAGGTGGATTAAAATATGAACCTGTAAGTCCATGAAACTCGTCGGCAGTTCCTTCTCAAACATACAAACAATCTCAACTATCTCTTGACGCCACCGTGGAATGCTAGCCACATGAATCTTCGTTGATGTGATCCAAGGTACAAATGCAGATAATTTAGATATGGCACATCCTAGGTATTTTCATGTTTCACACACCCACGCACAAACAAAGGATAATGACATTGCAAAGTTATAAAAACGTGCAATAATATACAAAATTAGTTATGTTTTATGATCATCGCATGGGATAAAATTTATTAATATAAAAAATAATAAAATCATGCTTTTGACATTATACGTACTCTTAGAAGATTCAAATGGTCATGCGATTTCAACTCCGAAAAATGGTCATCCACGGTGAAGCAGTGCCGTAGTGAAGACCCATATGAAGTTGGCACCCTCACATCCATTATAACTTCTTTTACCAAAGATATATAATCTTTTTTTAAATCCATGGGACATCACCTTGTTTGAAAAACCATGAATTATAGGGACCAATGCCTGCCTCTGATCCTGTACTTTATAATCATCTTGGCCAATATTTATTTTTAGTTTTTGAAGTAATAAGATCTTTCCTAACCGCCAATGTGTCACTTTGTTTCGATGATATGTGCCTCCATAAAGAAGATGAAACATTTTTAAATATATGCATGGGATATAATAAGTGGGCAATCTTAAGATGCTCCTAATATGGGAGTTCATAAAAGATAGATTTCCTTTTCACCCCAATGGGAAATTTCTCAACATAGGTGTTGAGGAAATATGGATCATTGAACTTAGACTCCCTATTTTAATCGAACATTTCTGTGAACTCCTTCTCCTTATCTCTCTCATATGCTCTAAGCCATTCAGCTGGTGTCATTATTGGAGGCCTTTGGGTTCTTTCTCGTTTACCATTGAAAGTGGATGCTACTCTTCTATAAGGGTGTTGTTCTGGTAGGAATATCCTAGAACAATGATACACTGGCTTTCATAGGTCCTTGGACCATCTAGCTTTCAGAGAAGGTCCACAAAATTTACATCCAAAATACCCTTTTGTTACAAGACCTGCAAGATTATATTTTTATAAATTAATTAATATGCATGGCACGTTAAAGACTATAATGAAGATAAAAAGAATAATATTACAACAAATTAGATAACTAATATGTGAAAGAATATTGTTACATTATATATAAAAAAATCAATAAATTAAACATGAAATTTAACGGAGCAAACTTCGAAGCCTGGATAATCATGTGTCGCGTAAGCACATATGCCATACAATGTAAACCTCCTCTCTGCTATGATGGGTGTTGATACATCGTATACATTTATCCCATCCCATAATTCCTTCAATTCATCTACCAGTGGTTGTAAGTAGACATACATATTCTTCACTTGTCTCCCACCAGGGACTATGAGAGCCAACATAAGATGTTCATTCTTCACGGAAAACCATGGGGGGATATTGTTATTGATCACTACTACATGCCAAACATAATAGTTGGTGTTCTGGAGGGAATATGGGTTGACGCCATCCATGGCTATCCTGAGTCGTAGACTTCATACTTCATTCTTGAATTTTTCGGGCCATGTATCATTTATATGCTTCATGACTGTTGAATTAGTTGGTATTCGCATAAATCCCAACTCATTTCTGTGTGAGGCATGCCATCCATGAAACATAGCTAATTCTTTGCAATGAAAGAGCCTTTGAATCCTTGGGATTATAGGCATGTGCCTCAATATCTTAAAAGGAGGACCAGTACATGATTTACCCTTCTTTTTTTATTTATCATACCTATCATGCCCACATTTCAGACACATCTCTTTGTCTACATATTCTCCTCTATATAGAATACAATCATTTAGACATGCATGATATGATATGTACTCAACACCCAACATTTTCAACAATTTTTTTGCCTCCTCGCAGTTGCCGGGCAAGACATTATCACTCGGAAGAACCTTATCTTTGAATAATCTGTAGTTGGTGATCATGGAAAACTATATTAATAAATGTACATTAATGTCGATATAATTATTAACGTTCATAAAATTTAACATTTTTAATGTTCATTGCAGTGTAATGATTATATTTCAAATTTATATATAAGGCCGGAAGTACTTTATGGTAGCTTACCTCAAAAGTTCCAAGAAACATGCATTCGACAAGCCAAATTTTTCTTTCAAGTTGTATAGTAACATCACTGCCCCCAACTGGGTAGACTTTGACTGACCGCTGGGTCCAAGGAGAGGGGTGGTGGAAGCAAATTTAAGACTTTCGAAAAAGGTGTCAGCGATATGAGCATCATCCCCTAGCTGATCATCATTTTGGAATGCATCTAACAACATTGTCTGCATGGCAGTCATATCCCTTAAGTAATCATCCATACCAACCTCTATTTGATTGTCTCCATTGCCAGCTTGTGAAGAACTACTACTGTTGTAGTCATTCCTAATTGGTGAATCTAGGCGTAGTGGGAATTGAATCGGTGGTTGATTCAACCATTCTTGGTATCGTTCCTCTCCGATTTTTTCTCTTAATTCAATCTTGTCTCGATTTTACATTGTCGTGGGGTGCAACGGAAGATGGTAGGTAGGTCGTTCATCATCTATAGAATCCTAATAATTAAAAAAATAATTGAACATGATTAGTACAAAATATTATGATATCAATTAGTAACCACGTTGACAATATTGCAGGATTATAAATTTGTTTGACATTGAAATAATTACATATTAATCAATATATATACCAAACAATTATAATTATAATTACCATCATTGTCCCAGGATTGTGGCTAGAAGATGCAATATTGTTACAATTGGTAGGGTGAAGCGGCTTTCCATTTTCATCTACCAAATGCGTCTTGTGGTATGCAGTTCCTGATAAGAAATTTCAAAGTTTTGGATCAGTACTTTGAATATAATTTTGTGCATCTGAACTCGATTATGAATCTGCATGAACCTGGAAATTTGTATACATTGTAAATTTAATTAAGTTGTGCATGATTGACTACATGGATAAAAAACATACATAAATTCAATTAAATAGTGAAAAAATAAAACAAATCTAAAGTAAATATTATGTTTCCACATGGATATGGAGAAATCCGCAATGGACTTTGAGAAATATTATGGAACGAGCTGGATTTTGAAGAATTGTCCATTTCATATAATATATGATATTTTATCCCTGCATTTGAGCAAAACAACAATAAAATTTGGTGCACAAACCTAAATGTAATTACGGTGCGTACTGTTCAGATAACCGCGCTGGCAAGTTCTTTATTTTGCGCACCGGTGCGCTTTTGTAATAAGTAGCACTAGTGCGGTTGAATTAAACGACGCACCAGTAAATGAATAACCACAATAAAAAAAAGCGCAACCCTATTTTCTTTAACTAAAAAAAGCGGTAAATTGAAAATTGGGTGGAAAAATATTTTTGAAAATCTAATTTCATAAAACATTTCTTTAAATACTAAACACTTTTCATTATTTCACTATTTTTGCAAAAAAAATCAGCCAGAGATTTGCAGGATACATACCTGGAGCAGACAGAGCACGAGAGCACTGTGCAGTAGGGAAATACATTTGAACAGAAGTATTCAGACAATATGAATTCCAAACCTCTGGTAATTCAAACCCTGTACCATAGAATTTGAAATGACGTGAGTAAAGTTTTTTTTTTTTTGTACTTTTTTCTGCAGTTTTTTTTATGTAGTGAAATAAGAAATCAAAGTCTATTGTTTTATTTTATTTTTTATCTAGTTTTTTATGAAGTAAAATAAAAAATCAAATCTTATTGTTTTTTTAACTTTTTTTTTCTACATTTTTTTACCTTTTATGCAGTTTTCAGAAACAAAAATAAAAAAAGAAATCAATTTTTACAAACAAAACCCTAGATTCGTTTTGTTTCTGCCATTTTTTCTCCCTCTTTCTTTTCAATTTAGATTTATATGGTTTCTGTACTCGTAAGAAATCCAACCCACGGGACGACTTGAATATTCGGATCCCAATCCATGTTGGCCCTTGTGTCAATCTTAAAAAAAAAAAAAAATTTTCTTTGCATCGGTGCGCCCTGTGTAACTTTGCGCACCGGTGTGCTTCGTTATACAAGAGCACCAATGAAATACACTGATAAAAAATAAAAAAATAAAATATGTTTTTAATAGTGCGCCATATGTAACATATGGCACCGGTGCACTATTACATTATGGCGCACCGCACAACATGCTATTTTAGAAAAAAACCATTTTACAAACATACCCTACATTATTTGTGTTTCTTCCCTTTCTACTCCCACTTGCTGTGATTTCAGAATTAAGTTTTTTCAATTTATATTTATAGGGTTTGTATTGCTAAATATAAGCCTAAGACATGCAACCAACTGGAGGATCTACATAGTCAGATCTCAATCCATGTCGTCCCTTGCGTAAATAAAAAAAAAAAACATCGGTGCGCCCTTTTTGACAGAGTGCACCAGGGCGCTAGGTTATCATAGCGCACCACGAAAGTACTGTCATAAAAAATTAAAAAATATGCAGCCGGTGCGCTATTTCATTATGATGCACCACAAACGTTCAGTTCCGAAAAAAAAAACTTTCAAAAAATACAAACCTTACTTTATTTTTGTTTCTCCTCTTTCCTCTTCTTCTTTCTGTAATTTAGAATTAGGACTTTTAAATTTAGATTTATAAGGTTTGTATTGCTAAATATAGACCTAAGACATGCAACCGATGAGACGATTAGCATAGTCATATCCTAATCCATGTCCGCCTTGGAATGATTTAAAAAAAAAAAAAAAATTATGGTGCGCCCTATGTAAGGTAGCGCATTGGTGCTCTATTGTTTATAAGAGAAACAGATAAGTAATGTGAAAAAACAAGATTTTTTTAACGGTGCGGCATATGTAAAATATAGCACCAATTTATGCTAATAAAACTAACACTAGATGATTTTTATGATGGTTAACCGGTGCGGTCATTGTCTTGTAACGCACCGGGGCTTCTTGTTGACATAGAGCACTGTACGATATATTTTACTATTTTTTCGGTGAGTTGGAAAGTCATGAACGTATTGAAGTCAGTGCGTTAACCATGAATGGCGCGCCGATTTTGTGAGATTTTTATTTTTATTTTTAATTCAGAAGTTGACAGTTTATTTAAAAATATATTATTGACTGATATGATACATGTTTGATATTGTTAAAGAAATGACTGACAAGAGATCAAGTAACAAAAATACTGACAACACATCAAGAAAAGAAAAAAAGGCAAGCTCTTTGTAAACTTTTTACAAAAAAATTATTTTTGAACTATATGTAAGTTTAAATAATATTTATTGTTTAATGTGTATCATGCAGAGCCACAAAATGACGAAGCTCGATAAGATTATTTCTGATCTAGGACTAGAAGAATGTATAAGCTTGATGGAAAATTTGCAAAAGAATGAATCAGGTACTGAATGAAAAAATATTATCGATCCAATATGAGTTTCTTTTTTTAGTTTTCATTAACAATATAATTAAAATTATTAGATAACATGTGTGAAAAAGTCTATTAATTCACCTCTGTTTAATGTTCTACATGGACCAACAACTTAGAAAAGTAATGGTGTTCTAAGAAAAGAAAAACAATAGAACATGCAAATGAAAATGAATTTCTCCTTAGCTCATTTGGAGTGGTGTTGGAGGTTAACGAAAGGGGGAAAAACTTTTACAAATGTTTGAGGGATCTAGTGGAACGAATGTATAGACATTATTTCCACTTACAATACAAAAACCAAACCAATGATTCCAAGAACTAGATTTTATGTAAACTACAGGAAGAGTTTCCTGAGAATTGGTCAATGAGACATGTCAGAATTTTAATAGCAAAAGCGTACAACAACAAAAAAGAAGGAATGAAAAAGTAATATTCCATTAGATGTTTATCTAGAATTATTTATAAATATCACTTTTGTTATACTTAATTTTCATATATCAATATAAAAATTAAATAGTTTATTGTCATGTTACATTTTCAGGAAGATTATGAAAATCTCAAAAGATGAACGAGCTGATATCAGAAATATGCCAGTAGGAATGTCCAAAAAGGTGTACAAGGAGATGGTCAAAGAAATGGACAAAATTGCATCGCGAGAGGAGCCATCTCAACAACAACGTGCTTCAAATGTAATATGTAATCATTGAATTTTTTGATCATTAGATAAAATAAATAAATAATTTAGCATTAATTATTAATTTTCAAGTATTTTCTTGCAGAAAAAAAACAAAATGGAACCCATTTAGCACATAAAACATGACGACAAGGAAGAAAAGGATTGATATCTAAGTTTGTGAGTATTTGTTACTTCCTTATAACAACTTAACTAGATTTCATTTTTGTATTTTTAAGTTGTTTTACAAAAATCATCATTGAATGTCTCCAAACAGGTGCTAACATACAAAGAAGAACCATCAGAGGAATTGATTGAAATTGGTTTAAATATGGGTTGTGCATATATGTTGGCATATCAGAACTTAATTGTGGAATTTGTAAGCATCTATCAATCTTGTTTTACTTAGCTACGTCTATAATTAATAGAAAAAACAAATCTTTTATATTAAATATATGATTTCTTATGGGGTATAAAACTTGCAGGAAACAAAGTATGGCACTGCGCCAACAGATCAAATCTTGAAAGATGGCATGTTACATGGTTTTGAAAGAATGTGTATAGTTTATGATTCAATTGTTTCATTGGTACATCATTTATTTTCGATTTACATTGATGTATATTATTTAATATTGCAATTTTCATTATTCTCACCAATGTATATACACTCATTACAATTTATTTTTATGTTTGTAGATGGAGGAAGGTGAAGAAGAAGAAAAAAATCAACGTCGTGAACAAAACATTTTTGAAAAGAACCCAAGTCATGGAAGTAACTCTAGCAGTGATAGCAGTTCAAGAGAAGAATGATGATCACTATGTTTGGATATAAAAGCAAGGAATTGTACTATTCTTGGAAAAATGTCTGTGAAATCAGACGTTTTGTTTAATGTAATGGACATAGTGTCGCAATTGAAAGATAAAGGGATACCAATAACCGTCCCATTTTGTATGAAAAAGAATGTCTTATTCACACACACACACACACACACACACACACACACACACACACACACATATATATGTAATAATAATAATAAATTTAATTTATTCTATTGCGTCTCTATTGTCACTATTGCGTTCCCCTTTGTCGTTCTCAAATGCAGTAATAAAAATTTAATTCATATGAATATTGTTATAACATATATATGTGTCGACTTTTGATGAATAATGAATTTAAGAAAACAACAATAATTATGATATGATATAACAATTTAATCTAAACATCACATTTAAATCAATTAATAAAAATTTAATTAACATGAGTATTGCTATAATATGTGTCGACTTTTGATGAATAATGAATTTAAAACAATCACAATAATTTCACTGCCACATGTCGATGTTTCTAAAAAATACAAAATGAAAACCGGTGAACTTGTATTATTAAGCGCACTGGTGCATTTATACTACCTATCGAGACCGCACAAATACCAAAACTAGTTAAAAATATCGAGGCATTTGTGCGGTACGACGCTCCAGTATGTTTATGTATCTATATGCACCAGTGATGTTTTACCGCCTATGAGCACCGCATGAATACCGATTCCATTTACAAAGCTCGGTGCATTTGTGTGATAGTACGCATCAGGGCGTTTATGTGTCGATAAGCACCGGTGCATTTGTATGACATATTTTCACCTCACGAATACCAATACCAATTGTAAACCTCGGTGCTTTTGTGTGATATGATGCACCAGGGCATTTATATAAGAATACACACTAGCGCATTTATACGACCTATGGGCACCGTTCAAATCCCAGTACCAATTAGAACGGCCCCGTGCGTTGTATCACAAACACCAGGCCCGATGTTGTTATTTTCCTTAACGGCCCGGTGCATTCTTGTTCGACCGCCTCAGTGCGCTGTCTACCGATACGCATCGGTGCATTAAAACCTGATAAGAGCACCGATGAAAAAATATTCGTAATAACCTCCGGCCGCCCATTTTTTTTTAGTTGTGTTGAATTTCTATGAAAAGCTCAGCCAAAACATCTGTTGCCAGAAACTGATGTGGTAGCATATGTTTTTTTGACAATTTTGGACAATTTTATAACACTAAAAACCTCCTTTATAACCTCTGCTAGAGGGTCTTTTCCTTTTTGTGTCCTATTAATACTTACTGCTCCCAATGCCGATTGTGATATCCTCCGTACTCTACCACATCGCAAATCGAAATGGCAATTTTATTTTGTTCCCGTTAATACTTACCACTCCCGATGCCGATTGCGATATCCTTCATACTTCGCCACATCGGAAATTGCAACCGCATTTCTCTTTGGTACCCTTTAACACTTACCACTTCCGATGCCGATTGCGATATTTGTATCGTGCTCCGCCACGTCACCCATCGCATTTCGCATTTCGCAACCTTTTCCCCTTTTCCTTTAAGACTTATTTCTCCAAACACATATTGCAATATCGCTCTATACTCCACCATACTGCAAATCACAAATCAAATTCTGTATTCTTTATCCCATCGCAAATTGTATTTCACAATATTTATCCACTCCTTGTTAAAACTTACCGTTCCTGTCTGTGGATTGTGATATTTTGATATCGCATATTGTAGATCACAATCTTTTCCCGTTTCTCAAATCATATTTCGCTCCCACTCCTGAATTGTACTCTCGCTTCTCCGCCACACACTTTTCAAATTATTCTGCTCCAAAGCATTTTTTGTGCTATAATAAATTTTTGTAAGGTTTAAACCCCCTCCTTCCACTTCTAAGCCTTGTTTCATGTGTTAAACCCTCCATTAGCCTCTTTAGCCCTCCAAGCTACAAATCAACACTTTTTCAATTAGAATCTTAAGTCATGGATAGCTTAGCTGCATGGATAGAGGCATGGTAGATAGAGAATAAATTAAATTAGTTTCTTTTCTGTCATTTCCTTTCTGCAATTTAAATTAGTTTCTTTTCTGCCATTTATTTTGAGTAAGTTAAATTAGTTTCCTTTCCTGTCATTTATTTTCAACAATTTAGTTTAGTTTCCTTTCTATCATTTCCTTTTGACAATTTATTTTAGTTTCATTGAAGTGTGACAAACTTCACTGAGAACCCCTAGAAGTAGCACCCTTACGTAGAGAGGAAGAGGATGACATGAGTAGAATGTATCTAATGTGTATATAGAACTTTCACTTCCAAGTTTGTACGAACCCCGAGTTGATAAAGTAAAGTAGGGCATCCTGTGGGAGTTGCAACACTCTTGGTGCAATACCAGGGCTCACCACTTGGTGGCGTCATTGTCGGGGAGGTTTATGGTAGATGATTTCATTCTATTTTAGCATTCTTTTCTGCTTTCCTTTTTCATTTTGTTCCCAAAATATTGAAAAATACAAAAAAATATGTTTTTCATGCCTCATAGGAGTAGGGATACTCATAAATTTTTTAAAAATACTTCTCCAATACCAACCCCCCCACTTAACCACGTGGTGCAGTAAGAACCACATCACCTTACACTTTTGAAGGTAGAATAGATGGATGGATATTATGACAATGAAGAAGAGCTTATTTGGTTTCCCATTCAAGATATGGACATTGGTGTACATATGAAGAACATCCCTCCATCTTTCCTTCCCAGCTTCCATGGTATGAGGACAGAAGATCCGGAAAAATTTCTCTTTGAATTTGAGATACTTTGTAGATATTATGGCTACTTATCACAGAATCAAAAATTGATATTGTTTCCTGTAACATTGAAGGATAAATATCTTAAATGGTTCATGAGTCTAGGTATAATTCAATAAGATAATGGAATGATATGAAAAATATATTTCTAGAAAAATATAAAAATCGTGATCTTAGAGAAGAAATTTTTAGAATGAACCAAGAAGAATATGAGAGCCTTGAGGATCTAATAGAGAGGTTCATGTATAATGTTAAGAGGGAAAATTTACATCATCTAGGATTTGACACACTAAAAACCCTCTTACTTAGAAAAATTAGGGATGAGTGGATTGATCTCCTTAATATCATGAGTAGAGGAGACACATACCAATTGTCATTTGAAGAAATTTTTGAAACATGCAAGCACATATCAAGAGGAAGGGAAAGAGTAAGTAAATTTTCCTCAACATTGGTAAGACAAGATGAGCTTGGAAATTTTATTAAAAACTTTAAAACAACAATTATTAGCAATCTAAGTGAACAAGTAGAAATGTTAAGAATGAAAAATGAGAAAAAAGAAGATGCTGATATATTTGGTATCCATGCAAAATCATATGCTACTAAATGTTGTACATCATTCCCCAGGTTTAAATAAGTTTACGAGGAAGAGAATGGACCAAGGAAATCACCAAAGAGACTATGTTATGTAGCTCCAAGGATATCCTCGCGGCCTATTCAACCTGATATGATGCAAGGGCTCACTTAAAAATTTCAAGCTTATTCAAATCCATCTCAAACTAATTGGGGCACACTCCCTCCTTGGAAACCTCGACAATATCAGCCCCAAAACCAATCATGGAAACATGGTTGGAAAGGAACTTATTGGGAAAATCCACAATATCCTTAATATTTCCCTCAATATCCTTCATACCCAACTCCATTCTATCGCTACCATCCACCTCCACCACAACCACAACCTCAACCATATCCATCTCATATATCCACCCCCACTCAACTACCCGTACCACGATTTCCAAACCCACACCATGAAGTATCTCAGCCCACTTACAATGGTGAGGTACAATACTTCCAAACATCTCTTCTTGATCTAGCTGGTATTCATCTTAGTTCGAGAAAGGCATTGCAAAGAAGAAGAAGAAGATCCAAATGAGGATATCAAAATATCAAGGGTTTCACAAGATGAAGAGTCGGCATCAGAATCAGATGTTGAGAAAGTGTCCTCATGTTTACCAGCATTTCCTCCATGTGTTCAAGAGAAAAATCAACAAAAAGAGGAAAATTTGAATGTCATAATAGAAGGGGACATCCAAGGTGATCCAACTCAACATGTGGACCAGGGGAATCACAACTATATTGACATAATGTTCCAAATAGTCATTAAGTTGCATCAACACACTCTTCTCCAATAGTACTTGATACAATCCCAGTCAAATAAATTCATCTCTCATATTTAGGCACATGTCAAAGCATGTATTACAAGTATGCACATGATTTTATCTGTCATGTTGATGTGTACATAGCTCCATTAGAAGTATTCCTATACTTGAAAAAGGTTTTTGTTTTTCAAGTAAAGTAGGAAAGTGAAAAAAAAGGGAAAAGAATAAAATCTTAGGTGAAAACCTCTTTTGAGGCGTCTGAGATTGGCCCACTCATTGAAAACCTCCATGAGGTGGTGATTGGGTTGAAAAAGGAAAGAGAAAAAAAAATATCCTAGGTGAAAACCTCCTTTGAGGGGCCTAGGCGGACCTACTAGTGGAAAACCTCATTGAGGCAACTAGTAGGCCTTAAAAAAAAAAAAACAATTGCATTTCTCCATATCTCTCTCTCTAATGAATGGAGGTGCTCTCCAACCTTTGCAAGCATAAAAAAATCAAGTTGGCACAAAATAAAATTATGTCAACACCCTGGTTAAAGATAGTCAAACTTGGACTTCCTCCTCTTATGCTGAGAAGCTCCAAAAGGACCTAAAGTAGATTATCATATGCAGCTTCAGAGCATCTTCAGAACCACTGAAGACAGCTTCAACATCCATATCAACAACTTCAATATCACCTACAAAAACAAATCAATGTAAGGCTTCGGTATGAAATCATCTAAACCTTTCTTCGAATCTATTTTAGCTTAATAAAACATTAAAAAGTGTGAGAAGGAATGTTTTTTTATACAACCAAAATCAGTAGTCGGGCAACCTCGGCCTTATATAGCAACTAGCCTCACTTTTTCCACTAAGAAGAGGAACAACGAAAAAGTAAAAGGGACTTGAGAAAGGGGTTAGCAAGAAGTTCATGTAATGGAATACAAAGAGTGCCAAAGGGGTAACCAAGGGTGAACTCAGTTCACAGAATTGTGAGTTTATTCTGCATGCAATTAAAAAAAAAAACAGGAAAGAAAAGGAAAGAATAAAAATAAAATAAAAGATGGCTCGACCACCTATTGGCATGCGAAATAGATTTTCCTAAGGCATATGAGGACCTCCATGAAGTACCTATGAGAATAAATGCAAGAAGAATAGCAAGAATATTAGCACGGGGAGCAACACATGGGCCAATAAACAGAAAATGAAATAAGCCAACATGTAGGAAGAACCATAAGGCAGGGATGATGATTAGGTTTCTAAGAGGATGAGCAAAAGTTTCAGTAGGGGGGTGATGATCGGCCTCTAAATTAGACATAAATTAAGGCTCATCTAACCTTTATTAGGCCCATCTACCTTTCTTATTCACATAAAAAGATATATTAAATCTTTCCTTCTGCACTTGATAATATTTTCTTATGCTTTAATATGTTCTTAGGAAGGTTTAAAGGTAATTGCATATTTGTGCCTGATATTGGTTATTTTTGTAGAATATTGTGAGAATATTGGGCAGATTATGTAGATTTGGAGAAGGAGATAATTTATGGACTTTCTCCCCACCCCTGGATGATAAAGGTTGAAGAATAAATGAGCACAATATTAGGAAATTATTGAGAGATCTTGGAGAAATTATAGGAAGATTTTCCACCCTCCTTAACCATCAAAGGCAACCAGAGGATCCCAAAGATTCTCTCTAGAAATTTGAATTCCAAAGGCAGCCACATGATCCCCAAGGATTCTCTCTAGCAATTCAAATTCTAAAGGGAGCCAAGCAACTCAAAGAGGAGTCCTCTCAATCTATGGTTTACTTGGAGTTTGGGAAAACAAATCCCTTTCATTGGGGAGATGTTTCCCCATGTTCTCCCCAAAGGGGGACATGGGAAATATGGGGGGCACCCCCTAGCACCTTAGGTGTACGAAATGTGCACTCCCTCCCCCTAATCCCTGTGGAACATTGAGGAATTTAAATGATATTTAGGTGACCTATGTAGTAGTAATGTGCCATGTTTTAGCAGCAAATCGATTTCTTTTTGTACATTTTCATATGTTCTAAGAAGCAACAAGAAGAATCGTGAATGTTTTCATCTTTAACTGAAGAGTATATTTTCATTGAGGCTTAGGAGCTATATATTCCTAGGTTAAGTAATCATATGAGTTCATGGTCACTTTTTGAGACCACTTGGAAATACATTTGTGAATTGTTAACTCATGCCATGGCTTTAAATTGTCAAACCAACAATATTTGGCATGCTTCCAATTTGAATATTTTTCATCAGTTACTATAAAAATTATATTTTCTATGAGTGTTGGTATTTTCATCCTCAATAGATATTAGATATTGAATTCCTTGGATCATGAATGGAACCTTAGTTATATGTTTTACACAAGAAATTTTATGATTGTCCCTACTAAATAAAGTGGTGGAACTAAAATTGATTCACTTGTTGATTAGATCATTAGCACACCTAGGTGTTTTTATCTCATTACTTGGTTCCTTTTTGGGCTTATTTATGTATGTCTATACTGATTCGCTAACTTTTTTACCATTGGTCATGTTGTGTGATAGGGTGGAGAATTATGTTCGAATGAGTTATTGAAAAATAACTATCAGGGATGATTTTTTTTTTTTTTTATGCCACACTCCTACCTTATATAAGGAAAAAATTAAAACAAATTTAATAATCTCTTTACACAAAGATACTCATCTCTACTTAAGATTTCTATCATGATTTTTTTTTTTTTTTAGTTTCATTTCACTAGTTTGAGAAAAATGCTTTGAGGGGCTTCTCTGCAAAGAATGGATTTATTTTGGCTTAGGCATGAAGTTTGAGAGTTAAGTATATTCAAAAATTTCCCAGGACTTGTACTGAAATTTACACTCATTTCAAATGGGTTGGGAAGACCACAGTGAGATCAAAAACTTGGTGGTCATCTTAATATTCTGTTGATGTCACTAGTGAACAAGCAACCAAACAACTTAATATCTTGTTGGATAATTCAATTTTCTTGAATTCTTCCATCAATAGTTTTCTAAGTTTGAAAACATGATTATGAAATTATTGTCATTCTCGGGATGCATTTCCATGGAACTGACTATTTTTTTTTTTTGCTTTGTTGATTTTGTCTAGGAGGTACTATATTTTATCAACATATGCCACCCTTTCTCAAATAATCCTTTGATATGTGCACTTCATATATTACTTTTTTCCACCTTGTCTCACCCCTCAAAATTTTTGATCCCATGTTCAGCTGGAGGTGTTTTTTTTTTTCCATGTGATATTTTGTTTTAGGTTGCATGACATTTTTTTGCAACTATTTTATTTTAACTTTTGTATTAGTGAATATTACGACAGTCGGTAATTATATACAGTCATTATCCATAAAAAAAATAGAGATTGTACTTGACACATTTTCTTACCAAAGACCAAAATAAAAACTAACAGGGAGGTAAGGTATACTCCCTTAAGAAAAAACCCATGTATTTACACATTTTGACTACATATCAAGTCTTACACTATATGCATATCATTAAAAAAATATAGAGTATTTATGTTGTCCAAGGAGGAAGACAAATTTCAAATAAACATGGTTGATAGAGGAGAACAAACTAAGTTTACCAAGGATGTTGTAAGTGGAGCTATGTGACCTTCCACTTGTAAAATTTCTAACGATCTTCTCAAACTTTTTTTTCATCATTTTGCCTCTAAATCATATTCTTGTGTTCTATTAATATCTCTGTTGCTGTCATTATTTGGGTGGCTAGAAATTCCAAACATAGATTCAAAACCATAATATGATCCTTAATCTAAGCCACAGTGCCATCAGAGATAGGCATTATTCGTATTTAATTCCCCTGATACCGAAGCTGATGGGATACTTTGACTCCAAATCTTACCCACTTGCAAGCTCAAACCAACTTTCCAAAGTTGAGGAAACCTAAAATATTTGTCTCTCCAATTGTTGAAATTGAAATAGATGATGTCCATAGAAAGAGGGGTATTAGCATGGTGGAGAGCCAAACAATTGACAATATTTAATGTGCACTCTGAGCCATGTGAACCAATTATATTTTTCATGGAGATCACACAAGTGTAAATACATGGCCCAACTAATTTCAAGATAATGAATTCTATTTCCTCCTTCTTGTAGAGCATTCGATCCAAAATATCCCATGTCATAATTGGATACCAACCTATGTTAATCCTTTTATTGTGTTTCTTGGTGGTGTTCAAGAAACTGAAGGACATATTCCCTAAATTTTTCATAATGATTTCGTAATGTCGAATCCCCAAGCTATGCACCAACAAACTCCCTAACCCCCATAATGTGACTGGTTATTCATCTACCTAGCTAGCATATTTGTATCCTTGGGTCATGGACAAGAGTTATGAAACTAGGAAGATTTGGGTGGAATCATTCCACACAACATTCTTGGTGGATGAGATTTCTAGGTTATCCAATTGTCCATCAATATATTGAGATATCAGAGTACATTGATGGATTTATATTCTAGAATGTATGGATTATAAATTTATATTTCAAGGCATGGTTCCGAGATTTATTTTCCTTATTATATTATTGGAATATCCCACAATAATTAATCTGTGAATTGGTGAAATTTTGAAAAGATACATACCTTGTAGAAGTGCATAGAACTTCACTTGTTTATTTGAATATGTGCCCAAAATTAAGGAATATACTTGCTAAATTGATCAACTAGGGCTAATTAATGACCCCATTTTTTTTAAATCCATGTCAAAATAAAGGATGTATGAATCCCATAATTTTAACCTTTCTCAATAAATTTCTTTGGAATCTGGAGGGATAATTGCCAATGTTGTTTCTAACAGGACAAGGGGGAAGTTGAGGATGAATATTGAATTCATCCATCCATATTTCTTCATATGAATCTAAAAATTGAGGCCTATATAACTTTGTGACATTTGATTCAATTATGTTTTGTTGGTAGGGATTTAGCTCTATCAACTACTAGTGTTGGATTAGTCTAAATGTCTTGGAATATATCTTTATTACATGTATACCAAGGTTTCCAACACACATACTTGGGGAGTGCCATCCAAATTCATTTAAAAGGGCTTGCTTCTAAATGAAATGAGATAATGTTGGTGCTAAGTTTCAAAAAAATGAAGGGGAGAACCACATTCTAGAAAAATAAGACATGGGGATGGTTGTCCAGGAAGACCTGAGGTTCAAAACCAAGCTTCATTGTATAATTAGATGAGCCCCAATCCCTATATTTTGTTTTATTTGGATTTGGGTTCACAATTTGATAAAAGTAAAAAAATAAGAGGAGCATAAGTTCCAACCACACCAGGAACCTTCCAAGATTTCAAATGAGGAAGATCAAAGTCAGTTCAGTTCAATTCATAACCAAGGTCTGAGTGAAAGATAGAACTTATCCTTGTTTCCGTTCAAAATAAAATATGAAAATATTCACCTACAATTTGATCATTTTCCTTGCAATTGAAAAGTCCCCATTCTCCTAGATTTTCCCTGTTATGGATTTCTGTCCAATATATGGTTGTATTTCCAAATAATATTACTCTCATTTCTCACTTCTCTGAGAACCTATTTCATTTTTGCATGAAAGGTACGCAAGTTGTCCTTCACTTTTTCACATAAAACCTAATCTTCTCCAGCCTTCACTTTCTGCGTGTTCATATTTTGTGTGTCACCACCTGCAAGAATTTTACCAGCCTCCGGAATATGTTTATATTTTCTGCCTCATGTTACTTTATGTATTAATTTTACTTTTCAACTTTATAACCTTGAATCCTTTCTGCCCCATGAATATATGGTCTGATCCCATGCTCATGATATATTATCTACTAGGATAGATCCATCTTAACTCTGGATCTACTAAGTGCCAAGAGCGATACCATTTATTTTCACTATAAAAAAGGTTTACACATCAAGATATTTGATCCCTCTTGTAGTTGGATAGGTCCAGAGTTAAGATCTGGGATAATTTAATTATTAATAATTAACAATTATTTATATTTTTATGTAATTTGATTGAGTGAAAATGTTACATAACATAACAGGACAATACAATACAATATCTCTTCCATATTGGGTTGTACATTACCTCTCAATGAAATCACTGAATTTATCTTTAACTATAAATTTTTCTTGGATGTAGGAGGCATATCACCTCAGTTCTTAGTGGGAATAAAAAATGGATTAAGTATGAGTATTGAAGAGCTTCTTTGAAACAATTGAATCCAGAAAATTAAGTATGAGTGTTTGCAGAGCTGAAATAAAGTCAAAATAATATATATAATCTAAAGCTTGAACATCATTGATGAACAAGGAACCCTTGGCCAACAACTTGGGATGTACCTCATCAACCCATATTGTGAAAAAAATGAACATTCAATAGAGACATGGCTTAAAAACATACTTATACCTAATATTCCAGAGGGTGGATAAGGAAAAAGATTTCGAGCACTTTCAAATCCCAATGAAGGATGAACAAACCAAATAATTTCAATATCCAAACAATGTGGCACACCAGTGAATATTTTCTTGAAGAAGAATATAGTAATGGTCTTGAATGAATGTCTAATTACTCTTGGAAAATTGACACTCCCAAAGGAGGTGTTTTACCATTCCAGAATGATGACACCCCAAAGAAGGTGTTTCATCATTTCAACAGGTTTTCTCCCATAGTATTTCCTTAGATGGTCATGTGAGAGTTCTTCGAATACAACTTTTAAATGAAGATTTGGGCTTTAGTCAATGTGCCAATGTTAAGTGCATACTCAAAAAATTTCTCTGAATCTTGGAACCACTAATAGAACAAAAAACACTTCTTCTTCTTGTTCACATTTTGGTTTTAGGCTAAAGACATGTTATATTTGCATACAAGACAACATATGCCATAATAGGCACCTATCTCAATTTGGGAAATATAAGAAAGGTCTCTTAAATTCTACATGCCTAATAGGTAAAGTCTATTTAATGCTTGTTTCAATGAAAGAAGTGAAGAATTTAGTTGCTAAGAAACAAAAATCATCATCAGTTGTGTCCAACATGGTCTTGTAAATTCACAAAAAAGGTTGTCCATGGTTGGTGATTTTCCATTCTTTATGGAGTTAAGGGCTGGAAAAAATATTTTTGCAAAAGTAAATTGTATAACCTGTCCCCATTGCTAATATAATCCTTATGTGGGATAACCCTACAACAAAAATTCCTAGCATCCACAGTCCACCACGTGGTCCATCAAAGCATAAGGAGAAAAATAGGCTGAAAATGAACCTTTCACTTTAGTAGGATCCTCGATAATAGATCCATGTGCCCAAACTTCCACTTTTATCTTTAGAAATTCAAAATAGAACTTAGAACCTTCATCCCTCTATTTAATCCATTGGTGTTGTGTATGGACCCGAGCACTACTAACAATATAATTCTCTCTTATTCAAACTGGCATCTTCTAATAAGTAGCATCCTTTTGAAGGGTAATATAATCAATATCTTTCTCATGAAAGATATAGAATTTGGTTTCTAAAGAATGTATATATGAAAAGATAAAGGAAATTTAACTTATTTAAGAATTGAAGTAGATTAGTCTAACACTTTTTGTTAAAACTACATCTTTAACATTCATCATTGAGTCCAAAACTAGATTAAAATCATTTAAAGTACCTTCACCACCACTAAATTTTAATCTCCACTCAATTTATTCATATATGAGACTCACATTTAAGCTAGGAGGTAATTTAAGGCCATGTAGATATTTAAGTTGTTGTCCCTACCCAAGTCAACTAGAAGGAATAGAATCTGAAAATGTGACCTTTTCTTGTAGCAATGTGGAAACGTGGCTGAATGTATGCCATAGAACAAAAATTGGTGTGCCAATCATCCTATATGGATGGTAGACAAGGATCCTGTAAAAGAAGTCATGGAAAACATTAATCCATAGGTTTCAACATACATGACCCATAGTTTTCACATGGATGTTGCAATTGGGGAGGTTATTCCTCCTACTTTTCATACTATGGCTGGACTATTGTGTGAGAGGTATGGACTCATTTCTTCATTTGGGCACATAATCCTTCTTTGTGGTTATTTGGTGCAACATTCTTAGCTTCATCGGAATGGCATAATAATTTTTCACTATTTTTTTGAGCCTGGTAAGTTCTAATACCCTGCAATAGCCACATTTATAGTGTAAGTCCTTAAACCATGTAGTGGCCAATTTTGTAGTTTTAATATTAAGTGCTAGTTTAATATATATTTTAAAATTTCATACTTTGGAATTTGGATTATGTAGATACTATCATGATTTATGTCTTATGTTTTGGTTATTTTGAAATTTCATAAGCTCTCATTATATTTGCATAAGTTAATGTTTATTGTTGATTGGCTTTGATTGCTTAAGTGATATATTTTGTACCAAACTAATATGCCTTTTGTTAATTGGGTCTAGTCTAGGTGGTCGAGAGGAAAAATATTATCCTCCTGACCCAGGTTGAATTCCTGAACTGACATGTTTAGCTCTTAACAATTATTTCATTGTAACAATTATGAGCCATGTTATTTTCCTAGCCTTATATATGAAGAATCTAGAGTTTACCCTGGTTACCATCTTCAAATTGAGGGAAATGTTTTTGGGGGTTTCCTTGCGATAAGTCACCTAAAATAAAATAAAAAAAATAAAAGAAATTCCTTTTGGATTTTATGCAGTAGATGGAAATTTTAAATTATTCTACTTTTCTCAGTCTTCCGAATGTGCACATTTTATATGTGAAACTTCAGAATTCTTAAATCTTGTCAATTACACCATCACATCATTTACATTTTGTTGACTGTAGACTAGTAAAAATTCATGTCAAGCAATGGAGAAATGGAACTACAAGTTTTATACATGTGTTACATAATGTCAGATAATCAACTATAGATGATATTTAACATGATGGTCACGATATTTTTAAGATTATTCTTTCATCCTCATGATGGCCATCATGTTGCTTGGGATCATATGGCATGATGCCATATGGTTATGCAACAATTGTGTTGTTTAGGTCCATGAGGTCCCCTAGATGTAATTTTGTACATTATATTACAAATATAATCTAACATGTATGCGCGCATACATACTATAAATAAAAAAGGCATGTTTATAAATTCATCTTAGATCTTAAAGATACAAAAAATTAATGTGCATTATCTTGGTGCTTCATGTGGTGAGATCTGTGAGCCTATACAAAATAATCCTTGTGGATTTGTAGGTCCATAAATCTTGCTTACGTAACCCCCTAGAAGAATGAGGCACAAATATTAGCCCATCGTTGCATAACAACTCTAAATGTATACAAGCTTACAATGACTATTAAATTGTGTCAATTAAATGTTATATTTATATGGACTTACAATCAGCCTAAGGATTTTCCTATATTATGTATTTAAGTTTTTTATTGATTCAAATATTAACTTAATAATTTGTAGACATTAAGTACTCTATTTTAAATGGATTGAAGGCTTGATTTTTTTTGTTTGCTAGTTTGTCCATGATTTGTGGGACTAGAATTTGGCTAAGAAAACATTACCATTGTTGATCAGTTGTTGTCATTGATGTCAACCCAAGCAGCACCAGGGGCTAACCCAATATTGCATAGGAATTTTTACCTACCAAATTAATATATTATGGTAGATAATGCTTTTTATGGTTTCTACCTGTTGAGATGTTTCCATTGATATATGGCACACCATGTAATTCTTCACGGTTTGAGAGATATTCATGTTTGAAGTTTGTACCCCCAGTTAGTGGGCTAAAACCCCATGGGGTTGGGGAATGGGTAATTGAAAAGTCATAATTAATATTTTTTAAGTTCCTAAAATCTGTCCCAAGTTCACTTGTTGAAGCCCCTCTCAACCTAAGCATTTATATAAATTGTGATCCTCATTTCCTCCTTATGAAAGGGATTTCGCCATCTAAAACAGGTCATCGTGGAATTTTCACTCTAAATTTTTTTCTGCGAAAATTTAGAAGCTGAAATTTTTATGAGGTGAAGCCGAAATCCTAAGGAAGCTGCTATAAAAATTTCAGATCAAGGTGCGTAATATTTTCGGAGATATGATCTGTGGAAGTCAGGGTTTTTGCAGGCTCCTGAAATTCATCTCAAAGAAGTGACCTTGGTAAATTCGTCATAACTCTCTCTCTGAGTATCGGATTGGAATTCCATCAAAGTTGAAAAATAGTGCACCATATGTTCTTTTTTCTCTATCAATTTTAGAGCCAAATGAAGAAACAGTGACACGTGGCACGTCGTACAAGTGCGCTCTATTGAAAAATTCCATAATTAGGGAATTGTGAGAGATTTTGTATAACTCTCTCTTCAAGAATCCAAATTGGGTCAGACCTGTGGCATTGGAAAGAAGACTCATAGGAATACTACAGGACTGAAAATAAGATATTGAGGATCTGAAATAACAAAGATATACCAGATTCAATATTGAGCTCCTAGAAAGCAAGAAAAAGATAGATGATGTGTTGTCAAGGGTTGCAAAGGACCAAACTTTCTACGGAAACAAAGCAAAGAAAGGTGCATCAGAGGGTAGCATGACAAGAGCAGAAACCAAGGTGCATAAAAACAGAAAGAAATTCATCATATGAAGTCTTCAAGTGGGCAGCACTGCATACAATCATTGTAAAGGTATCATTGTACTTAGTCATTGTAAATACATTATTTTACAAATTATACTAGTGTCTATCTGCCAAGGGTTGAAGAGGAAGTGTTGGGAGGTCTAGGATCATCATTAGGTGGTTGTGTCAAAGTTGGGGTTATGGTCTAGTATATATTATTCTTCTACATCATTCTATATCATTGTAAAGTGGACCATTTTCCTTGCTACGGAAGTCCATTCTTATCTTATTCTTCTATAGGGTGGTAGGGTGGTGCTAGGGTGAGTTGTAGCTCATTGGGTGTTGGGGCATCCATTCAGTTGACTACTGAAGAATCTTGGGCATTGGAGCATCCATCCAGTGGGAGCTGGAGAAGAATTTTTTTCTAGATTATAAGAATTTGGAGCTTTATTTTCAATTGGAGTTGAATATTAAAGAATTATTAGAAAAGCATTAGGTGGTTTTTGTCTCAGAGTGGGTTTCCACCTTAAAAACTGTGTGTGTTTTTGTTCCTCTTGTAGCTGTTATCATTGTACAAACAATGATATCAATTAAAGATTAACTAATGCTCTAATTGAAAGGAATACTGATTCACCCCCCCCCCCCCCTCAGTATTTCAACAATTGGTATCAGAGCTTGGTTCCTTCAATAGCAGTTTAATAGTTGGAAGGAGGTCATGGAGCATACCAAGAATGGTGTACCTCTATTCAATGAAAATAATTATGCACTTTGGAAAGGAAGAATGGAGGTCTATCTCTTAGCGCAAGGTTACGAAGTATGGGACACTGTTCAAAATGGATTTACATCAACCGCGGATGAACAAGGTAAGAAGAATTTGGTAAATGATGCAAAAGCAAAGAATATTATTATCGGTGGACTTATTGAATCTGCTTATCATAAGGTGTTGGGTTGTAAAACCGCCAAAAATGTTTGGGACAAGCTTGAGAATATATATGCAGGTGACTCAAATGTCAAAGAAGCAAAGCTTCAAATCTATAGAGCAAAATTTGAGCAACTCGGAATGAAAGAAGATTGCAACATTGCTGCATACTTTCAATACGTTGATGAAATAACCAATACTCTGGAAGGATTGGGAGAGCCAGTTGACGAGAAGACTAGTATACGGAAGATTCTTAGAACGTTACCAGGGAGATTCAACCCAAAGGTATCGGTCTCAGAGAATACGGTACAAATCTAAACCAAACTCGACGGAAAATTTACATGGAGTTCTCTTAGAATGTGAAATGAGATTTGATTAAGAAAAACGTCTACTTCAAAGCCAAAGAAATACATTTGTTGCATCTAAGAAAGGCATAGCTAAGGACAAACAACCTTCAATTGAAATGACATGCACCTGCAAGTGTGAAGAAAAGGGAGATGATGGAGAAGGTCTTTCAGATGAAGAATATGCTTACTTTACGAGAAAACTAAAACCTGGTAAGGGAAAATTCAAAGGTAAACCTCCATTGATATGTTTTGATTGTGGTGAGGTTGGCCATTTCGTAGCAAAATGTCCAAACAAAAGTGATGGCAACTCAAAAGGAAAGAAAGGCTTTAAGAAATTCAACAAGAAAGGAAAAAAAAAGGATCCAAAAGGAGCTTTCTCTCTAAAGAAGATAGCTCATCATCCGATGAAGAAAGTGATAGCAAAGAAGAAGCCAATGAGAAAGTATTGTTTATGGCCAAGCACAATAAACAAGAAGTATCAAAAAATGAAGAAGAAGGGTTGACAATAGAAGAATTTTATGAGGAGGCAATTAAACTTATAAAAGAGATCAATGCTGAGAAGATCCATTCCAATACTCTTGAAGAACAAGTTCAAGATCTCAAAATTGAGGTTGAAGAACAAAAATGTATTGAAGAGTCACTTCAAAAGACGTTGGAAGAAAGCAACTAAGAAAGGGAAGCATTCCAAGCCGAAGTAGTCTCGTCGCATAAGGAAGTGAAGAAGGGAAAAACTATCCAAAACTATGCCAACAACTCAAGGGCATTGGAAGAGCTCATCAACAATCAATGATCTTACAACGACAGAACTAGCCTCGGTTACAAAGAAGAAGAATTAGGACCTTCTACAACAAAATACAATGAACCTATGAGATCTGACATACATGTAGACTTCATTGGACAAGATTCAAAAGCACATCCTTGGAAGACGATTCCTCTATGAAGATTTTCATCTAGGTACAAACATATTTTTCATGGCTATTGTTATTCATGTGGAAAATTTGGTCATAAAGCTGTAGAATGTCGCACGTACCCTAGGAACCAATACAATTCTAAGAGATTCTTCAAATATGAACTTCCCAGGGCTCAACAAAACATCAATAGATTTGAACATTTAAGAAATAATATGGAATGTTACAAATGTCTGAACTTTGGACACATAGCCAGAGACTGCAGACTTGAAAATCCTCCAAAAGAATATTCGAAGCCACAAAATGAACGAACATGGAAGAAGAAGAAGACTAAAAAAATTATGCTCTCTCTCTCAAGGCTAAAAAAAATAAAGATGTGTGGTATGTTGATAGTGGTTGCTCAATGCATATGACTGGAGATAGAAGGAAATTTGTATCTGTGAAAGAGAAGAAGGATGGAACCATATCCTTTGGAAATGATGGATCTTCAAATTTTATAGGATCAGGTACCATCACTCTCAGAAACAAAGATGTTATAGACAAGAATGTTCTATTGGTCGAAAACATGAATCAAAATCTGCTCAGTGTTGGAAAAATGTGTGATCAAGGACACACAATGCTATTCAACTCCACAAAATGTCAAATAAGGAAAGACAGGTATGGTAAAATTGTGGCTACAGCAAGTCGAGCTCCAAATGACATATATGTTCTGCATGAAGCAACTAAAGCATGTCTACTAGCTAAAGAAGATGAAAGCTGGTTATGGCACAAACGAATGGGTCACATAAACTTTGAAAATCTTGTGAGGCTAAGAAAAAAGGAAGTAGTACGAAAAATGCCGAAAATCTCAAAACCTTCCAACACACTATGTGAGGGATGTCGACATGGCAAGCAGACAAAAGTCCAATTTAAAACAAAAGAACACTTTGCATCACATCCATTGGAATTGATACATACTGATCTATGTGGTCCTGTGAGAACAAAAGACTTAGATGGAGAATTATATTTCATGTTAATGATAGATGACTATACCAGGATGACAAGCGTCAATTTCCTAAAGAAAAAGTAAAACATTTGAATTGCTTCCAGGTCTGAGTTGGTTAGCGAAAATACATTAATTTGAAAATAAAGTGTGTTTGAATCGGATAATGGTGGTGGAAAATTAAAAACCCAAATTATTTCAGCAATACTATGACAAAAATGGAATAAAAAGCTGCAACAACATTTCAATAAAGTAAAGTTTATTTAAAAGAACAAAATTGTACAGGAAATGGGTGGAACTATGTTGAAGGACTCAAAATTGGATGAAAAATTTTGGGTTCAAGAAATTGATACGACGGTCTTCATTATCAACCGAAGTCTTCCCAGAAATAATTGCAACAAGACCCCATATGAATTATGGAAAGGAAAACCGACTAATGTAAAATATTTCAGAATCTTTGGAAGTAAATATTATATCAAAAGAGAAGATCAAAAGTTGGGTAAGTTTGAATCACGTGTTGACAAAGTTATCTTTGTTGGTTACACATGGAAAAGAAAGGCCTATAAATGCTATAATCTAAGATGAAAATAGATAGTGGAGAGCATAAATGTTACATTTGATGAAGATGGTGTTCTAACAAATAATGATGAGGATCTAAAATCTTTGAAACTTGAGACGGAGGCTGAAAAGACAGAGAGAAAATTCTAGAACAGGAAGCAACTATCAACTAGGAAGAAGTAAATAATGATCATCAATATATATCAGAACAACAACAAGAAGCTCCTCCAAAGAGAAGAAAATAATGGAGTCAAAAGAACCATCCATCAAATCAAATCATTGGTGACATAAATGAAGGTCGATAGCTTCGTTCATCACAACAAGCTCACATTGCTTTTCTAGCAACCTTTGAGCCTAGTAGTTTCAGAAGCCAACGAATGAACATTGAACGAAAACTGTGGATGGAAAATGGATCAATTGAGAAGAATAACACCTGGGAATTAGTTCCACGACCAAAAGATAAAAATGTCATTGGGACTAAATGGGTGTTCAGGAACAAATTGAATGAAGATGGGTAGGTTACCAGAAACAAATCAAGATTGGTTTGCAAAGGCTATGCTAAAGTGGAAGGAATTGATATCGTCGAAACATTTGCACCAGTTGCTAGAATGGAAGCCAGCCGAATGTTTCTCGCCTATGCATATTCAAGAAAAATCAAAGTCTACCAAATGGATGTTAAGTCAGCATTTCTGAATGGAGAATTAGAAGAAGAAGTTTACATCGAATAACCTGAAGGTTTTCTACTATCACAAAAATAAGACTATGTATGGAGGTTAAAGAAGGCTCTATATGGTCTCAAGAAGGCTCCCAGAGCATGGTATGCTTGTCTTGATGGATATCTACATCAACAAGGGTTAAAGAAAGGTACTGTTGATAGCAATATTTATGTACAAATAGATAAAGATAATTTAACAATCGTTGAGGTATATGTGGATTTGGTAGCAATGATGATCGATTAAGTAAGAACTTTTCTACAAATATGAAAAGTGAGTTTGAGATGTCTTTACTTGGTGAGCTAACATACTTCTTAGGGCCTCAAATATCTCAGCAAGAGAAAGGAATATTTATATGTCAAGCCAAGTACATCAAGGAAATGCTCAAGAAATTCAAAATGGAAGATTGCAAACCCTTCCTTACCCCGATGGTAACAGGTTGCAAATTAAGCATAGACGACTCATCTAAGGATGTGGATCAAAGGCTTTACAAATCTATGATTGGTAGTCTTCTATATGTAACATCCTCTTGGCCAGATGTTATGCAAGCAGTTGGACAAGTAGCAAGATTCCAAGTAGCACCAAAAGAATCACATATTATTGCCGTCAAAATAATTCTTCGATATCTAAAGGGCACAGAATAATATGGCTTGTGCTATCCGAAGGGTAACAATCTCATTATTCAAGCCTTTACAGATGCAGATTGGGTAGGAAGCATTGATGATTGTAAGAGTACTAGTGGAGCAACATTCTATCTAGGTGGTTGTCTGGTATCATGGTTGAGCAAAAAGCAAACTTCAATCTCATTATCTACCGCGGAAGCAGAATACATTGCAGCAACATCATGTTGTACTCAAGTCCTTTGGATGAAACAAAATTTGCAAGATCTTCAAGTACAATTCAGTGAGCCTATTCCCATATTTTGTGACAACACTGGTGCCATCAGCATCTCCAAGAATCCTATCATGCATTCAAAAACAAAACACATTCCGATCAAATATAATTTTGTTAGAGAACAAGTCGCTGAAAAGAATATCAAACTTGAGTATGTTTGTACAAAAGAACAAATTTCTGATATTTTCACTAAACCTTTACCTCATGAAGCATTTGAATATCTTCGTCAAAAGCTTGGGATTCTCCCAAGTTCTCATTATATTACAGGTCTGCAGGATAGTTGTGTGTCAGTGGGAGTGTAAGTGTGTATAGGTCCATAGGATGGTTTTGTTTAAGGGGGAGTTACCCTTTTCCATTGATGTCAAAGGGGGAGAGAATGTTGTAGGAAGAGGTGTCATGATCATAGGGGGAGTACTTGTGTTGCCATCAATGCCAAAGGGGGAGATTGTTGATCAACGGTTGTCATTGATGTCAACCCAAGCAACACCAGTGGCTAACACAATATTGTGTGGGAATTTTGACCTACCAAATTAATATATTCTGGGTCAATAATGCTTTTTATGCTTTCTACTTGTCGAGATGTTTCCGTTGATATACGACATGCCATGTAATTCTTCACGGTTTGAGAGATATTCATGTTTGAAGTTTGTACCCTCAGTTAGTGGGCTGAAACCCCATGGGGTTGGTGCATGGGTCATTCAAAATTCAAAATTAATATTTATTAAGCTCCTAAGATCCCTCCCACATTCACTTTTTGAAGCCCCTCTCAACCTAAGCATCTATATAAATTGTGATCCTCATTTCCTCCTTATGCAAGGGATTTCGCCATCTAAAACAAGTCATCGTGGAATTTGTGCTCTAAATTTTTTTCTGCGAACGTTTAGAAGCTGAAATTTCTATGAGGCAAATCATAAATCTTGAGGAAGCTGCTGTAAAAATTTTAGATCAAGGTGCGCAATATTTTTGGAGATATGATCTATGGAAGTCAGGGTTTTTGCAGGCTCCTGAAATTCATCTCAAAGAAGTGACCTTGGTAAATTCGTCATAAATCTCTCTCTGAGTATCAGATTGGAATTCCATAAAAAGTGGTACATATCAAATAGTCTGTACCTTTCACTCTATCAATTTTAGAGCCAAATGAAGAAACAGTGACATGTGGCACGTCGTACAAGTGTGTTCTACTGAAACAGTCCATAATTAGGGAATTGTGAGAGATTGGGTATAACTCTCTCTTGAAGATTCCAAATTGGGTCAAACCTATGGCATTGGAAAGAAGACTCAGAGGAATACTACAACACTGAAAATCAAATATTAATGATCTGAAATAACAGAGATACACCAGATTCAATATCAAGCTCCTAGAAAGCAAGAAAAAGCTAGATCATGTGTTGTCAAGGGTTGCAAAGGACCAGATTTTCTATAATAGCAAAGCAAAGCAAGGTGCAGTAGAGGGTAGCATGAAAATAGTAGCAACCAAGGTGCATAACAATAGCAATAATTTCATCATATAAAGTCTTCAAGTGGGCAGCATTGCATACAATCATTATAAAGGTATCATTGTACTTAGTCATTGTAAATACATTATTGTAAAAATTGTACTAGTGTCTATCTGCCAAGGGTTGAAGAGGCAGTGTTGGGAGGTCTAGGATAAACTCAAGAAGGTAGGGCAATGTAAAATTGGGGTTAAGTGCAGTATATATTGTTCTTCTACATACTATGTCATTCTTAGTGGACCCTTTCTGGTGAGTACGGGATTCCATTCTTATTTTGTTCTTGTAGGGTGGCGGGTGGTGCCGAGGTGAGTTGTATGTTTGGTGTTGGGGCATCGTTGGTTATTCTGGCTTATCTCGAGGTGGAGCGTCCATCCAGTGGGAGCTGGAGAAGAATGCTTTTCTAGATTCTAGGAAGTTGGAGCTTTATTTTCAATTGGAGTTGAATATTAAATAATTATTAGAAAAGCATTAGGTGGTTTTTGTCCCGGAGTGAGTTTCCACCTTAAAAACTGTGTGCATTTTTGTTCCTCTTGTTTTATATTATCATTGTACAAACAATGATAATAATTGAATATTAACTAATGCTCTAATTGAAAGGAATACTGATTCACCCCTCCTCTCATTATTTCCAACAATTGGTATCAGAGCTTGGTTCCTTCAATAGCAGTTTAACAACTAGAAGGAGGTCATGGAGCATACCAAGAATGGTGTAACTCTATTCAATGAAAATAATTATGCACTTTCGAAAGGAAGAATGGAGGTATATCTCTTGGCGCAAGGTTACGAAGTATGGGACACTGTTCAAAATGGATTTACATCAACTGCAGATGAACAAGGTAAGAAAAATTGGTAAATGATGCAAAAGAAAATAATATTATTATCAGTGGACTTATTGAATCTTCTTATCATAAGGTGTTGGGTTGTAAAACCGCCAAAAATTTATGGGAAAATCTTGAGAATATATATGTAGGTGACTCAAATGTCAAAGAAGCAAAGCTTCAAATCTATAGAGAAAAACTTGAGCAACTCAGAATGAAAGGAGATTGTAACATTGTTGCATACTTCCAATACGTTGATGAAATAACCAATTCTCTAGAAGGATTGGGAGAGCCAGTTGACGAGAAGACTATTATACAGAATATTCTTATAATGTTACCAGGGAAATTCAACCCAAAGGTATCGGTCTTAGAATACATTGCAAATCTGGAAAAACTCAGCAAGGAATAATTACGTGGAGTTCTCATAGCATATGAAATGAAACTTGATGAAGAAAAGGGTACTTCAAATCTAGTAATTGCGTTCATTGCATCTAAGCAAACCAATAAGGACAAACAACCTTCAATTGAAATGACATGCACCTGCAAGTGTGAAGAAAAGGGAGATGATGGAGAAGGTCTTTTAGATGAAGAATATGCTTACTTTATGAGAAAACTAAAACCTGGTAAGGGAAAATTCAAAGGTAAACTTCCATTGATATGTTTTAGTTGTGGTGAGGTTGGGCATTTCGTAGCAAAATGTCTGAAAAAAAGTGATGGAAACTCAAAAGGAAAGAAAGGCTTTAAGAAATTCAACAAGCAAGGCAAAAAGAAAAGATCCAAAAGGAACTTTCTCTCTAAAGAAGATAGCTCATCATCCGATGAAGAAAGTGACAACAAAGAAGAAGCCAATGAGAAAGTATTGTTTATGGCCAAGCACAATAAAAAAGAAGTATCAAACAATGAAGAAGAAGGGTTGACCATAGAAGAATTTTATGAGGAGGCAATCAAGCTTATAAAAGAGCTCAATGTTGAGAATATCCGTTCCAATACACTTGAAGAACAAGTTCAAGGTCTCAAAATTGAGGTTGAAGAACACAAATGTATTGAAGAGTCACTTCAAAAGAAGTTGGAAGAAAGCAACCAAGAAAGGGAAGCATTAGAAGCCAAAGTAGTCTCGCTCCGTAAGGAAGTGAAAAAGGGAAAAACTGTCTAAAACTATACCAACAACTCAAGGGCATTGGAAGAACTCATAAAAAATAAACGATCTTACAAGGACAGAACTAGCCTCGGTTACAAAGAAGAAGAATTAGGACCTTCTACAACAAAATACAATGAACCTATGAGATCTGACATACATGTAGAATTCATTAGAGAAGATTCGCAAGAACATCCTTGGAAGACGATTCCTTGACGAAGATTTTCATCCAGGTACCAACATATTTTTCATGGCTATTGTTATTCATGTGGAAAATTTGGTCATAAAGCTGTAGAATGTCGCACGTACCTTAGGAACCAACACAATTCCAAGAGATTCTTCAAATATGAACCTCTTAGGGCTCAACGAAACATCAATAGATTTGAACATTTAAGAAATAATATGGAATGTTACAAATGTCAAAACTTTTTACACGTAAGCAGAGATTGCAGACTTTAAAATCTTCCAGAAGAATCTTCGAAGCCACAAAATGAACGAACATGGAAGAAGAAGAAAACTGATAATTGTGCTCTCTCTCTCAAGGCTAAAAAAAATAAAGATGTGTGGTATGTTGACAGCGGTTGTTCAATGCATATGACTGGAGATAGAAGGAAATTTGAATCTCTGAAAGAGAATAAGGATGGAACCATATCCTTTGGAAATGATGGATCTTCAAATGTTATAGGATCAGGTACTGTCACTCTCGGAAGCAAAGATGTTATAGCCAAGAATGTTCTATTGGTCGAAAACATGAATAACAATCTGCTCAGTGTTGGACAAATGTGTGATGAAGGACACACAATGCTATTCAAATCCACAAAATGTGAAATCAGGAAAGGCATGTATGGTAAAATTGTGGCTACAGCAAGTCGAGCTCCAAACGACATATATGTTCTGGATGAAGCAACTAAAGCATGTCTACTAGCTAAAGAAAATGAAAGTTGGTTATGGCACAAACGAATGGGTCACATAAACTTTGACAATGTTGTCAGGATAAGCAAAAATGAATCAGTACAAGAAATGCTGAAAATCTCAAAACCTTCCAACACACTATGTGAGGCATGTCGGCATGGCAAGTAGACAAAAGTCTAATTTTAAAAAAAATAACACTTTGCATCACATCCATTGGAATTGATACATACTGATCTATGTGGTCCTGTGGGAACAAAAGGCTTAGATGGAGATTTATATCTCATGTTAATGATAGATGACAATACCAAGATGATAGCCATCAGTTTCCTAAAGAAAAAATATGAATCATTTGAGTGCTTTAAGATCTACAAGGAGTTGGTTGAAAATGAAACTGATTTGAAAATAAAGTGTTTAAGATCAGATAATGGTGGAGAATTCACTTCCAAATTATTTCAGCAATACTGTGACGAAAATGGAATAAAAAGGAAATTTTCAACAACACAAAGACCTCAGCAAAATGGAGTTGTTGGAAGAAAGAACAGAACCGTACAGGGAATGGGTAGAACAATGTTGAAGGACTCAAAATTGGATGAAAAATTCTGGGTTCAAGAAATTGATACGGAAGTCTTCATTATCAATCGAAGTCTTCTCAGAAATAATTCCAACAAGACTCCATATGAATTATGGAAAAGGAAAACTAGGTAATGTAAAATATTTCAGAATCTTCGGAAGAAAATGTTATATCAAAAGAGAAGATCAAATTTTTGGTAAGTTTGAATCACGTGTTGATGAAGGTATCTTTGTTGGTTACTCATGCAAAAGAAAGGCCTTTAAATGCTATAATATAAGACGAAAATAGATAGTGGAGAGCATAAATGTTACATTTGACGAAGATGGTGTTCTAGCGAGTAATTATGAGGATCTAGAATCTTTGAAGCTTGAGACAGAGGCTGAAAAAGACACAAATAAAATTGTAGAACAAGAAGCAACTATTAACGAGGAAGAAGTAAACAATGATCATCAAGATGTACCAGAACAGCAACAAGAAGCTCCTCCAAGGAGAACAAAAGAGTGGATTCCATAGAACCATCCATCAAATCAAATAATTGGTGACATAAATGAAGGTCGACAGCTTCGTTCATCACAACAAGCTCACGTTGCTTTTCTAGAAAACTTTGAGCCTATTATTTTTGAGGAAGCCAGCCAGAATGAACATTGGGTAGCAGCTATGAATGAAGAATTGGATCAAATTGAGAAGAATAACACGTGGGAATTAGTTCCATGACAAAAAGATAAAAAATTCATTGGGACTAAATGGGTGTTCAGGAACAAATTGAATGAAGATGGGTAGGTTACTAGAAACAAACCAAAATTGGTTTGCAAAGGCTATGCACAAGTAGAAGGAATTGATTTCGATGAAACATTTGCACCAATTTCCATAATGGAAGACATTCGAATTTTTCTCGCCTATGCATGTTCAAGAAAAATCAAAGTCTACCAAATGGATGTTAAGTCAACATTTCTGAATGGAGAATTAGAAGAAGAAGTTTACATCGAACAACCTAAAGGTTTTCTACTATCACAAAAAGAAGACTATGTTTGCAGGTTAAAGAAGGATCTATATGGTCTCAAGCATGCTCCCAGATCATGGTATGCTCGTCTTCATGGATATCCATGTCAACAAGGGTTCAAGAAAGGTACTGTTGATAGCAATATTTATGTACAAATAGCTAAAGATAATTTAACAATCGTTGAGGTATATGTGGATGATATAATATTTGGTAGCAATGATGATCGACTAAGTAAGAACGTTTCTACAAAGATGCAAAGTGAGTTTGAGATGTCTTTACTTCGTGAGCTAACCTACTTCTTAGGGCTTCAGATATCTTAGCAATAGAAAGGAATATTTATGTGTCAAGCCAAGTACATCAAGGAAATGCTTAAGAAATTCAAAATGGAAGATTGCAAACTCGTCCTTACTGCGATGGTAACAGGTTGCAAATTGAGCATAGATGACTCATCTAAGGATGTGGATCATAGGTTGTACAGATCTATGATTGGTAGTCTTTTATATGTAACAACGTCTTGGCCAGATGTTATGCAAGCAGTTGGAAAAGTAGCAAGATTCCAAGCAGCACCAAAAGAATCACATATTATTGCCATCAAAAGAATTCTTCGATATCTAAAGGGCACATAATAATATGGCTTGTGGTATCCCAAGGGTAATAATCTCATTATTCAAGCCTTTACAGATGCAGATTGGGTAGGAAGCATTGATGATCATAAGAGTACTACTGGAGCAACATTCTATATAGGTGGTTGTCTGGTATCATGGTTGAGCAAGAAGCAAACTTCAATCTCGTTATCTACAGTGGAATCAGAATACATTGCAGCAGCATCATGTTGTACTCAAGTCCTTTGGATGAAAAAAAATTTGAAAGATCTTCAAGTACAATTCAATGAGCCTATTCCCATATTTTGTGACAACACTAGTGCCATCAGCATTTCCAAGAATTCTGTCATGCATTCAAAAATAAAACACATTCCGATCAAATATCATTTTGTTAGAGAACAAGTTTTTCAAAAGAATATCAAACTTGAGTATGTTTGTACAAAAGAAAAAAATGTTGATATCTTCACTAAACCTTTACCTCGTGAAACATTTGAATATCTTCGTTAAAAGCTTGGGATTCTCCCAAGTTCTCATTAGATTACAGGTCTGCAAGATGGTTGTGTGTCAGCGGGAGTGGAAGTGTGTACAGGTCCACAAGATGGTTTTGTTTCAGGGGAGTTACCCTTTGCGATTGATTCCAAAGGGGGAGAGAATGTTGTAGGAAGAGGTGTCATGATCGCAGGGGGAGTACTTGTGTTGCCATCAATGCCAAAGGGGGAGATTGTTGATCAACGGTTGTCATTGATGTCAACCCAAGCAGCACCAGGGGCTAACCCAATATTGCATGGGAATTTTTACCTACCAAATTGATATATTTTGGGTCAATAATTCTTTTGATGGTTTCTACTTGTTGAGATGTTTCCATTGATATATGGTACGCCATGTAATTCTTCATGGTTTGAGAGATATTCATGTTCGAAGTTTGTACCCCAGTTAGTGGGCTAAAACCCCATGGGGTTGGAGCATGGGTCATTGGAAACTCATAATTAATATTTTTTAAGCTCCCAAAATCCCTCCCACGTTCACTTGTTGAAGCCCCTCTCAACCTAAGCATTTATATAAATTGTGATCCTCATTTCCTCCTTATGTAAGGGATTTCGCCATTTGAAACAGGTCATCATGGAATTTGCGCTCTAAATTTTTTTCTGTGAAGGTTAAGAAGCTGAAATTTTTATGGGGTGAAGAAGAACCCCTAAGGAAGCTTTTGTAAAAATTTCAGATCAAGGTGCACAACATTTTTGGAGATATGATCTGTAGAAGTCAGAGTTTTTGCAGGCTCCTGAAATTCATCTCAAAGAAGTGACCTTGGTAAATTCGTCATAACTCTCTCTATGAGTATCGGATTGGAATTCCATAAAAATTGGAAGATAGTGCATAGCTTTTGATTTTCTCTCTATCAATTTCAGAGCCAAATGAAGAAACAGTGACATGTGGCATGTCGTACAAGTGCGCTCTTCTGAAACAGTCTATAATTAGAGCATTGTGAGAGATTGGGTATAACTCTCTCTTGAAGAATCCAAATTGGGTCATACTTGCGGAATTGGAAAGAAGACTAAGAGGACTACTATGGGACTGAAAATCAAATATTGAGGGCCTGAAATAAAAGAGATACACTAGATTCAATATCGAGCTCCTAGAAAGCAAGAAAAAGCTAGATCATGTGTTGTCAAGGGTTGCAAAGGACCAGAATTTCTGCGGAAGCAAAGAAAATAAAGGTGCAGCAGAAGGTAACATGACAAGAGCAGCAACCAAGGTGCATAACAGTAGCAAGAAGTTCATCATATGAAGTCTTCAAGTGGGCAGCACTGCATACAATCATTGTAAAGGTATCATTGTACTTAGTCATTGTAAATAAATTATTGTACAAATTGTACTAGTGTCTATCTGCCAAGGGTTGAAGAGGCAGTGTTAAGAGGTATAGGATCATCATTAGGTGGTTGTGTCAAAGTTTGGGTTATGTTCTAGTATATATTCTTCTTCTAAATCATTCTATATCACTGTAAAGTCAACCATTTTCCCTGGTATGGGAGTCCATTCTTATTTTATTCTTCTATAGGGTGGTAGGGTGGTGCTAGGGTGAGTTGTAGCTAATTGGGTGTTGGGGCATCCATTCAGTTGACTATTGAAGAATCTCAGGCATTGGAGCGACCATCCAGTGGGAGCTGGAGAAGAATGATTTTCTAGATTCTAGGAAGTTGGAGGTTTATTTTCAATTGGAGTTGAATATTAAAGAATTATTAGAAAGGTATTAGCTGGTTTTTGTCCTGGAGTGGGTTTCCACCTTAAAAACTGTGTGCATTTTTGTTCCTCTTGTTTGATGTTATCATTGAAAAAACACTAATAATAATTGAAGATTAACTAATTCTCTAATTGAAAGGAATATTGATTCACCCCCCCTCTCAGTATTTCCAGCAATTGGTATCAGAGCTTGGTTCCATCAATAGCAGTTTAACCACTGGAAGGAGGTATGGAGCATACCAAGAATGGTGTACCTCTATTCAATGAAAATAATTATGCACTTTGGAAAGGAATAATGGAGGTCTATCTCTTGGCGTAAGGTTACGAAGTATGGGACACTGTTCAAGATGGATTTACATCAACCGAGGATGAACAAGGTAAGAAGAATTTGGTAAATCATGCAAAAGCAAAGAATATTATTATCAGTGGACTTATTGAATCTGCTTATCATAAGGTGTTGGGTTGTAAAACTGCCAAAAATGTATGGGACAAGCTTGAGAATATATATGCAGGTGACTCAAATGTAAAATAAGCAAAGCTTCAAATCTATAGAGAAAAATTTGAGCAACTCAGAATGAAAGAAGATTGCAACATTGCTACATACTTTCAATACGTTGATGAAATAACCAATACTCTGGAAGGATTGGGAGAGCCAGTTGACGAGAAGACTATTATATGGAAGATTCTTAGAACATTACCAGGGAGATTCAACCCAAAGGTATCGATCTTAGAATACAGTGCAAATCTGGACAAACTCAGCAAGGAAGAATTACATGGACTTCTCATAGCATATGAAATGAGACTTGATGAAGAAAAGGGTACATCAAATCTAGAAACTACGTTCGTTGCATCTAAGCAAACCAATAAGGACAAACAACCTTCAATTGAAATGACATGCACCTGCAAGTGTGAAGAAAAGGGAGATGATGGAGAAGGTCTTTCAGATGAAGAATATGCTTACTTTATGAGAAAAGTAAAACCTGGTAAGGGAAAATTCAAAGGTAAACTTCCATTGATATGTTTCGGTTGTGGTGAGGTTGGGCATTTCGTAGCAAAATGTCCGAACAAAAGTGATGGAAACTCAAAAGGAAAGAAAGGCTTTAAGAAATTCAACAAGCAAGGAAAAAATAAAGGATCCAAAAGGAACTTTCTCTCTAAAGAAGATAGCTCCTCATCCGATGAAGAAAGTGACAGCAAAGAAGAAGCCAATGAAAAAGTATTGTTTATGGCCAAGCACAATAAACAAGAAGTATCAAACAATGAAGAAGAAGGGTTGACCATAGAAGAATTTTATGAGGAGGCAATCAAGCTTATAAAAGAGCTCAATGCTGAGAAGATCCATTCCAATACTCTTGAAGAACAAGTTCAAGGTCTCAAAATTGAGGTTGAAGAACATAAATGTATTGAAGAGTCACTTCAAAAGACGTTGGAAGAAAGCAACCAAGAAAGGGAAGCATTAGAAGCTGAAGTAGTCTCACTGCGTAAGGAAGTGAAGAAGGGAAAAACTGTCCAAAACTATGCCAACATCTCAAGGGCATTGGAAGAACTCATCAACAATCAACGATATTACAATGATAGAATTGGCCTCAGTTACAAAGAAGAAGAATTAGGACCTTCTACAACAAAATACAATGAACCTATGAGATCTGACATACATGTAGACTTCATTGGCCAAGATTCACAAGCACATCCTTGGAAGGTGATTCCTCGACGAATATTTTCATCTAGGTACGAACATATTTCTCATGGCTATTATTATTCATGCGGAAAATTTGGTCATAAAGCTGTAGAATGTAGCACGTACCCTAGGAACCAATAAAATTCCAAGATATTCTTCAAATATGAATCTCCCAGGGCTCAACGAAACATCAATAGATTTAAACTTTTAAGAAATAATATGGAATGTTACAAATGTCAGAACTTTGGACACATAGCCAGAGACTGCATACTTGAAAATCATCCAAAAGAATCTTCGAAGCCATAGAATGAACGAACATGGAAGAAAAACAAGACTGATAATTGTGCTCTCTCTCTCAAGGCTAAAAAAAATAAATATGTGTGGTATGTTGATAGCGGTTGCTCAACGCATATGACTAGAGATAGAAGGAAATTTGTATCTCTGAAAGAGAAGAAGGATGGAGCCATATCCTTTGGAAATGATGGATCTTCAAATGTTATAGGATTAGGTACCGTCACTCTCAGAAGCAAAGATGTTATAACCAAGAATGTTCTATTGGTCGAAAACATGAATCACAATCTGCTCAGTGTTGGACAAATGTGTGATCAAGGAAATACAATGCTATTCAACTCCACAAAATGTGAAATTAGGAAAGGCAGGTATGGTAAAATTGTGGCTATAGCAAGTCGAGCTCCAAATGACATATATGTTCCGGATGAAGCAACTAAAGCATGTCTACTAGCTAAATAAGATGAAAATTGGTTATGGCATAAATGAATGGGTCACATAAACTTTGACAATCTTGTCAGGAAAAGCAAAAAGTAAGTAGTATGAGAAATGCCGAAAATGTCAAAACCTTCCAACACACTATGTGAGGCATGTCGGCATGGCAGGCAGACAAAAGTCCAATTTAAAACAAAAGAACACTTTGCATCACATCCATTGGAATTGATACATACTAATCTATGTGGTCCTGTGAGAACAAAAGGCTTAGACGGAGAATTATATTTCATGTTAATGATAGATGACTATACCAGGATGATAACCGTCAATTTCCTAAAGAAAAAATATGAAGCATTTGAGTGCTTTAAGATCTATAGGGAATTGGTTGAAAATGAAACTGATTTGAAAATAAAGTGTTTAAGATGAGATAATGGTGGAGAATTCACTTCCAAATTATTTCAGCAATACTGTGACAAAAATGGAATAAAAAGGAAATTTTCAATAGCACAAATACCTCAGCAAAATGGAGTTGCTGAAAGAAAGAATGGAACCGTACAGGAAATGGGTAGAACAATGTTGAAGGACTCAAAATTGGATGAAAAATTCTAGGTTCAAGCAATTGATACGACAATCTTCATTATCAACCAAAGTCTTCTCAGAAATAATTGCAACAAGACTCCATATGAATTATGGAAAGGAAAACCAGCTAATGTAAAATATTTTAGAATCTTCGGAAGAAAATGTTATATCAAAAGAGAAGGTCAAAATTTGGGTAAGTTTGAATCACGTGTTGATGAAGGTATATTTTTTGGTTACTCTCGCAAAAGAAAGGCCTATAAATGCTATAATCTAAGATGGAAATAGATAGTGGAGAGCATAAATGTTAAATTTGACGAAGATGGTGTTCTAGAGAGTAATGATGAGGATCTAGAATCTTTTAAACTTGAGATAGAGGCTTAAAAAGACACAGATAAAATTGTAGAACAAGAAGCAACTATCAACAAGGAAGAAGTAAACAATTATCATCAAGATATACCAGAACAACAACAAGAAGCTCCTCCAAGGAGAAAAAAAGAGTGGATTCAAAAGAACCATCCATCAAATCAAATCATTGGTAACATAAATAAAGGTCGACAGCTTCGTTCATCACAACAAGCTCATGTTGCTTTTCTAGCAACCTTTGAGCCTAGTAGTTTTGAGGAAGCCAGCCAGAATGAACATTGGGTAGCAGTTATGAATGAAGAATTGGATCAAATTGAGAAGAATAACACCTGGAAATTAGTTCCATGACCAAAATATAAAAATGTCATTGGGAATAAATGGGTGTTCAGGAACAAATTGAATGAAGATGGGCAGGTTACTAGAAACAAACCAAGATTGGTTTGCAAAGACTATGCACAAGTGGAAGGAATTGATTTCGTCGAAAAATTTGCACCAGTTGCTATAATGGAAGCCATCTGAATGTTTCTCGCCTATGCATGTTCAATAAAAATCAAAGTCAAATAAATGGATGTTAAGTCAGCATTTCTGAATGTAGAATTAGAAGAAGAAGAAGTTTACATCGAACAACCTGAAGGTTTTCTACTATCACAAAAATAAGACTATGTCTGCAGGTTAAAGAAGGCTAAATATGGTCTCAAGCAGGCTCCCAGAGCATGGTATGCTCATCTTGATGGATATCTACGTCAACAGGGGTTCAAGAAAGGTGCTGTTGATAGCAATATTTGTGTACAAATAGATAAAGATAATTTAACAATCGTTGAGGTATATGTGGATGATATAATATTTGGTAGCAATGATGATCGACTAAGTAAGAACTTTTCTACAAAGATGAAAAGTGAGTTTGAGATGTCTTTACTTGGTGAGCTAACATACTTCTTAGGGCTTCAAATATCTCAGCAAAAGAAAGGAATATTTATATGTTAAGCTAGGGACATCAAGGAAATTCTCAAGAAATTCAAAATGGAAGATTTCAAGCCCATCCTTACTCCGATTGTAACAGTTTGCAAATTGAGCATAGATGACTCATTTAAGGATGTGGATCAGAGGTTGTACAGATCTATGATTGGTAGTATTCTATATGTAAAATCCTCTCAGCTAGATGTTATGAAAGTAGTTGGACAAGCAGCAAGATTCCAAGCAGCACCAAAAGAATCACATATTATTGCCGTCAAAAGAATTATTTGATATCTAAAGGGCACAGAAGAATATGGCTTGTGGTATCCCAAGGGTAACAATCTCATTATTCAAGCCTTTACAGATAAAGATTGGGCAGGAAGCGTTGATGATCGTAAGAGTACTAGTGGAGCAACATTCTATCTAGGTGGTTGTCTGGTATCATGGTTGAGAAAAAAGAAAACTTCAATCTCGTTATCTATAGCAGAAGCAGAATACATTGCAGCAACATCATGTTGTACTCAAGTCCTTTGGATGAAACAAAATTTGCAATATCTTCAAGTACAATTCAGTGAGCCTATTCCCATATTCTGTGACAACACTAGTGCCATCAGCATCTCCAAGAATCCTATCATGCATTAAAAAAAAACACATTCTGATCAAATATCATTTTGTTAGAGAACAAGTCGCTGAAAAGAATATCAAACTTGAGTATGTTAGTACAAAAGAACAAATTGCTGATATCTTCACTAAAACTTTACCTCGTGAAGCATTTGAATATCTTCGTCAAAAGCTTGGGATTCTCCCAAGTTCTCATTAGATTACAAGTCTGTAGGACGGTTGTGTGTCAACGAGAGTGGAAGTGTGTACAGGTCCGCAGGATTTTTGTGTTTCAGGGGGAGTTACCCTTTGCCATTGATGTCAAAGGGGGAGAGAACGTTGTAGGAAGAGGTGTCATGATCATAGGGGGAGTATTTATGTTGCCATCAATGCCAAAGGGGAAGATTGTTGATTAGCGGTTGTCATTGATGTCAACCCAAGTAGCACCAGGGGCTAATCCAATATTGCATGGGAATTTTGACCTAGAAAATTAATATATTTTGGGTCAATAATTATTTTCATGGTTTCTACTTGTCGAGATGTTTCCGTTGATATATGGCATGCCATGTAATTCTTCACGGTTTGAGAGATATTCATGTTTGAAGTTTTTACCCCCAGTTGGTGGGCTAACACCCCATGGGGTTGGGGAATGGGTCATTGAAAAGTCATAATTAATATTTTTTAAGGTCCTAAAATCCCTCCCACGTTCACTTGTTGAAGCCCCTCTCAACCTAAGAATTTATATAAATTGTGATCCTCATTTCTTCCTTATGCAAGGAATTTCGCCATCTGAAACAGGTCATCGTGCCATTTGCGCTCTAAATTTTTTTCTGTGAAGGTTCAAAAGCTTAAATTGTTATGATGCGAAACCAAAATCCTAAGGAAGTTGCTGTAAAAATTTTAGATCAAGGTGCACAATATTTTTTTGGAGATATGATCTATGGAAGTCAGGGTTTTGGCAGGCTCCTGAAATTCATCTCAAAGAAGTGACCTTGGTAAGTTCATCATAACTCTCTCTCTGAGTATCGTATTGGAATTCTATAAAAATTGGCGGATATTGCACAGTATTTAATTTTCTCTCTATCAATTTCAGAGCCAAATGAAGAAACAATGACACGTGGCATGCCGTACAAGTGCGCTCTGCTGAAACAATCCATAATTAGGGCATTGCGAGAGATTGGGTATAAATCTCTCTTGAAGAATCCAAATTGGGTCAAACCTGTGACATTGGAAAGAAGACTCAGAGGAATACTACAGGACCAAAAATCAGATATTGAGGATCTGAAATGACAGAGATACACCAGATTCAATATCGAGCTCCTAGAAAGCAGGAAAAAGCTAGATCATGTGTTGTCAAGGGTTGCAAAGGACCAAACTTTCTACGGCAGAAAAGTAGAGCAAGGTGCAACAGAGGGTAGCATGACAAGAGCAACAACCAAGGTTCATAAAAGTAGCAAGAAGTTCATCATATGAAGTTTTCTATTGGGCAGCATTATATACAATCATTGTAAAGGTATCATTGTACTTAGTCATTGTAAATACATTATTGTACAAATTGTACTAGTGTCTATTTGCCAAGGGTTGAAGAGGCAGTGTTGGGAGGTCTAGGATCATCATTAGGTGGTTGTGCAAAGTTGGGGTTATGGTATAGTATATATTCTTCTTCTACATCATTCTATATCATTGTAAAGTGGACCATTTTCCCTGGTACGGGAATCCATTCTTATTTTATTCTTCTATAGGGTGGTAGGGTGGTGCTAGGTTGAGTTGTAGCTCATTGGGTGTTGGGGCATCCATTCAGTTGACTACTGAAGAATCTTAGGCATTGGAGTGTCCATCCAGTGGGAGCTGGAGAAGAATGCTTTTCTAGATTCTAGGAAGTTGGAGCTTTATTTTCAATTGGAGTTGAATATTAAAGAATTATTAGAAAAGCATTAGGTGGTTTTAGTCCCGGAGTGGGTTTCCACCTTAAAAACTATGTGCATTTGTGTTCCTCTTGTTTTCTGTTATCATTGTACAAACACTGATAATAATTTAAGATTAACTAATGCTCTAATTGAAAGGAATATTGATTCACCACCCCCCCCCCCCTCTCAGTATTTCTAACAATGGGCATCTAAGTCATCAATGTCATAGATGGATCTTACCCAGCCTGGGTCACATCAACCTGTAAAATGATAAGATTTTCTGTACCCTTGGGGTTTTGAACCAATGACCTACAATACCATATTTAGGTTTAATTTGAAGAATATTTACCCAAACAATACCAAATTGCCTTGCATGAAGACATGGATGGAGGAAGTGTTTTACGGTAAAAAACATTCAACGAAAGTTGTGAAAAAAGTCAATGAATATGTTGCTTCACATTTACTTCTTTTATTCTTAAAGTTCTTTGTAAATTCATGTAGATAATAAGAATGCTCCATTGTACAACAACTTTATGGCTTCCTTGGTGTTATCACAAAAGTGTACTTGATTGGCTGCTGATCAGACAACTCTATGTAACTGTTTCAAACCAGCTTTTGACTGAAGCTTAGCCTCTTCAGTTTGAGAGAGCTCTCTCAAATGGGTTTATGATATTAGATAAATATAGGACTAGATGGCTAACTCTGTTTGAAATGTAACTTGATTTTTTTGTATGTAGGTTGAAAATAATGCAGGCTTGCTACCATTAGGTATATGGAGCCAAAAAACCAGTGGATTCAGTGGCAAGGTTTCTTGACATGGAAACTGAGGCAGAGAAGAATCTTTAAAAAAGGAAAATCACACAAAGAACATAGGGTAACGTAATCATTTCATCAATAAAGGAAGTTAGAGCATACATATATGAATTCTGAGTAATAAAGATGAAATCTACTGAAAGTAGTACACATAAAGATATAGATCAAAAAGAACTTAAAAACTCCATGAGAATCTCAGGTTTGTCAAGAAAAAGTCCTCTGTATTACTGATATCAGTCAAATTACATAAATTACCATATGGTGCAAAAAAATATCCAACCCCTTACAACTTCGATAATTTGGCTTTAAATAGACCTTCTTACAATCGGGATGATCTGCCTCTTGGCTAGATTCATCGAACTCTTACTATGAAACCTTACATAAAAGAAAAACATGTCTTTTAATCAGAAAATGATAGCTATACTCTAAAGAATACCTTTTCCTAATAGGACTCAAACTCCTATTTATTACATCAGTCTACCTTATCTTTAAAACAATTACATATCAGTGAAAACTAAGTCTCACATGTTTGAATAGGCTATGACATAGCTCATCACTACTTGACATATTAAATATCCTCCTAAATATATGGAACCAAACCCTATTTTTTAGGAAAAAGGGACCCTATCTTCAACGAAAGCTTCAACTGATGAGCTGTCTCCATTGCATGGTCTTCAAGTCATAGATGTTTGGTGGCATGGTCCCTTAAAATAAATCTTTAAAAACCTGAATTGCATTTCGACTAAAGACTTCAATATCATGTAAAATGATAAGGGAAAACTGATGATTTTTCATAAGAATGAAGTATGAAAGAGAGTGAATATTTTACATCCTAAAAATGTATTAGAGGTGTATGTTTATTTCAATTAAGTCAAAATATCCACACTATCATTTGGGAAAATCTTGAAGTGAAAATAGATGCTAGAGTCAAATGGAAGTTTGGATAGTTTGAGTTGAGATTGAGTATTTTCATCCAAGATGAAAAATTGGTGTAAGTCTGAAGTCAAAGGGTCGTAAGTTAAGTCAAGAGTCTGAATGTAATGGGGTGCATGATCGGTGGATCCTGACACCGAAAGAATTGGTTATTGTAACACATGAATTACTAAAGTGTTGTTGTAGCAAAGTGAAGCAGAGGGTTGCCAGAGATTGGTTCCAAGACAGAGACCCAAGAGAAGCCAAATGCAGGAGGAGAAAATGACTATTGATAGTCATTTCAGAGGTTCTGAAAAAGATCTCAACAGAAAGAAGAAGGAAAATGCCAAGGTAAGTGGCATGTGTGAACAATTGACGGATGAAGAGTACGAGCGGGACAAGGCTGAGATAACAATTCACCTTGAATTTTTAATGAAGTTGTTGTGGGAAAATGTGAAAGACTAGACACATGGTTCAACCATGAGAAAGAAGGTAAAGTGGCAGAAGCTACACACAAAGAGGGAAAATCAGGTAAACATACAGTTGGAAGAAGAGCTGAGGAAGCTCGAAGAGATGTTGTGTTTTGAAGAAATCAGAGAGGCTGAGTTAAAAATGGATGTTTCCATTTGTGACCTAGAACAGGGTGAAATCATGGGTGAAGAGATCAATGAGGAAGATCTCATGAACTATTGGGATATTTCAGAAGCATCTGAATATGTATTGGCAAGAGAAACAGATGAGGCTATAAAACCTTGCATTTTTTCTCACAGTTTATGTATGTTTGCACGATGTGCGAAAGATGGTGAGTAGTCTGATGGAACTATCACAAAGGAGAATGAAACTTTTGAGGTAAAGTCTGGTAGAGAATTCCTTTCAGAGAAGGAAAGTGTTGATTGGTTACAATAGGAAGAAATCATAAATGAATTCTTATTTGGGGTAAGACAGCAAGTGAAAGCTGTTATGGAACAGGAACAAAGTGGAAATTCCGAAGAAAAATTCCAAGGAGGTAAACAAATGTATTTGTTTAATGAAATTGCTGACAAAAGTTTACAATGTAATGGTGCTGAAAATAGGACAACTCGGGAAGATTCCTAGAGGAAGAGTGAAGGTAGTGATGAATTATTGAAAATATTTCATATGGAAATTGAGTTTTTGGAACGGTGGATGAAGGAACTTGATGGAGAAGAAAAACTTGCAGAACCTAATCCAGATGAAATTATAGTTTCTATGCATGATATAGATGAATTTTTTTTAACATTTATGGAGTTGAATGAATGTTATAATTTTTCAAATAATGATGTAACTCTAGTTACATAAAACAACATTAACATATATGATGTCGAAATCAGAAAAATCGAGCAGAAGTTATTTGGCATTAAGATGGAAGATCAGAAGCAGCAAGGAAGTTGTGTCTGTAGGGACATAAAGGAAACAATGAACCAGTAGGATGAATATGTAAGAAACTAGTATTTCGAAACAAAATCTATTGAATTCCAGAAATTCAATGATGGGATATTGATGCCTGAAGCATCAAAAGAGATCGAAAGGTCTTATATTTTTAAAACTAACATTTTTTTGGTGAATGTAGGTATAACACTCGATGAGAGAGTTGTTGCTATAAAAGAAATAAAAGACTACAGTATTAATCAAGGAGTTCTTGATTATTTTTCATTGCAGAAAGTTGAGTATTCAACTCAGTTGGAGATGAAAGAGTTCAACAAAGATGAATTACTCCAAGGAATTGGCAGACGAAAGTGTTGGAGAAGCCGATGGAATCTAATCGAAAGAGTGGATGATGAGTTATCAAATCGAGTTGATACTCCGAAGGACTAGCGGTAGAACGGAGTTTGGAATCCTCGAGGGAGGAAGTCATCAGGACTTGTAGCTGTCACAGTATTACAGAAAAGAGACGGACCTCATAGACAGGAGTCTATGGAAACTTCTCTACATGGGGAGTCTGATGTAGGAACATCCAAGCCAAATTTTCATTATTTAATTATGTAATAAGGGGGGTGAGATATTTTAATTATTTTATTAATTAAATTGTTTATTTTTAATAAATTAGGATAAAAATGTAAAGGTGAGGATTATTGTATATATATGCTTTAATAATTAAAGGATATGAGTGGAATGGAATTAGGTAGATAATATAGGGAGTAGGAATTCCATATACGGGACTTTGTTGAGTCCAAAACTAGAATAAATCTAAATTAGATTTAAGTTGAGATTTGTGTGGAGGAATTTATGGAGTGAAATAAATTCATTATATATGTATATATAGGAGGGTTTTGTGAGGATGAAAGACAACTGAGAGAGTAAGGAGTATGAGAGATGTTTTGAAGGGCCGAGAGCCAAGAGGCCGCCCAATGTAATATTTGGACAAATAATTTTTATGTTTTTATATCAGTATTTCATTTGAATGGCTCTCCTTCCTTCATATGTATTTTTTTAGCTAAATATTTTGATGGTTTTAATGAAGAAATATTGAGAGTTTTCATGCTGACTGAAGGACTGTGTGGTTTATATGCTCGGATCTGTCCTATAGCAGAATCCATGCATCATTATTATAGGGAAGGGATGAATGTGCCACGGCTCTATCATTGCTAATCAGACATGGTGATTTGCTTGCTTGGGTGTTTTTTTCCCATGCATTATCTTTGGTAAAATTGCATAGAAGTTGGGTTAGGACATGACTCACTGCTTCATGGCTCCAATCATTTGGTATATTCTGCATCAATTTATGCCTTGTGGGTGCATTTATTCTTGTGGGTATAGGAGGAAGTTGTGTGAAAAACACAATCTTCCTGAGAATCCCTTGCATGATTGACTTTGCATTACTTGTGCTGGCCTTGTGCATTCTATCTATGGTACAAAGAATTGAATGTTCAGAGGATTAAAGAAGAGGGTTGGGATTCTAGAAAAATTATGTGATTACAAGTTCTATATTTAATGTGTTGGAGCAACGCTGTGAATTGGTGTGAATTGGTGTTTTGTTTAAAGAAAATTTGATTACAAGGTTCTATGATGAATGAGTTGGAGCGACACTATTCACCTATAATAGTAACTATAGAAATTGGAGCAACATGATTCACCTATAATAGTAGCTATCAAAATATAACCTATAATAGTAGCTGTCAAAATCGATTCCCGAAGAAGAAAAACAAAGAAATGATTCAAAATATGAGTCTATCAAGGATGACTGAAATTTGGTAAATTAAAGAGTCTATGATCCTAATTTATCTAACGTCTTTTTCTCGAGTTCTGATTAATGTGGGGCGAAATTTTCCTTGACCGACAATTTAAAGTGATGTAATTATTTATCTCAGATGGTGAAATACGAGGATGGAAAATGGCCGATTGTGATTCCTACACCCATATGTAATCAGGTTCAATTAAGAATTTCAGTTCATACATATAATGCACAATTATATTTCCTTTTCAGCCATGATGCACATTTCCCACCACCCATTGAGCTAAATAAACTAAGTATCACCAGCATTTTTCAGTTATTGGCCATACCCATGGACATCAAACTGTTCATCCTAATATAGCATGGAAAGCCTCTAATCCCGTTAAAATAACTCATACAGCCTCATCATTTCCCATTTCAAGAACCAAGTAAGGGAAACCCTATGCAATTCTTGTTGCAAGATGTTGCTCCTAAGCTAAAGGACCAATTGTTATCTACAATTGAAACCTCTAATGGAGCCATATGTGAGGACTCCATAGCTCTCATATCATCTCTAGGGAAAATCAAACCTAATCCTAATATCAGACTTTATTCGCTTCTCTACAATGGTTTCTTCCAATTAATCAGTGGGTCCTTCAAAGGCACTGGCAAGCCTGGAGAAGCTAAAAAAAAATGGAGAATACAGTTACTTTGGGAAGGGCTAATTTCAGTTACTTCAAGCCAATTGACGCTGAAATTCAGCTGAAAGAGACATATAACCAGGTGGGTATAGAGGCCAAATATGCTTACTATGTGCTAATCCAATTCTCAATCAGTTCATACGGTATCTCACCATTGAAGGCATGTTTATAACATGGGTGTGTTTAGCATATCTGGTTTAGACAGTAGGGATATCAGATTTGAATCCTCTACTATGGTTCCTCTTAACCCTAAGAGGGCTTTGGATGCATGGCTTAAGATCTTCAATGATGTCAACCCCACTATGGAAAAAGAAGAACCTGCAATGGTAGATCTTCCCCCTACCAAAGGCTTTCTTGAGTACATTTATCTTGATGATGATCCGAGAATTACAATGGGAAATAGAGGAGAATTTGTTGTTGTTAAGATATTATATCGCAAATTCATCAATCTGTGAGATGGGATTTCAGTTCTGTAATTATTGATGGGTTCAAAACTTATCATATAGTAAATTGATAGTGGTGAAGTTGGAATAAATTGAAAATTGAGAATAATTCTTGATTCTTAAGTGCCTTACACTTTGGAATTGATAGCATCAACATTGGATGAGTAGTTGTTGGATAATAGGTCCTTTTACTCTTAAATGAATTTTTTTAGTCCATTCTTAGCAAATTTAACTCAGTTTTAAGTTTGACTACATTGTAATTGACTCAAACTCATAAACAACAAGTCAAGACATAAGTCACTAATTAACTTTGGGTTCCTTGACATCAAATATAAATTGCAAAAGAAGAAATCTCAATCCCCCTCAACTAAATTTACCATAATACTAATAGACCAAAAAAACAACAAAAAAACCAAAATTTAATATATCAATTATTATTTTCTTAATCATGAAAACCAAATTACAAACTTTTCAATTTAAAAATCCTATCTACCTCTCTTTTCATATTTTGGGGAAATTGTTAGTAATAATTATTTTTATTTATTTACACTAGATGACTAACGATCAAATAATGTTATTTCAATTAAAATATTTAAAGAAATAAAAAAAAAAAATATTAAAAAAAACACACACACCCAAAACCCCTATGTTATGGAATGCATCCAAAAACCTACTGCATAATAAAACAAAGGAAGGGGTGGAACCAATTGTATTTGAATCTATTTATCCACCAACAAAAAAAATTAAATTATAGTTCCATATCTAGTTCATAAGCCTATATATCCAAAGCCATCACCTCACTACTTAGTTCCAGGTTGACAGCTCAAAGCACCAGTTTAAGCATCAACGACAAAGGCAAAGGAAACATCCCAACCAATTTATATTTTATACCTAGCATATCCAACTGATCAAGTAGCATAAGAAGCATAGGTAGTGGAGGAATAAGCAAGCTGGGTGAAAAAACAAGTTATTGGGCCAGTGAATATGCTAGCTGAACGAGTTTATCTATTACAAGTAGACCCAATTTAATTCATTGGATATTGAGGTTCAACAGTAGTTAGTGGAAGAATAAGCAAGGGTGAAAAAATAATTTATCGGGCCAGTGAATATGTTGGCTAACCAAGTTTATTCATTATGAATAGACCTAATTTCATTGATTGGAGATTGATTTCCAGTAGTGTCATACCCCATTTTACGGGAAAAAGTAATAATCCCTAGATATTGGAACAACAAAATCAAAACAAGCTATATATAATATTTTTGAAGTCTTTGGGTAATTGAAAAGGTGCATAGCCATGGCCAACTATGCGAACTCGAAGAATAATTTCAAGTGTTTTCCTACTATGCAGCCATTTTACAGAGAGGGTCCATTCAAGTTGTCTTTAGACAACTCATTTTTAGTGTGTGCGTGCAATTATGAAGTAAAAGTGGTAGACTAAGGTTATGTCAAAAATATGTTGGAGGGAGATTCATAGCACATTGTTGCTCTTGCACTAACTCTTGATGATAAGTATTTTTTCTCAGCAAGCCACAATTATCAAATCAAATTATGGGATTTATCCTTTACCACCTGCAAACGAAACTGGAAGGAATTTGTCTTCCATCTCTTCATTTTTATGTTTTTTCCCTTCTAAATTTTTATATTTCATACGAGGAGTATATATGTTTGAGTTTGCTTATGATTTATTAAGGTCTTCCTATTCCCTTCTCCACTCTGGGAGTGTGTCATTTCTCTTCCCCGCTCTCAGAGCATGACAATGAAATGTAGTAGGTTTATGACGCTTAGAAAGAATCCCATTTGCCTGAGATGTTGTAGGTGGAGGTATTTATTCTTTCACATTCAAGACTTATCACCTGACCCCAACCACCTCAAACAACCCACTTGCATCAATGACATGACCCTCATTGACCAAAACGTATATGTGGGGGATTTGAACTTTGGTTGGGTATGAAACATCCCCACCTTATCGAAATGAGACCCTTGGAAATTAAGATAAAATTGATTTTCATGCTACCTTGCACTGGGTTTTTGGATGATTCTCTTCAGAAAAATAATTCAATTTGACTAGAGTCTCCACTTATTACCCTCTTTGAAGTGGAAAATAATATGCTTCAAGTGTTTTACAGGTTGTTGCTCAAAGTTAGGGTTGCTTTGTGTTATTGGTCTTAGATATGATCGATTATTGTAAGTTATTTGACAATACTACATTTCTTTAAACCATGTCCAATTATTAAAAATTACAGTTAACAAGTACTTTTAAAATAACTTATTCCAATTGGCCTTAAAAATAATTTGAATCTGCCCATGCCCTAAGCTGCATTTAATCAGTCATTAAGAATTTTATGCAATTCAATTTGAAATATAGGTTTATGCGGGGAAGACCTAAGATAAATAGCCCTTTGGTACAAACAAACTGAGAAGTAGGGATACTTTTCTGTACTCATAGTTAAGGTTCTAAGCATAGATGTGTTTTGAATCTTCCAGCCTTACAAGATATTTTTTTCATCGATTGTACAGTCCATTCTGGATCGTATTCAACCCCTTCCTATAATCAAGATTTATTTACTTAATCTGTCTGGCTTGTTGTGTTTGGGTGTGTCTAAGTAGTGCCACATGATCTCTAGCCATTTTTTCCCTACAATGTTTTTTTTATAATATTTTTTAATTTTAATTAGATTGCAAATTTTCATGTTTTGTCTCAATGAAACAATCACTTGAACCTAAGAGGAAAATTGACATTAAATTTCTTCTAGAACCTAAATCAATAATACCTTTGCATTTTATGTCTTGCATTTGTTTTTCAAAAACCTAGAACAATTTTCTTGTTTTTAACAATCATTGGGAAATTTATATTACAAAAAGACTACAACAAAATATGTACTTGGTGTTACATCCATGCCATGTTCAAACATATTCAAAATTACTACATTGTTGTCTTTAATCGAGCCTACAACCAACCTACAACATAAATTGGTTTGGATTTTAAACAAAATAGCCTAGAAGTCCTTAGTACTATAAACTCTATAGTAAATGTATAAAATTCTAACTATGCAAAAATACATTAAACTAACAGATTGCATATCTACTAGAAGCATTGTCCAGGCCTATCATTGTGTGTACATTCTCTTGTTCAACTGTTGCCATCTCTTCATCATATTGTTTCACCTTTTCTTCCCCCAACTTTTAACCTCTGTACAAGCATGCTTCCATATTCTGAGTTGATAATATATACTCCTTCCCTTTGCTCGAATTCAAAGTCGGATTGCAAAGAAGACTGCATTCTTCCTCAACCAGTGTTATCCATTTATTCAAATCCATTAGTGAACCCATTATATGAGCTATCTGAGATGTAATCTTTTGTTTTGAATCATTCTATTTAGAAGCCAGATTGTAAATGGGGGAGTGATTACAATGCAATTGCTCCTCATGGCTTCCTAGAGCCTGCGGTTCCTTCCATTTTATTTATTTTTATTCAAAATAAATCCAAAATCAAACTTTCCATATAACATCACTTTTTTTTTAGTTATATTTGATTAGATTAATCTTTGAGGTTCGACGAACTTGAATGAACCTCAAATTTTACTTGAGGTTTGCGAATTCTGAAACTAAGGTTCGGGTTCGACAGACCTTGTGAATTAGGCCTCACGCAATCAAAACTATTACTACTTATCTATGGGGACTTTGGTGAAGTTAGAGGAATTAATTGTTGTTTTTATACTGGTTTACTGTGTAAAATTTGCAATAAATAATTCTTTGTCAACAAGAAATAACACTCACATATAAAGATATATGATGTGCAAATAGCTCAGATGAGTATACAAATAATATACTAACCAAATATACGTGTTTTTCTCTACTTAGACCTTTGTTTATAGGGTTCCTTTGATAAATTGTTTGTTTCCCCGTGACTGCAGACAGTGAAATCTATAGAAAAATGAAGAAAACAGTAGCAATCGTCCTTGAAATCACCACCCAATAGCGCCTCCACACTCTAGATCAAAGATTCGGGGGTGTGAGGCTAGGAGATGGAGATTATATCCATTTTTGATCAATCCTAAGCCTTACACCAACAAAAAAAGGTAAATTCCAGCAAGCTAGGAGTTACTTTGCTGAATTTATCGGGTCAAACCCCACTAGGTGGAAAACCCAAAAAATATTGCAACAATAAATAAAAAGTTGTAATGGCTAGAAATGTTGTTTTTGATTCTAAATTTTTGATATAGTCAAGTAAAATAAATTTAAAAATATAACTACAAGATTCTGGTTGAGACACTTACTTGCAATCTACCTTGAACCTCAGAAATAAGCAAGATATGTTATGCTACAACGATGTTTTAATGCATACTTGCACATAAAACTCAATATTGTTGTGGGAAATAAATAGAACGGGAGAAATGTAACTAAATTTGGACAACTGAAAGATGAAAGATGAAACACTTTGAAACTTTATTGATGAAATTCTCCGTGTCATTACAAGCCTCTCGGGCCATCTTATTAAACCTAGATACATTTCGTTACTCTAACTACATCTCGTTATTTCGTTATTTCAACTACCTAGGTAATTAGTAAATTTACAATATTTGTTGTCACATTTAACAAACTCCACCTTGACAACAAATTTTCCTAATGTCCATTCATCATATTTTCTGCAAGCCGAGAGAAGCAAGACACCATCTCAGGTTCTCTACTGTAACTGGCTTCGTGAATATATCTGCATGATTCTCCTGTGTGCGGACCTTCTTGAGGACTAATTTTCCGCCTTCGATTATATGTCTCACAAAGTGATACCTTACATCGATGTGCTTGGTCTTGCTGTGATAGGCTGGATTTGTAGCCAAATGAATAGCGCTCTGACTGTCAAAAAACACATTCACTTTCTCCTGTGTCCTTCCAATCTCATCAAGCAGACCTTTTAACCAGATTTCCTCTTTACAGGAATCTGAAGCAGCTGTATACTCTGCTTCAGTAGTGGACAAAGCAACTGTCTCCTGAAGCTTTGACATCCAACTAATTACTCCACCTGCAAGAGTAAAAACATAACTTGTAGTAGACCTCCTTTTGTCCAAATCACCTACATAATCAGCATCCACATATCTGCAGACTGTACCTTCACGACTATCAAAGATGATGCAATGGTCACTTGTGCCTCTCAAATACCGAAGCACCCATTTCACTGCTTGCCAATGTTCTTCCCCTGGATTTGCCATCAACCTGCTGACAACTCCAACTACATGTGAAATGTCAGGTCTTGTAGATACCATCGCATACATTAAGTTGCCTACCGAATTTGCATATGGTGCACGAGACATATACTGATTTTCTTCATTAGTTCTAGGACTCAAATCCGAAGAAAGCTTAAAATGGGAAGCTAATGGAACATTAACAGGTTTCACATTGTTCATACCGAACTTTTCAAGTATTTTCTCCACATACTTCTGTTGTGATAACCAAAGCTTACCATTCTTCCTGTCTCTATGTATCTCCATGCCTAAGATATGTTTTTCCGCTCCAAGATCCTTCATTTCAAATGTCCTAGAGAGCTGAGCCTTTAACCTGCTGATTTCTTCCATGCTTTTGCTTGCAATAAGCATATCATCAACATACAACACCAAGATAATGAATATGCCATTGAAAATTTTGAAATATACACAATGATCATATTCACTTCTGATAAAATTCTGGCTCATCATGAAGGAACCAAACTTCTTGTACCATTGCCTGGGCGACTGCCTCGGGCCATACAATGATTTCCTGAGCTTGCAAACTAATCTTCTGCTGCGACCTTGTACAAAACCTTCTGGCTGATCCATATAAATCTCTTCATCCAAATCACCATGAAGAAAGGTTATTTTAACATCTAACTGTTCTAACTCAAGGTCCAGTAAAGCAGTTAGTGCTAACACAGTACGAATAGAAACAAGTTTAACTATTGGTGAAAAGATCTCATGAAAGTCAATACCTTCAACCTGAGAATACCGTTTTGCAACTAGTCTCGCCTTATACCTGTCGATACTTCCATCAACTTTTCTCTTCAACTTGAAGACCCATTTGCACCCAACAACGCTTCTCCCTTCAGGAAGTTCTACAAGATCCCAGGTATTGTTTTTGGCTAAGGAGTCCATTTCTTCTTCCATAGCCTTTTTCCATACCTCGCTATCTGCATCATCAACTGCTTCCTGATAACAAGATGGTTCCCCATCTTCAGTAATCAATGCAAATGATGAAGCAGAGTCTTCATACCTTTTTGGTGTTTTTCTTTCCCTCGTAGACCTTCTTAGGGTGACTGGTTGCTGACTGGATTCTGGAATTTCTCTAGTTTCCTCTGCTTCTCCACCTTTTTCAGAAGTCTCTCCTTCCTTTCGACTTTCTGGAAAAGGTACAGTCTCCAATTGAATCTGCTGACCTGGCGATACCTACTTCTGTTCAAATTTTTCAACATCTGATTTCAAAAGAGATGATTCATCAAATGCTACATCTTTACTAATGAATATCTTCTGTGAAGTAGGATCCCACAACCTATATCCCTTCACTGAATAATCATATCCAACAAAGACACAACATTTTGATTTTGGATCTAATTTTGAACGCTGATTTCTAGGAATAAGAACATAGGCATCACAACCAAAAATCTTCAAATGCGAATAATCACAAGACTGACCCGACCAAACTTCTTCAGGAATTTGACAGTTTATTGCAACCGAAGGTGATATGTTAACTAAATAACAAGCAGTAGACACTGCTTCTGCCCACAACTCCTTTTGCAGATTAGCATTACTAATCATGCTTCTGGCTCTTTCCATAAGAGTCTGATTCCTCTGTTCAGCAACACCATTTTGTTGAGGAGTATATACAGCAGTTTTATGCCTAACTATCCCTTCATCCTTACAAAATTGTTCAAATTCTAAAGAGGTAAATTCATCGCCATTGTCAGTTCTTAAACATTTGATTGATTTGCATGTTTTCTTTTCCACCATTGTTTTAAATTGTTTAAACACATTAAACACATCAGCTTTCTTTTTTAACATATAGACCCAAACTTTTCTGGAGAAATCATCAATAAAAGTTAAAAAAATACAAGGCACCTCCATAGGACACAGTAGGAGATGGTCCCCATAGATCAGAATGAATATAGTCCAAAATCTGCTTGCTATTATGATTGCCAGACTTGAATCTTTGTTTACATTGTTTGCCAAACACACAATATTTACAAAAATCCAACTTCAAGGATTTCAAATCAGGAAGTAGCTTGCGATTCATCAGTACCTGAAGACCTTTCTCGCTCATGTGACCCAACCGCTGATGCCATAGACGAGAACCTTCTTCTGCTTTATCTGACACGATCACTGCTTCACTGACTTGAGTGCTTCCCTTGAGTCTGTACAGGTTTCTGACCTTTTCAGCCTTCATAACAACCAAGGCTCCTTTCGAGACTTTCAGCACTCCATTCTGACCCGTAAACTTATAACCATTCGAATCCAAAACTCCCAAGGAAATCAAGTTTTTCTTTAGATCAGGTACATGCCTAACATCAGATAAGGTTTTAATTGTACCATCATACATTTTAATTTTCACATTTCCAATCCCAATAGTCTCACAAGATGCATTATTTCCCATGAAAATAGAATTACCATCTACAATTTCATATGATGAAAACCAATTTCGGTGCGGACTCATATGATGAGAAGCACCAGAGTCTAATAGCCAATAGTCAGCATCTTGTGAGATATTACATATAGGGAGTGCTTCAGCAATTAAAACCTCATCATCCATACCTGAATCGACCTGATTTGCTTCCTTTTTGTTTTCCGCCTCCTTCCGTTTCCAGCAATCCTTTTTGAGATGTCCCGGTTTGTTGCAGTACCAACATTTTGCTTTACTCTTCTTTCCGCCCTTTGACTTCGATCTGGAAGAACCTCTTGTCTTCTCCCCCTGTTCCATTGAGCGTCCTCTAGCTACCATGGCTTCAGGTGCAGAAGTCTCAATGCTAGATTGTCTTCATACCTCTTGAGATAAGAGAGCACCCACGACAGATTCAAAATTTAATGAATCGACAGTGCTCAAATTGACTGAGGTCACGAAGTGATCCCATGACTCAGGCAGGGAACACAACAAGGTTATTGCCTTGTCTTCTTCCTCCATCTTGACTTCCATATCGGACAACTGACAAATAAGCGTATTAAAAACATTCAAGTGATCTACAATTTTCGTACCCTCCTTCATCCGAAGGCTGTACAGTTGTCTCTTTAAATAGATTCTGTTAGTCAAATATTTTTTCATATAGAGAGTTTCCAATTTCTTCCACAACCCTGCGGTTGTACTCTCTCCAAAAATATTGAAGAGTACTTCGTCTTCCAAACACAACCGAACGGTACTGAGAGCTCGGGCATCCAAGTCCTCCCAGTCCGAGTTTGACATGCTTGCTGGTTTTTTTGTTACCCTGTCAAGTGCCTTGTGCAACCCTTGTTGCACAAGAAAATCCCTAACCTTCAGTTTCCACAGGGCAAAAATTTTTTTCCCTGTGAATTTCTCCACCTCAAATCTTGCGTTTGTCATTTTCGCCATTTCTTCCCTCCCACCTAGGGTTACAAATCAAAAAAAAATTTCCACTCTTCTTCTAGGGTTTCAAGATTTCCTCTCTTGTTTACAGATTTTCTGAATGCTCAGAAAAAACCCTTACTCAAATTTTTAAAACAACAGATTCTCATAAAAAACCCTCACTCAAATTTAAAAAAAAAAACAACAGATTTTATTTCACACTTTCTTTTAAATCTGCTACTCAAACTGTATTCAGATGTTTCCTGAAACCCTACAGCACTTTAAATTCTCTTAAAAACAACATAATTTTTTTTTTGAATTGAAAGCCTACTTCACTGACTTTTTCTGAACTCTATTTCTTTTAAATAAGAAATTATGTTCCTTCAAATTGACTGCCTCAAACAATTCATGGAAAAATATTTTTCCCACAGCTAGAGAAAAAAAATTATATGATTTATTTCACAGCAAACAAATACCCGTTTTTCTCCAGCAGATTTGATACTCGGCAACTGGACTATTTTTTCTCCAGTGGATTTAATGGACGGCTCTCCAAAAATAATGCACGGAAAAAACACAAAAACTTCTCCAGCCCCCTTTCTGGCTTCACTGCGCTCGACAGTCATGGCGGAAACACTGCCTTATGCAAAGACGACTTCTGCTGGCGTAATCTCTGCAGGCTTTCTTGACAGGCGGTCGGCTCCTTCTCTCACGGCTCGAGGCAATCAGAGTATTGCTTGCTGCTTGCTGGCTTGACGCTCGACCTGACAGCTCTTGTGCGGACGGCCTCTCTCCTAGCGGTCAATTACACGCTTGCTGTACTGTGTCCTTGGCTTCTCTCTCCATGACTTAGACAAATAGCAGTTGCATCGGACTTGAACCTTCAATACATCGGATCCTCCAAGGTTTCGATTAGCTCCGATACCACTTGTTGTGGGAAATAAATAGAACGGGAGAAATGTAACTAAATTTGGACAACTGAAAGATGAAAGATGAAACACTTTGAAACTTTATTGATGAAATTCTCCGTGTCATTACAAGCGTCTCGGGCCATCTTATTAAACCTAGATACATTTCATTACTCTAACTACATCTCGTTATTTCGTTATTTCAACTACCTAGGTAATTAGTAAATTTACAATATTTGTTGTCACATTTAACAAATATACCCATGAAGATAGCATGGAAATAAAGCTTGAACAATGAGTGTATTGATCCTTGGTTCGGACATTTCTCTATTATTTTAAATCCCAAGGTTAAAACTAGTTAATTAAGATGCTAGCCCTTATTTGTCTATTGGGTGAGAGTTTTGGAAACTCAATTAAGGCTTCACTGTATTTAATATTATCTACTTCAACTGCTCGAGATGGAACTTTGAATCTAACTTCCATATTACGACCTAATATATGGTAAAAATTCGAAGGGTCTCTAAAATACTTTTCCAAGATTTTCTAGTTCAACATATAATTTGGATGTGAGAATCCTCACTAAGAAATACCCATCCTAATTTCTACATAAACAAAAAGAAACATGATTTATGTATACAACTTCCTATAATTACTCGAGGTGAATTATTATATATTCCACCAAATGTAATTTAAATTATTTTCATTCATGGGCCTTATCTCTATTTGGCCTAAATCACCACTTTTATTCACTTTCAAAAGTGAACCTCCTGCACTCTTAGTTAAAGGGAATGTTCCTATAGAGCCATTCAGTGCAGGTAGTATAATAAAATGTGTGAGGACATGCTTACATGTTATAAAGAAGTATTCCTTTGTTCTCCCCATTACATTCCATGGAACTGAATGTCTCAAACTCTTCAAACTACTTTTTTTGTTTGATATTGTAGCCTTTCTTAAAGTCCTCAAATCCAGTTTCTCAAGATGGGTATGAAAGGGATTTTTTCTCATCCCACTTTTGAGTAGTTGGGGAGTCATCATAGAGTTGAACTTTGTCATTTATGTTTCTAAGATTTATAGGTCTTTGAATTACTTAAGTACCATAGAGTTGGTCAATAAGATAGACCGATTAGGTTTAAATTTCAAAAGATGTGTTTCTATATTTTTTTGTCTGCATTGGTAAGTTAATGGTGATCGATGATGATGGAGATAGTTCCTTTTCTCAATCTACATATACATATGGTGCAGAGTAGTGTCTGTCCTCTAAGTCACCGTGTCTAGCGAACAAAATCCTTGAACTTTGAAGTTTGCCGAACTTGGCTTCTTGCTGAATTTATTCGATTTGATTTGCTAAACGTCAAGGCGAACACAAACCTGGACTTGAATCGAATACGAACTCGAACTAAAATGCGAACAAAATTACAAAAGTCACATTAAAATCAATGAAATTAGTTTTGTGTTTGGGTAATTTTCTTTTGTTAATAATTAATTTTTATTTTAAAAGTATAACCCTAAATCTACACTATAGGATTGCAGTCTCGTTCTACCTCTTCAACCTCATAGTCGCAGCTAGATACAACCCACCTCACATTCAATCTCTCGCGTGTCAACTACTGCATTCTAACAGACGTAGTGATGACAAAGTAAAGTTGAAAAAATGATATAGGTGATGCTATATTCATAGAGGAGTGTATACTAATTTGATAGAACCATTGCAGTCGACATACATTTTATCTCAATGTGTTTTCATTGTTATATCCAACCAAATTCAAACCCAGGTGCATGTCTCTTCCATAAATATTAGATAACAATGTCTTCTTCCATTTCTTGTGTAGATATGCAATGCTAAAGATTAGATTACAGGTTTGGGAGGCATAATTTAATCCCAGCGTATTTCCTACTTGGTGCTTACATTTGTGGTGCTTGAATTTTCAATGAATGTATTAATATATACGTAAATTAGAGTTCACATTTTCAAGTTTATATTTTATCCCAAATTTGTCTACACAATTTCATTGATGGAGGAGTTCCCTCTTATCATATTTTTTTCTTCGCTATCTATGAATTTTCTGGGTTAATGGATATACTCTATAGTTGTAATTAATGCTTTTTGATTGTTCCAGAATCCACTCAAGAATTGTTTAATGGATCTGACATATTTACTTTGGCCTATTTCAGTTTTTGATTGTTTCCTTGATATTGTGAATAATGCTAAGTAATAGATAAACTTATATTTTATTTTATCCTCTTAGTGATTTAGAGTTTTGTTTTGGCTTGTGGAAATTCACAGTTAAACTATGTAGTGGCTCCACTTAGCAATGGGCATGGTAATGGTATTTTTATCTCTATCAATATGTGTTTTAAACATTTTATATATATATATATATATTTTCATGTGTGTGTGTCTATTCATATATTCATATTTCTAATATGTCGAAATTAATGTTGAATTTTATCCTCAGAATTTCAAGTGTCGAACTTTACTCGAATTTCAAAGTCATTGAACTCAAACTCGAACACGAATGTGGTGATTTAATTTGTCCTATGTCCTCCCTCTACATGATAGTATACCCATGTTTACTTGTTTTTAGGGTTTACCTCTTTATACTCGAGACTTTTTATCTTGATTTTTATTTGTATTTCTTTTGTCACTTGGGAGTTGCCTTGTGTAAAAATTTCTGAATATGCTTAAGAAAAAACCCTACAGTTAAATTTCTGATTTACTTCTCTACTTACATAAGTTATTAATATGAAATCTTCAGCATTAACATCAAAGTAAATACATTAACAGCCTACACATACAAATCTAAAACTGAATAACATGCACAATAACAAAGTGACACACAAGGATTTTCTGGACAACTATCCCCAGAAAAACCCAATGTGGGAAAACAATTGCTTCTAGATTCTGGAGGGTTTTTTATTATTAAGAAGATTATAATTACAAAAAATTTGGGCACCAAACCAGTTAAACCAATAAATAAATAAACATGCAACTATACCTCTATTCTGGAGACAGAAAATTGACTGATTCACACCCTCAAATGGGATTTATAGAACTCAGCCCTTTCCGGCCTCTAGAAACCCCATTTTTGCTCTGAAGCCCTCGGAATTAGCCATACTAGCCTACATCAGCGTCTATGCTACTCATGAAGGGCCTACGTCACCCCAGATTGGGTTACACTACCCCTGTGCTTCCCTGGTTGGGCCTGCATTAGTCCTCATGGGACTGTGTCAATCCTCCTGGCACTACGTCAACCCTCCTAGCCTCATGTTGCCTCTGCGTTGTTTCTTTTTGGCTAAAAAGGAGGTCTCTAGGCAAGACCAAGGTTCAGGATTGAGGCCAAAAATATTTCCGCAGTAGTCTAGGACAATGCTAAGATGTAAGCTATCATTCATCACTACATGTTCAGAGTATCGAATTAAAATTTAAAATAGGAATACATTCACCATAATCAATCAAACATCAACCACTTCATAATATAAAACACAGAAACAATATGATTCAATTAACTTGGATCAAAACAACATAAACATACTCCGTAGAGTCTATTACAATTCAGTTCAATACAAAAGGCTCTGTAGAGCTCTCCCTAGGCTCTATTCCTATCAGCCTCTCTCTCTGACTCACTAATTAACCCAAACAACTATGGAGTCACTTCGTTCCTCCCTATCTATTCCTATCGACTGACACTATTAGTCCTTGCCCCTTTTGCGCTCATTTGTTCCCTTGCGCTCTACGGCCTTTTGTTTCTTCTTCATCACTGGGAGTTCTGCTATTTTTTTCTTGTCTCCCATCTCTACCATTTGTGCCATTATCTATCTATGCCTCGCCACATGTTCTTCCTACTTTCCGCAACCATGAAAAATCCCTAACTACCTTGATTACGTTCCGCCACCTGTCTTCTGGATCTCCACAACTCCAAAACTATTATATACAAAACAAAGGCCCCAATAGGCCCCGACCACATGCTATTGACTCGTCACGAGTTAATCTCTACGTGTTGTTGTCGCTTCTGGTTGTTTGTTGGCTTCCAGTGTTGGCCTAGTTTTTCATGTTGCTTCCATATCTATCTTTTTTTGTTTCGGTTTGCCCTGTTCCAACAAAGGCCCCAACTCGGGAACCTTTCTCATTACTGATGTTCTAAGCTCTGTGAACTCATTTATTTCTTGTTTTTGCACTTTGAGCATAGGCTCTATTTCAGTGACGACTCTGTCAGCCTTAGTCGCATCCATTACATCTGTCAGTTTGTTGAACACTTCCTAGATTTTCAGTTCGGCTTCAGTCCCCAGTTGCTGAATTTCCTCTGCCTTTTGCTTCATAGGTTGCCATAGGTCCCTAAGAAGCTTCTTTGTTGTTGCTGAGTGTTCCTCGATGGGTTGAATTTTTGTTTCAAGTATATCTTCTTGGTCATATAGTTTAGTTCTACTAACTGGATCTATGGTTACCCTTATTTCAAGGAAAATATTCTGTAGTTTCTCTGAAACTAGTTATGCTTTCATTGTTGGCGAATTTGAGCATTCATGTAGCTACTCCAACAAGTTGTAGGCTTCCTTGACCGTCGTCTCAAGTGTGTCTTTTATGCTCTTCATCTGTCTCTGCCTCTTCACTACTCTCTCGGTATATACTGTAAAGGGATCTGGTAATGTTGGCTTGGATGCAAGTACCTCTTTCAGCTCTTCGTTTTCTCAGTTCAGGCTCATACAAGCCTTTTTGACTCGAATGAATATTTATACCATTGAGCATGACGAGATATCTTTTGGTGTTGTGTTGTCCGCGACAATGATGGTAAACCATAGGTCCTTAAAGACCTCTGTTACTTGGTCCAACTAGTGTTGTAGGCTATCCTTCTCGCCTTGGAGTTGATTTCGCTCATCAGTAAGCACAATAACTTGCTATTTTTTCTTCTCAAATCTCTGTAATAGAATGTTGTGTAGACCCTCTACTTATTGTGTTGTTGTCTGGATGAAATTGAACAGTTGGCTAGGTCCCCAATTTTTCTTGTTCCCTTTTCTCGGCATCTCTTGGCTCGGATTTCCTTCCCAGAGCAGCTGCCCGTTGGTGATTGATCTTTCAAAATTTCCTTGTGGGGATGTTGGTTGACTTTGATGTGAAAACCGTGGTTCAGGAACATGTAAACTAGTAGATGGCATGAACTATTGCCATAATAAATTGGATTGCTGGAATGGGTTTGGCTCTGGTGGGGTGGGTGTTGTATTGGAATTGAGGGACCCTTCCTGGATCAATAAATATAAAAATGTGTCTTGTCCCACCGTGGTTTGTTCAACCTCAAGTACTCGAGTTGTACTTGAGTTAACCTCTGCCTCGATATCAACATTCGTTAGGGTCCTTGGTGGTATCAAATCTGAAATGATTTCAGAGGTGGACAGAGTATGGGTGGGGTGGTCCTTGGACGTGAATGAGGTGTGCGGTGATGAATTGTGTGTATGGAGTGGCGATGACATTTGTATGTTCAGGACTAATGATGGATCAAATACTGGTAACGCAGAGGTGGTCTAGGTGGTGACCTCTGGCTCTTCTTGAATTAGCATTCTTGTCAGTATTGGCTAGTGTTGGTATTCTCCCGTGAGATCGACCACTTGTTCAGGTCCCGTGGTTCGGGCTCTTTTCCTTTTAAGTGATGGTACTAGGGATCTAGTTGGCCAGTTTTACAGATTGGAGTGATAGTGGGCAGCGAAGGGGAGTGGAATGCGATAGATGGTAGTGCAGTTAGGATGGGGGTGGTGGTGGACGGGGATGTAAAATTCAATGTTTGAAATTAAAAAAAAATTGGAAACACAGTGGATGTGATGCGGAGAGTTTCTATTACCTTATTGAAGCCTTTCACCCGTGTGTCCATCTGATCTAGTAATGGCCATAGTTGTAATTGGGAAATCCTTTGGACTGTTTCTTCAGGTGTGTCCCCTGAAAGTGCTTTTGGGAGAATCACATCAAATGAGTAAACGAGGATCCCGCCTCTGATCTTCTATTATTAGGAACTTCAATGGCTTCTTATGGAAAGTATTTTCATCCATGCAAATTGGTTGGACATAGTGTTATGTAGGTAAATCCTCTCTACGGAGAGAGACGATCCCTTTAGCCCTAGAGTGGGTCTAGAAACAAAGAGACATGCTAGAGCGTTGATTCTTAATTATTGAATGAAAAGAGGACATGGTAGATCGACCTACCTTGATTCCAACGATGTCGTCGTTGCTGTAGTGGTGGTGGCCTCTCGCTCCTACCTCGACAAGTCACGATCCTTTCGCAATCATGCTCGGATACCTGCACATAGAACAAAAACAAGAACAACATAAAACATAATAATTTCACTCATAACTACTAGCCAGTCAAAGAGGGCTAAGCATATTGCATTAAAAATCTAACACAATACAAAATGGGAACCAAACAATAGTCACGTGTATGTATTGATAGAAGGAAGAGTTACAACCAATTCTTTAACGTCGTAGTCTCCTCCAGTGGGGTTCAGTTGGAGCGCGTCTCAGATGCTTGTCAGGGAATTCGGATGGGATGAAGGCATGGACTCAAGCTCTCTCAATGTAATTCCTTATTATTCTATCTCTCCAGTATTCTGCTATAGTATGTTTAATTCTCCAAGTTCATCTATTTAGTTGTTCAGCTAGCTTATGCAAAGAGAGATAGCTTCTTTTTATAAAGGAAAAGGAGGAGGTTAGGATCCCTACAAAAGTGGGAGGGAGGCCTATCCTTTAGGGAGTTCCCATAAAAGGTGGAAACCATAAACTAAATGACGGAGTCCATGGTTTATTCAGTTCAACCACTCCCAATGACTCATCCTTGAGGTGGTTGGAGTGGAATCTCCACCTTTATTTTTTTTAAAAATTCCATAAACATCTTGGCGCAGGTGGAAAACTGGGACAAAGCGCCAGTTGGCACAAGGCCTAGTGTTAATCTTCCTCTTCGGTGCAAGGGAATAACTGACTACCCGCGCTAAGGAAAAAACAAGGGTTTTTGAGTCTATGCTTTGAGAATTACCAACAGAAGGAATATTACTCTCATGTAAAGGGATACAATGATGGTATTTACAAGGCATGGCACTATTTATTGATCACATAAATGACCCTCCAATGGGTGAGATGGGGTCCAGGGATTGCAGGGACAATGAAAAAATTATGTGTAACAGATGCCCCCTAAAGCATGAGGTCTAAGGGAGAGGGAGGGGCGAAATTCTTTATGAGAACGCGTTCGAACCAAACACTTCTATCGGAAAACCTGCAATTATGAATACAACTGATATCTATGATACATGAACATGTGTTATGGGTGCAACCATCCATAATAGAGTATATAAAACTGAGATCTGAGGTATGGATGCAGCCATTTAGCAGTAAGGATCAACAAATAGAATCAGGTATGGTCGCAACCATCCAATTCAAAGAGTCATGCAATAAGTCATGATAATCCACCAAAATCTGCAGCCTGGATTTTATTAGACAAAACCTACGGTCTTGCGCTCCATCTTGACCTGAAAGGTACAAATTCAAGCATGCGAATATATGAGCTGAAGTCGAACATGCAAGAAAATGAGCTTATTACCAGCCAATGATGAAAGCTATTAATAGGCACAAGAGAAACCACCAATAATGACAATGGATCTCAACATACAATTGGTACAACCCACAAAATGTGAACAGTGATCTGGCGTTGAACATCCGCAAAATCACTTGATCGAAGGCCAATGATGTGGACCTTGTGTCGAATGTGAAGAACCTACCATTGAGGCATGCAAGCTCCAAGGTACCAGAAGGGAGTCTTTAGATCAAATTCCTGGATAACGAGCTGAAGTCAACAGGAAGTGACTTGATCGAAGGTGGGCCATAATGTTTCCCACATCATCGATATGAGACAGTGGAACATGATGATATTGAAACATGACTAACAGAGAATCAGAGGGAGGTTGAAAACTGCAGAAGAAAACTTCTCTTGAACATATTAGTAGCACGAAACGGGATTTGGAAGTATTTGACATCAAAGGATCTGAGGCCATGATGACGATGTAAATATTAGATGAGAGGTCAAAGGATATTACCCGAACCCGTGTAGGAAAAAATGACAAAATGATATGTCCCCACCCCGACACGAATGCAGACAAGTGCCATGTTCAAGAGTGACATATTTCCAACATAACTAAAACTTGGTTCCATTTTCCCCACCATTTCTCGTAAGTACCCCAATTATTTTTTAAAACAAGCTTGAAGGGGATAGCATATGCTTGTGTTGTAAGTTTTTCCTTTGGAAAAATCCAACCTAGTACATTTTACGTGCCCTAGGAAGGAGGAACTCAAGTAACTTCATGGCGACAAAATATGATGTCATCAGGGTTTAACGAGTTTGACAAAGGAAGAACTCGACATCTTTTCATGTTTAGAGAGTTTGAGAAGAAGGCAGAAAAGAAAAATCCATCATGGCCCTTTTCATAAATAGTCTCTCAGATCTGAAAAGGTAGAAAACAATATCTGAAAGAACCTCTTAGTCACGATAGGCTAAGGTATTCCTTTTTCGTAAATAATCTATCCCAACCCGAAAAAGAGGTAAACATACACTGGGTAGATATCTCTTCGCAGCCATTTAATGAGTTCAAAACGACAAGAGTCTCGGCAATATTTTCAATTTTAGAGAGTCAGAAAATAGCTAAAAGATGACTCCAGTAGTGACTTTTTCGTGTTTTTACCTAGTTCGAAAAAGTATAAAATTTAACTCGTTACTCCATCACTGTGTCCTAAAAACCTGTTGTTGCACAAGAGACACGTGTAAAACCCATTTCTCGAAAATAATATAATAAAATAATCAAAAAACATGTCTTAAAATGTAATTAGGGTTGTAAAAAGTTATAAAATGCCAAAAATGGTAAAAATAATTACTTTTCACTTTTTACCTCTTGTGGAGCAATAGTTACCCATTTTACAGTGTGATTTTGTGGCGACGATAGCGGACAATCCTGTAGACCAATCTCAAATATGTCAATTCCAGGTAAGAGCCAAGATCTCTCCCTACATTTTAAGTCATATTTCACTGCCTACAACTTCCAATTTTGAATTCTAGGGGAGGAAATGTTAATATTAGGGCATAACAGTTGGCGTGGGTTTCGGGCATGAACTCGTGCCAATCGCCCAATTTTCTACACTAGGGCGTGTCTGTTAGCGCGACTATTTTGGAAACAATCGTGCCAACAGCACAAACCATTTTTGTGCAAAATTAAAGTCAAATATCCCAATTGTTTACAAATCCAAGCTTAAAAAATGGCTAATACTATTAATATGAATGTGTTTGTAGGTATGTTGGAATAGGGTCTCCTGGAAGCTGCGAAAATGGTCCAATTTTGCATATTTTTGTGCATAATCAGTCTAGCACAGGGGTTTTGGGGTGGGTCAAAGCCCCAAAAGCATTGTAATGGGTCAAAGGGTAGACCTAGAGTCCACAAACCATGGTTTGCGGACCATAGGAAATATTAGGCTAGATTGCTATAAATAGAGCGAAATTTTGAATTATAAAGCAAGAAGATTATCAGATCTTGATGCGAATTGTGGCTTAGTAGATTTGTTTGGGTTTTCATGGAAAGGACTCCTGCTGGCTATGTGCGTGGATATCCCAAGTTCTACTATGTGTGGACCCTACTACTGTGTGTGTAGGTCGGGTTTGGGTATTGTAAGAAGGAACTGAAGGATTAATGAATGAGAAAGGTTGTTGTGTAGCTGAATGTTTTTTTACTATTGATGTGAATCTTTTATAGCTGTTGTGTTATGAACATTCTATGTTAAGCTGCGAAAGTACTATCTTAAGTGTTTCTTCTGCATCTGGGTCTATTCTGTTATGTTTTATGCAAAGAATAATTGTAATGCTGCACTACTGTTTTAGAAGTATATGATTTGTTGGGTACAGTAAGTATAGTTGACCTTACGCACATGGATGCGAAGGATATCTATAGATCCAGTTCTGAGATAGGTGATCTGGTCATTATAAAGTCGGACACAGCTCTGCTTGGCTTACCTATCCTCTCTCAGGGTGCGGAAACCTGGTTCCAGCACCCACCTATACTGCTTCGGGTGACACTTTGACCTGCGCAAGTAGGTCACTGCCAAAAGGGCCAGTAGTATAGGGGTTTGTTGGAAAACCTTAACCTTTGAGCCTGGGTCAGAACCCCTTGAGCCAAAAAATGGTTCTGTTTCTGGGACCGGAAGCATTTTGAGAGAGGGATTGGGTAATGAAAAGAGAGTACTGGAAGCCTGAGAGGAAGGAAATTGAAGAGTGGTTTGAAAGCAGATTTAGGAATTTGTGATAAAAGAGAATCTCAGCATGAGGTTAACGATGAAAAATTGGAAAGACAGGTACATTCTTATGGAAAGCTATGAAATTTTCTTTGTGACATTTGAAATCGAGCTTAAGGAGTTGTAATATCCCTGAATTGGGATTGTTAGCAAGACATGCCTGAAAAATACATTTTCAGGAATGTGTGCTACAACAAAAAATATTAGCCCTTGGATCCCTTAGATCTAATAATCTAAGACCCAAATCCAAGAGGAAATCGGAAACCAAGAAAACTAGGTGAGGTAAACAAGCCTATCACACCTAGAATGGATGGAAAAATGCCCAATAATGGGACTGTAGAAATATGTAAACATAATGCTGGAGTAGAAACACTCTATTCACTCATGAAATGTGTCAAGAAACACATTATCCTATTTTGATGTCACAACAACAAGTTGTACTTCATTCTAGGATCCAAAAATCTGGGAAAAGCAGCATTTTGACCCTTAAAAACATTATTCCCAATAGACAGCATAATAACAGGGGAAAATAACGGTTGTATGCTTTAGCTTATGCTATATGGGACTCCCACCCAGAAAAGAATCAGAAAAAAATCTGTTTTACTAAGCTAAACATATCTCCTGGTCCCGGTACAGCTCAAAAAGGCCCAAACCCCATGAATTAACTTAACAAGAAGATAATAGAGCATATACAATGTGATTTTCTGAGGGTTTAGGATATAATATAATGCAATAACAGATCTGGAGTTTATTATATGAAAACATGGAGGAAAATGGAGATCTAGCTCCATTTATACATCAAAGAGATAACCCGGCAAGGGTTTTCATGAGAGCACAAGTACATAAGAGCAGATCTGCAAATCTAGATCTGGAAAATGTAGTTACACTATAGCTCTAAATACAAATAGCTGAAATATACAAGAAATAGAAGGAGGATGTTGCACAAATATTTCTGAGAGAAGGGTTGGCCCTTCCTCCAAGGAATAAGCTCACAAGCAAGGGTTCAAACCCTGCTACTACAAAAATATGAAAAATAACGAAGATCCTACCAAAGAATACGTAGTAAATGATGGAGAATGATTTGTACACATGCCAAGATGTACATAATGCTTAGAAATCTCCTTATCAGATCTTGCAAAGAAAGGGAAGCTCCCTCCTTAGAAATATAAGCTGAGAAAGTGGTGTTGGGGACTTTCCACTGAAACACCCTGCAACATAGCACTATTCTTTGCAGAAATAACTGTTGGAAATGTTGTCATTGATGGAAAAGTTAAAGATAGGAGCAGCAACTAAACTATCCATAAGGCAAAAGAGACAGAGAGGTAGCAGAGGCAGTAGATGAAATAGAGGAATTGAAGCAGAAGCAACAGAGGAATTAGAGACAGAGAAGTGGAGTTGAAAGGGCCTGAAGGAGTGTAATACAGAGGTCTATTTATGAATTAGGAGTTCAATACAGTTTGCAGATGAATTATTGAGAAATTATTCATTAATTGAGTTTGTATGGCATAGACTTTGATTGAAGAGACAAAGAAGTAGCAGAGGAAGAAAAGAAGCGAACAAAGGAAGCAAGGCAGATAAGGAACTGAGGCAGCAAAGAGACCAACAACAAAGAGAGAGACAGGCAAAGGAAGCAGCGAATATGGAGGCAATGAAATGGTCGAGCAGTGGATACAGAGGCAGCGAATACAGAGGCAGTGAAGTGGTCGAACGGCAGAAGCGTTAGCACAGCAGAGGCAGAGCGACAAAAGCAGCAGAGGCAGAGGCAGAGCAGTAAATTCCGAGAATCATTACCCAGCCGGAGGATACATAAACATTATTCTGGGAATCGTATAACCCAAGCAGCAAAATATATATATATATATATATATATATATATATATATATATATATATAAATCTCATTCTGGGAATCGCTACCCACGCTGGAGTATATATGCAGCACATTACATATATGTGCAACGCTTCATATAAACAAAGGTCAAAGCATAAATATATATAAGTGGAGCACTTTATAAATAAAGAAACAAAGTAATATAAGGTGGGACCCTTCCCAATCGCATCGGATTTAAGCAGGGCATCGGAACATGCAACAAAAGTTTCAAGTTCGATTAGATAGGTTCCAGGTAGGTCTATAAATCATCTTTAACAAGTGTTTGAAGTCCGATTCAATCACATCCCATTTAAGCGGGGGCATCGAAGGGGGCAACAAAAAGGTTTGCGATTACGATTGGAAATCGGACCCGATGGGTCTTTGGGTCTATAATCATATTCTACAGTGTTTGAAGTCCAGTGTAGGTGGTCAATCGCAATCATAGCGAGGGCAATCGTCGCCTCGAGATTTGTGACTGATGAAGATCATACTAGTGACAGAAGTGTATTTGAAGCATTCTCAGCATGTTAGCTTTGGTCAAATGAAGCATCTCGTATTATATGAGTCTGATGATATATGGTTGTTCTATCATCACCTACACTCTACTCAAGTGCAAGGAATCTGTGCTTTGGGATTGTACTAATTTACAGTGTACAGTCAATTCCAATAATCCTCAAAGTTTTCTCTCAACAAGTCTTGTACACCAGTTTGGAGCAGCAAGGTACACAGTCAGAAGAAGAAGGCCTAAAAAAATCTCAGAGAGAAGAAATGCAAAGACAGAATCAACACTGAGAAATGTGAAACCCTTTGCCATTGATGTCAAAGGGGGAGGAAAATCAGGTAATAGAAAAAAGGGTCTACTAAAAGAAGCTAGACAGAGGAAGACTTGGAGGAAGCATTGGATTACTGGTGGATGTGTTGCCATCAATGCCAAAGGGGGAGACTATTGGAAATGTTGTCATTGATGGCAAAGGTAAAGATAGGAGCAGCACCTAAACTATCCATAAGGCAAAAGAGACAGAGAGGTAGTAGAGGCAGTAGATGAAACAGAGGAATTGAAGCAGAAGAAACAGAGGAATTAGAGACAGAGAAGTGGAGTTTAAAGGGCCTGAAGGAGTGTAATATAGAGGTTTATTTATTAATTATGAGTTCAATACATTTTTCAGATGAATTATTGAGCAATTATTCATTAATTGAGTTTGTATGGCATAGACTTTGATTGAAGAGACAAAGAAGTAGCAGAGGCAGCAAAGAAGCGAACAAAGGAAGCAAGGCAGATAAGGAACTGAGGCATCAAAGAGACCAACAGAAACAACAAAGAGAGAGATAGGCAAAGGAAGCAACAAATATGGAGGCAGTGAAATGGTCGAGCAGTGGAGACAGAGGCAGTGAAGTGGTTGAGCGACAGAAGCGTTAGCATAGCAGAGGCAGAGCGACAGAAGCAGCGGAGGCAGAGGCAGAGCAGTAAATTCTGAGAATCATTACCCACCCGGAGGATACATAAACATTATTTCGGGAATCGTAACCCAAGGGACAAGTATATATATATATATATATATATATATATATATATATATACAAACCTTATTCTGGGAATCGTATAACCCAAGCAGAAATATATATATATATATATATATATATATATCTGATTCCGGGAATCGCTACCCACGCTGGAGTATCTATGCAGCACATTACATATATGTGCATCGCTTCATATAAACAAAGATCAAAGCATAAATATATATAATTGGAGTGCTTTATAAATAAGTAAACGAAGTAATATAAGGTGGGACCATTCCCAATCGCATCGATTTAAGCGAGCATCGGAACATTCAAGGTTTGCAATTGCGATTGGAAATCCAGGACCGATGGGTCTATAAATCATGTTTAACAAGTGTTTGAAGTCTAGTTCCAATCGCCGGATTTAAACGGGAACGTGAACATGAAACAGAAAACAAAAAGGTTTGCGATTGCGATTGGAAGTACGGACCGATGGGTCTAAATCATTTTTAACAAGTGTTTGAAGTCTAGTTCCAATCGCATCGGTAAAATGCGATGGTGGTGGCGATCATGGAAGAAACGGTACAACCCGGGAACATATATTAAAAGACTTGCGATTGCAATTGAAGCCCGGACCCGATGGGCTTATGAACTATGATTAATAAGTGTTTGAGTTCCAATTGCATCAGCAAAGAACAGTGAACAGTGACCAATCGCAATCGGAGCAGGAGTGGTCAATCGCATCGGAGTATTCGAGTTGCGATTGCGATCAATCGCAATCGGAACAATCACAAAGGACCCAATCGCAATCGGAAGATTTCAATTGCGATTCATCACATCGGCATTTAAAAATGAACAGTGGTCAATCAAAATCGGAGCAAGAGCAATCAATCACAATCAGAGGAGAAATATATTGCATCGGGAAGCGTGGCAAGTGGGCCCAGAAGGAGTTTTTTATATGTTTTAAACAGGTTTTATTATATACACCGATATTTGATTTAAAGACATATTAAAAGGCAGTTAGTGTAATGAAAGTTGGGTTATATATATATAAAAGAGCTGTCATAAATATAAAACGATGGCTGCAATGGTATTAAAATATGCCACGTGGTCTGTGGACCCACGGGCCTCGGATCAAGGTGGAGGGCAATTCTTTATATAAAACAATTGCGATGTATGTATGTTTAAAACTTGCGGGCTTACATCAACAAGACACTTATTGTATGAAAGGCGTTAGAACATGCCCAGATTTAAAAGCGACGGTTACACCACAATGAAAGGAAGCGGAAAAGGCATACGGAGGAAAAGAAAGGGACAAACACAGTCAAAGAAAAGACAAATGCGCAACGAACCAAAAGACTAAATGAGTTGAGATGAAGTTTTCATTATATGTGAATGTAAATATTGTAATTGAATTTTTTATTGTTTGTGATGCATTGGCAAGTCTCTGAAGAAAGAAAACAAAATCCCACTGTTAGATTAAAATAAGCACCTATAGTTACATTTTTCTGAGTGAGCTGGAAAAGAAATGAGAAGGCAGAAGGCAAAGAGACATGGCTGTCCATTTCAAATTCCTAGTAGAGTACAAACAACCATGAAGCTATTTTTTATAAAACAGGGTAATATCCAAAGGGAGAAGTTTGACGAAAATAGAGTGAGAGAAGAAGAGAGTGTGCAGCAGAATTGAAGAGAGTTGAAGAAAACAAGATAAGAAAATTTGCAATCAGTCGGTATGAATATAGAGAATGCGGTATGAAGAATTGAGTGAAAAAGACAAAGAAGAAGGAGGAGGTGAGCGAGAGAAAGAAGGAGGAAATTTTGACGGAAGATGATGCCACCAATGTGATATGAAGTCTTGATGAAGAGCGGAAAGAAGGTACGAACGAGAGTGATATCGAGAAGGGTTGGTACTGTGAGAAAAATGAATGGGAGTTGGTGCTTCCACATCAGTTTAGTGCTTCCACATCAGTTGTGTGAAATTATGTCGATTGTGGTGAAATTTTTGTTGGGCCTCTGTGGGTTGGTGCTGCAGAAGGGGTGATGGGAGTTGGAGCTTCCTTGTAAGTTGTAGCTTGCAGAATTGAGGTAGTAGCCTCCTGTAGGTTGGAGCCTATAGAAAATTAGTGGTGAGAGGGAGTTGGAGCTTGCCTTTGCATCACAGCAATAATAAGATGTGGTTTTCTCCCTTATGGGTTTCCACTTATATCTGTTGTCTATATGCATGATGATTATGTGCTCATACTCTGTATTTAATCTGCTTAATACTTGTTGCTCTCATATTAAGTCTACTGTTACATTATATTAATACTTGCTGCTCACATTCTAAGATTACTCACATATTAAGTTGAACATGAAATGAAGGTGTAAACAAGTGTTAAAGAAAAAGTTTTAAAAGTCCATGAATGTGTTAAACTGATTCACCCCCCCCCCCCCCCTCTTAGTTTAACTAAGGGTTCAACAATAACACTCTGGCTGAAGGAGCATGCTTGGCCTCAAGCCAGAGTGTGGAAAACTGAAGTACAATACTCCTTCTTGAGGCCTCTCAAGAAAGGAGAAGGATTCCTAAACAGGAGATCCTTTTGCTAAACAGCACTACAGCTCTACTAAACAACAAGAGGATGCCAAATAGTCTAGGCAGTCCAAATCGAATAATATCCAAGGTAACCCCAAATGGTTGCCATCCTTTCCCTTATAAAATTTGTGAGCCTCCTCACCTTGAGTCCCACCCATTAGGGTTTCCAAATCCACATGAGCAATGTCCCTCCAAAACTACGATGTACCTTCATCAAAGCCAGTCCTCCATACTGCGTTGTTTGATTTGGTCGAGGTTGACCTCTTCAATCTACTTTATCCCTTTTCACACTCAAGTGCTTTCAGTCCATCTCTCAAATGTTTTTCTATGCTAATCCTTGTTCACATTGGAGCTAGTTACATTGATGATCTCTTCTTCTTCATGCATCCATGTTGACTTAGTCAAACAAGACTATGTCCTCATCCATTTTCCCCTATTCACACCCATAATTGTAAAATCCAACTATTTTGATGATCCCCTTTAACATTATAATGGGTTTTATTCATGTTTTTATTATTCATAGGCTTCCTTACCCATTTATCCGACTACTAAGTGCAAAAATCAAAATTTAATATTCCCCTTAGCTGCTTGCTAAAGTAGGAATATTACAATCCTCCCCTCCCAAATGTTTCTTGTCCTCAAGAAACCGCAAGGATAAAGCTGAAAAAATTCCTCCCAAGGCATGGAGTCTAAAATTTGTTTTGGAACTAACATTCCCATGTAAAACCTCCACCCCCAAACTATCATCCATACAATATGAGTCACTCTCGAACATGACAACTCATGAAATATCTCCTCCACCTTAGGCTCCTGCAAAGAAGGTGGGTTGAATAGATGAACATGATAGGAAATATGTCCTACCCCATTTTGTCTTCCTCTCCACTCATGGAAAGTGTAGAGTACATACTGATCTTGGGCTGCAAATAGGTTTCCCTCAAGTGGAAAGAAGAAGAATAGATCTCCAAAGATCCTATCTCCCATGTCATGAATCATGTTGTCCCAATCCATCCCATCCAGAATGAATGGCACCTTATCACCATTTGGCATCCAAATTATAAAAATGTTGATGGTTTCATGATACCAATGGTCTATCCAGGGGATACAGCACAATTTTTTCAGCTGCTGCTTAAGAATGTCATGTGGCAAGTTGTCCTCCAAAAAATTACTAGTTGTTCATGAGTGCTCATCTACTATGTGGTAGTAAACAACAAAATATATTAGTTGTACATGATCAAAATAACTAGACAATGTGCCATACATTCTTTCTAAAACATCATGATGAGTATGGAGAAATATCAGCACATACTCTCTCAATAATAACCATAGCAACAAGGACTCTTGCTGCCTCCTTGAATTATCAAAATGCAGATCATGGAGCAATAATACAATGATGGACATGTGTGATGCCTCATCAACATAGTACAAACCAGCTCCCTTATACATCATGGGAAAGTTATCCTTCCTCCCAAAGCAATGTTCATACATGAGATATATCTTAGACATAAATACATGTGAGTGCATGAGACATATTTCAAACAAAAGAAAATATGTGGACATAATATTTGACATATGATGTCCAAACTCTCTTCTTAACAGCCACAACAACCATGCCTCCTTCTTATGCATCCTATCGTTGAGACTCAAGGCATGAGATAAAGAAATATAAATTTTTGGGTAGTGACCAAACTCACCCAAAAACAACCAGTGCATCCATGCCTCTTGTTGGCCTGTATCATAGATATGCAAGGGGTTTGGAAACCTCTTGCTCCATACTTCCATCCACTCATCCCAATGTGGGTAATGGATCTCATTCTGCAAATGCTTGGTATCCTCCCATGGTAGGACACCATGCTCCTCCAACCTTTTAAGAGCTCTGCACTTCATGGAATGTTGAAGTGAACCTCCAATGGTATCTCCTGATGAGACCTCCTCCTCATGCATGACCTTCCAAAACCAAAGAGGCCTTGGATTTGCTGCAAGTAGAAGTCTCTCTTTGAGCTGTGGCATGCTCATTGAGAGAGTGTCATCTACAGAGGAGAAATATTTTCTCATCTCAAGATTTCTACCCTCTGACATCTCTTCCTCCATGGCTTCCTGAACGAAGCTGGCATCTGAATGCTCCCATGAGGAATGGGTCCTTATCTCTTTACTATTGCTCTTGGACAACACAGTGCAACCTTGCTACTCTAGATTAGCAATAAGTGAGGATTCTGGGTCATACAACAACATATTTCCACAATATTCTGAAATATTTGTTGCAATAATAGAAATTGGAAATGCAATCATACCTTACTAGACTTGGGGAACACCTTGCATGGCTGCAAGAGTTCTTTCTTTCACTATATTGGCTCCCTCAACTGTTGATGTTGAAGGTTGCTCCTCCATGGTTGTGACAACGCTGATATAAGTCTCCTCAAGAGATGGTGAGGGCTCCTCCCTCTCTGATTATTCTTCATAAAATCTCTTGATCACCTTCTGAGTGAAATCTACAAGAGTCGATACTCTTGCATGACTTATGTGGCTGAACCACCAAGTGCTTGCTTTGCCCTTCATGTGCAGTGCTGTAATCTATATTGCTTCTCTTTATACCACTGGATGTAGTAGTAATAATGTTGCAAGTCTTCTTGTCCAAGTCCTTGCTGAAGATGATCCATCAAAGGTATACAATAGAAACCTATTTCCCTTCATCCTTCTTGTGCTGCAAGGTCTCCTTTCTTCCTCCAGTTGAATGAATCGTGGGAAGGCTAGAGTATCCTTGAAGGCTCTAGGTTGAGTCTTGTACTCAAAAAGGTTTTCACTTAGAATATGATGTTCCAAGTGTCTTCTATGCTTCTGGTATTCTTCTTCATGAGAATAGGAAGTGCATGCTTCTTCCTTTTCTTGAAACCCTCTAGGAGTTTCTTAGCATCTCTTCTCCTTCATTGGATTAACCTCATGGGAGAGGTTATTTCTGGATCTGAAAAGTGATGAGAGTAAAATCATCCTCTCCATAATTTTGATATTTCTCCTTCTGATGGCTGGAACTCACAGGCTGAGCCAAGACTATGCTTTGATACCACTGTAATATCCCCGAATTGGGATTGCTAGCAAGATATGCCTGAAAAATGAATTTTTTAGGAATTTGTGCTACAGAAAACAATATTAGCCCTTCGATCCCTTATATATGATAATATAAGACCCAAATCCAAGAGGAAATCAGAAACCAAGAAAACTAGGTGAGGTAAACAAGCCTCTCACACCTAGAATGGATGGAAAAATGCCTAATAATGGGACTGCAGCAATATGTAAACACAATTATGGAAAAGTAGCACTATATTCAATCATGAAATGTGTCAATAAACATATTATCATCATTTTATGTCGCAGAAACAACTTGTACTTCATTCTAGGAAGCAAAAGTTGGGGAAAAGTAGCATTTTGACCCTTAAAAACGTTATTCCCAATAGACACCATAATAACAGTAGAAAATAATAGTTTTATGATTTATCTTATGCTATATGGGACTCCCACCCTGAAAATAATCAGAAACAAATCTGTTTTACTAATTTAAACAGATCTCCCGGTCCTGGTACAGCTCAAAAAGGCCCAAACCCCATGACTTAACTTAACAAGAAGCTAATGAAGCATAAACAACATGATTTTCTGATGTCTTTAGATATAATATTATGGAATAACATACCTGGAGTTTATTATATCAAAACATGGGGGAAAATGGAGATCTAGCTCCATTTATACATCAAAGAGATAACCCGGCAAGGGTTTTCATGAGAGCACAAGTACATAATAGCAGATCTGCAGATCTAGATCTGGAAAAAATAGTTACACTATATCTCTGAATAAAAAATAGCTGAAATATACAAGAAATAGAAGGAGGATGATGTACAAAGATTTCCAGGAGAAGGGTTGGTCCTTCCTCCAAGGAATAAACTCACAAGCAAGGGTTCAAGCCCTGCTATTGCAACACTATGAAAAATAACGCAGATCCTACTAGGGACTGCACAGTCAATGATGGAGAATTCTTTGGCCACATGCCAAGATGTACATAATTCTCAGAAACCTCCTTAGCAAATCTTGCAAAGAAAGGGAAGCTCCCTCCTCATAAAGATAAGCTGAGAAAGTGGTGTTGGGGACTTTCCACTGCAACACCCTACAACATAAAACTATTCTCTGCAGAAATAATGCTATGGCTGAAGGAGGATGCTCGGCCTCAAGCCTGAGTATGGAAAACTGAAGTACAATACTCCTTCTTGATGCCTCTCAAGAAATGAGAGGGATTCCTAAACAGGAGATCCTGTGCTAAACAACACTGCAACTCTGCTAAACAGTAAGAGGATGCCAAATAGTCTAAGTAGACCAAACTGAATAATATTGAAGCTAACCCCAAATGGCTGCCATCCTCTCCCTTATAAACTTTGTGAGCCTCCTCACCTTGGGTCCCACCCATTAGGGTTTCTAACTCCACATGAGAAATCTCCCTCCAAAATTACGTTGTACCTTCATCAAGGCCACTCCTCCATACTGCACTGTTTGATTTGGTCAGGGTTGACCTCTTCAGTCTGCTTTATCCCTTTTCACACTCAAGTGATTTCCATCCAGCTCTCAAATGTTTTTCTATGCTCATCCTTGTTCACATTGGAGCTTGTTACATTGATGATCTTCTCTTCTTCATGCATGCATGTTGACTTAGTCAAACTTGACTATGTCCTCATCCATTTTCCCCTGTTCACACCCATAAGTGTAAAATATAGCTATTATGATGATCCCATTTCACATTATAATGGGTTTTATTCGTGTTTTTATTATTCATGGGCTTCCTTACTAATTTATCCAACTACTAAGTGCAAAAATCAAAATTTAATGTTCCCCTTAGCTACTTGCTAAAGTAGGAATATTACAGGAGTGGCTGGCAAGGCTCGTAGAGTTCCAAAAGTGTTGGAAGGGTGAACAAGTCACTCAGTGGACTCCAGGTTTGATCCAAAAACTGGAAAGGAATGACAATACCATCACTCGCATGGTGGATCACTAGGTGGATAGTGTGCTAGGAGGGTTTGTGATAGAATTTTCCATTGATCAGTTCGTCTCCTACTCTGAAGCAGAGCAGAGATTCTTTAAAGGTTTCTGGGGCAAGTTTCTGAAGACGTTGCCCCTACTGATTAAGATATTACTGTGCGAGAAGAGTATTTTGTGTATTCACACCAAGTGAATGACCTCAGATCCAGACGAGAGCTCGACACACAGTGGTAAATACTATCGAACCAACCTTGAAGGGGGGAGATCTGTCTATAGCCCTCTGTGAGAGATGAATGCACAGAGCCCCCCAGCTACATCGTTGTCCAGGCCGCGCAAAGGTAAGAATTCGCCCATACCACCACCTCTGCCGGACAATGATATGGCTGCACACTTGAAACTGCCTACCTTCAAGGGGCTAGGAGATGAGTATATGGACCAATTTTGGTTTGTTACAGATTCCGTATGGACTAAGAAAAATGTGGCAAGTGATATGGTGAAGAGGGTGCAGTTATCCATGGCCTTCGAAGAAAGAGCTTTGGACTAGTATATGCGATACATATCTCAGAACGAGAATGCATCTATTCAAGATATTAAGGACACTCTGAAGCAACTGTTCCGAAAGCCAAAATCTTACTCTCAGTTAATAGCAGATGTGAAGGACTTCAAGCAAGGAGCGTCAGAGTCTATATGGGAGGTTGATCAACGAATAAAGAGAGTAATCAGGGAAGGAGGATTTGAGTCTGATGACTGACAACATACGGAATGATTCATCGCTATGTTGTTGCCTGACCTGCGCATACCAATGAGTCACCAAACCTTCGAGTCACAAGAAAAAGCTGTGGAAGTCGCTATGAAACTAGAAGCTGCGCCCAGAGAAGATAATTCGTTAGGAGTACAAAAAATTTAGGAGCAACTCAGAGCTACGCACATGGAAATTCAGAACCTGCGAAAGGAACGAGGAAAAGGAGTCAGCACAGATCTATGGTGCATACGATGTCGGGTATCTGGCTATACAAAGGATCAGTGCCCACTATTGACAGATTACATACAGGTTGGAGAGCCTAACCTAGTGCGTCTAGGCTCAAGTGGATTTGCATTATGGTGTGATCACTGCTACATCATAGGGCTGCACGATACGAACCATTACCCCCGGCTAGGAGCGTATGTCCCAGAACTAAAGCAACAGTGGTGTAGGTTTTGCCGGTTGGTAGGACACGATGAGCAGAACTGTCGAACTTATGATTTGATGATAGATAGAGGAAACTTGTATAGGGTACAATCAGACCCTGTGTCACCTAGATCTCCCACAAACTTTGGTGGCTCTCCAGCAAGGGGTAGGGGAGGAAGTTAGGGAGGAAGTGCAGGTCGAGGATGCAGACAGCTAATATGCTATAATTGCAGAGAAGTAGGGCACTTTGCTAGGGACCACCCAAATCCTACATGGAAATCCTGCCGATATTGCAGACAACTGGACCATGTGATCAAAGATTGCCCAATCTTAATAGCAAAAATACAAGAAAAGCAACCCACCCCTACGTAGAATGTGGAGAGAGTTGAAGTTGAGCTAAGGAACATGGACCCAAGTGTGAAATTCATAACACGCAGTGGGATGGCCACTCGAGGACCAAAGGAAGATGCTGCCATGGATCCTCTGATCGATCAAGAAGGATCGAACATGAAAAAGGGACAAGAAACAATGGTCGCATCTAGCTAGGACTTCGCTAAGGAAGAAGCAGCTACTATGCAGGTATTGACACACCCCAAGATAGATGAGGGGGTTGAGCCCTTCCTGTAGGCATGTATGAAGTTATTACATAACCCAAAGGCTGTAGAGAACCTTCAGGTATTAATGAATAGCTATGCAGTGCTGCCTGATCTGACCCCACGAACCAAGGATGTACACAAACTATATCGATATAAAAAACGCACTCGAAGAGAAATGCGATTGACTACGTAGATTGGTGACTACGATATGGATCAGGTTATTTTGGACCTTGAATCAGATGCGAACGTGTTACCTAAACAAACCTGGCAACGAATGGGAGAACCTAAGTTGGAATGTTCCACCATCCAACTATGCATGGCGAATCAACATAAGATCATTCCTCTGGGAAGGCTGCCAAAAATCATGGTAGATATCGCAGGAGTAAAGGCCCAAGCTGAATTTGAGGTAATAGAAATCATAGAAGATGTGGACCCCTACCCTATTCTTCTAGGACTGGACTGGGCTATAGATATGGGGAGTGTGATCAATCTCAAAAAACGAAGCTTGGTGTTTGAAAATAACCTTGCATGAGTAATAGTACTGTTAGATCCCGCGGAAGGTGTGCGGTATACAGAGCCAGCACGTGATGAGGAGGAAGTAGATCACATTTACAAGTTGACTATGTAGGATGAAGATTGGATTAACCCTATTGTAGCTCCTAGAGACAGCCTAGAGTTGTGATAGACCAGTACCTAGGACATCTTAGCATAGCAAGGAGCATATAATATAATGTGTGAAGTTGTCAGCTTCAGCTCACATGCTATCCCCTGTAAACAAGGAAATGAAATAGAATGGGACCAAACCCTCAGAAACTGACACAGGAAAAGAGATACTGCAGAGGCAAGATGCAGAACTCTAATACAAAAGCAACCGACAATTCAGAGACAGTTTACTGCAAAGCGGGCCGATTCAGAAATACTTCACAGACATCAATCATCAGAAGGTGTATGTAGTGAAAGAAATATTAAAGAGATATTAGTTAACCTTGAGCTGATACCCAGATATACAATACCACCATGCATGGGCTTACCAATCTAAGAATCCATACAGGATAATAGCATTTTAAAAGCACCCTCCCAAAGCAACTAATATAGCGGAAGTATGGTTAGCTGAATAATGGAAAAAAATATCATGCATGAGCCATATTTAAAGCGCTTGAATGATTCGAGCATGGGCATCAACTAGGATGAATCCTTACCAGAAATCAATGAGCCACTCGCATTCCAAAACATGATATAAGAAAGATGGATGAGATGAAATGATATAATAAATAACACATAAAAGAGAGTTACAGACTGTGAAATACCAAAGACCAGAATCCTCTTTGATAGATATAACTCCTCCTCACTGAGACCCTATGGGCTCTGAGCCTTCATACATGAGTTCTACAAACTGTTTACAAAAAGCCTTTCACTGCATAATTTTCTGATAAGATCTGGAACCCTTACAATGCGTTTCTTCATGGTTTTTATAGGAGAAACCAAAACCTAGTAAAAGAGGTAGGTGATGAACATTTAATTTTCATAATTAAGGAAAAATGGCGGAAACATTCGCGCCCATACTGTTGAATGACTGTGTTGTGTTGTTTGTACTATGTGGCCTGCTCTCTGAAATAAATGCACTGGGTAGAAGTCTCTCCAGGGACACGGCAAAGCAGTAAAATCATACAAATATCCGTCCTTTCTTGAAAAGAAAACTCTATTGAAATAAAGCCTTGAGGACATTGTTTTCTATGTATAGATATTTCGAATGACGTGCAGGATCTTCAATTTGGTACTCTGCTTCAAAAGGCTAGAACAAGGCCCCCAAAATCTTCAGCTACCTGCCTTTAGTAGGGCGGATGTCTAAGTCATACTCCTGTATTTTGGCAATCCACCTTCCCCTTTTTCCTTCACTATCCCCCTGAATAAGAATATCTTTTATAGCAGCTGCAGGTACAAATGCAGTGATGTGGGACTGTAAAATATATACACATAATGCTTTGAGGGATTTCACTAGGGCGTATTCTTTCTTTTCCGATATGTTGTATTTTAACTCTGCATCACGAAGCACCTGACTGAAAAAGGCAATAGGCTGCTCATACCCTTCCTCATTTTCCTGCAATAAAACTCCTGCTATTATATGACGTGATGCAAAAGAAAAAATCATGAAAGGTTTATCATAATCTGGTCCAGCCAGCACAGGGGCTTCTGCAAAAGCATTCTTTATCTTGGTAAATGCCTCCCATGATTCTTGTGACCACTTTACCTCATTATTGTTCTTCAACATATCTGTTATATGCCTAACTATCTCAGCATAGTTAGGGATAAACCTTCTAAAGAAATTAATGCGCCCTAAGAATACTTGTACTTCTTTCTTATTCCTTGGAAAATCAATACCATTTATAACCTTGACCCTCTTAGGATCTATCTTCACCCCATATTTAGTCACGATATGGCCCAAAAGTTTTCCCTCTTCTAATGCAAATAAGTACTTTTGAGGATTCAGAGAGAGACCATACCTTATGCATTTCTCAAAAGTTCTCCACAGGTGTTCAATATGCTCAGCATCATTCTTGGAAAATACAGTGATATCATCTAGGTAGACCACCAGGAATTTATCTTGCTCCCCAACAAAAGAAATATCCATTTCCCTCTGAAAAGTGGCCCCTGCATTAATCAATCCGAAAAGCATTCTAGCATACATAAATGTACCCCATGGTGTGGTGAAAGCAGTATTCTTTTGATCATCTAGAAGTACAACCACCTGGTTATAACCAGAGAATCCATCCATCATTGACATCCTAGATGCTCCAACCACTTTCTGCAGGATGTAATCCATCTTAGGTAATGGATAATTATCCTTTAAGGATGCTCTGTTTAAATTTCTAAAATCCACACATAGCCTTATTTCTCCATTCTTTTTTCATACAGGGACAAGGTTTGCCACCCATTCAGAGTACCTCAGTGGTACAATTATTTTGGCTTTTAGCAGCTTCTTGATTTCCTTCTCAATAGAAGGCAACAGCAGGGGATTTATTTGTCTGAGCTTCTGCTTATGGGGCTTTGCATCTGCCTTCAATGGAATTTTGTGCTGCATAATAATGATATCAAAAGTTTTCAAATCCTGATAGGACCATGCAAACACATCCTTGTAAGACTGAAATAATTTCTGATATAGCTTTTTATATTCTTCTGGGACTTTCTTGGACAATTTGACAATTTTGGGGTCAACATCAATACCCAAATTCAGGTCTTCAACCTGATTTTCTTCTATCGCTTTTTTTGGCTGCAATGAGACATCATTCTTGTAAAATAATCTTTCTAGAGGCACCAGCCCTCTAGGTATCACATTTCTCTTCAATTGCAACACTTTGTTACCTACCACTTTCTCCTCCAAATTTCTTCCTGAAGTGTCTTCGGACTCTTCCTCTTCTTCAGCATCAATCTCCATATTGGAGAATTCTCCCACTGTTTCCAGGAATCTCTTCATTTTTTCTTCATCTTCAAATACCTGCCAGTGCTTGATGTTATCTGGGATTGAAGGTCGATAATGCACCTCTACTTCATATCTTAAAAGAGGGTTATGAGGTGGTCGAAATGTGCTAGCAGCTATAGCAAGGGAATAAACCATCCTATTATGTTCTCGGGGCATGAAATGGATATTAAATGCTGAGAATAAATTCTCTACCATGTCCCAAACTTCATTTCTATAAGCCCTTAGCCTAGGATGTTTGGTCTGACACTGATTCCTGACTTGTCTAACCACCAGTTCTGAATCTCCCAGAACTTTTAAACTTTGTATACCCATGCTCCTAGTTGTCTGCAATCCTAACAGGAGAGCTTCATATTCAGCCACGTTGTTGGTGGCTTCATATTCTAGTTTGAAGGAAAATGGTACCCATTTTCCTGTAGGAGAAATCAATAGTACTCTAGCCCCATTTCCTTCTCTTGAATTTGCTCCATCAAAATGTAGTGTCCATATTCCTGCTTCCATGTCCTCTGAGGGCTGCTCACTCTTGATCTGGCAGAAGGATGGTTCATGAGCATAATCTTGATCTTCTTCCAGCATCAAGCATGAGAAATATCCTTCCTTACTGTAGATTGGTGATTTTACAGAGTTTCCAGCCTTAGTCACCATCTTGACAAATCTAGTCTCCCCGTACAATCTCCTCTCTTGGCCACCAAAAACTGGGATAATAGTATATGTTAAATCTAACTTGATTGATCCACCAATTTTTGTTCCCCAGGACCTTGATAGAAACATACCAAAGCGAGCTAGAATGTCAGCTACCACTATGTCCATTACCACACTTTTTGCTGGGATTTGGACCAAATTGACCACCAAATCCTTGATCATCCCTAAGTTTTTAACTCTTTTGGAATCAAATGAATAGAGGTCTTTATATGGACGTGTGATTTTAAAACCTAGTTGTTCCATGACTGACAGAGGCATAAGATTATGGGAAGCCCTAGAATCTAGCATGCAGTTATGTAATAGCAGGTCATGGATCACTAGAGACACATAGAAGGGAGGAGTAGAGGGATCTATCTCCTCAACATGTGGGCCAAAAACTACCATGGGTCTCTCTTCTTGAAGGTTGAGACTGTCTGGGATGATTGGTGCTTCTGGAGGAAGTATGAAAGAGGTGACTTGAGATTGATATGCTGGCTGTTTCAACAGTTCAGTCAAGGGGACTGGGATTTTGACCTTTTCAAGTTCCTTTTGCAAACTGAAAGTAGGAGGGGATTTTTCTATCACAACCTCTTTGGCCTCTTTATTTTCAATTGGGGGCTTGGCTTCTTTTGACACAGATTTGGCATTAGGGGAAGTTACTACTTTTGAAGAAGAAGGAATTTGATCATTAGACTGCAAAGGTTTGTTTAGAGGTTGCTTACCTTTGTCTGTAGCTTTCTGCATCGTTGATTCCTCCTGAGCAGGTGCTTCCTTCTGGGGTAACTCTTCTTCTTTCTCTTGGGTACAAGTCCTCTTCCTAGAAGATCTGAGATCATATCCTCTATTGAAATGTGCTTTCATGAAATCATCAAATTGTTTACAATAATGATCAAATTCTGCTTCTTCTGCATCTCTGACCTTTTCTTCTTTTTGCAATAAGCACCCGGCTTCATCATTCCCTTGTAAAGGGAATTCTTCTCCATCACTCTTTGAAAAGGCAAGATTTGCATCCTCCATTCCATAGGCAGCATCCTCAGTGGAGTCATATACTGGACCTTCCAAGTACAATGGGTGTGGTAATTGATCTTGTTGTTATTTTGCTTCCCTTGGCAATATTTGCAAGGGTGGTTTCCCATACTGAGGATTGTAACCTATGTTTGGAGCATTCTGGAAATTCTTGAAAGCTGAATTCTTGGCGTCCAATTCAAGCTTAACCATTTTCTTAATCAATTTTCTCATTTCTTCCATTTTGTCTGAGTTTGTGTCTTGACTAGAAGTGGACACCTCTTCTTTTCCCCTTCTTCTAGAATCTTGTTCAGATTTTCCTCTTAAGTTACCAGCGGAGGCAAAGTTTTCTTCCAACTCTAGTGCATCTGCCTGAGCATCATCCAAAGTAGCAGGCTTTCTTTCTCTGAGAGAGAAACCAAATTCTGAATCAAAAGCTGCTACAAAAACAACTTTAGCAGCAGTTTGATGGGGTTTCATATCGGCGGGAGACTCGGAGATACAATTTATTAAATCTCTTGATAAATTCTGACACTCCTTCATTGTGTCTTTTCTTTAGTGTATTGAACTCAATGAGACAATTTCCATGATCCTTCTTCTCTCCCCATTTCCTGGGAAATGTGTCTTCCATGTTATCCCAGGTGGTAATAGAACAGCCAGCCAATGTCTTAAACCATTTTCGAGCTTCACCATCTAGAGATTGCACAAACAGTCTCAAGAACACGTCCAAATGTTCAACATTAAAGTTCTCTGCAAAGGAGTATAAAGTCTCAAGATGTTTTTGAGCATCAATCTCGTTTTCCCCATTGAATCTGGGAAATATTTTCAGATAATCCTGGGGCATATCATTTAACACCTGGGGTAATGCCAGGGGAGAATATTTATTCATCAAGAAGGATGGAACATTGGCCATTGGAGGAGGTGGAGGTAGTGCAATATTTTTATGAGTAACAGGAGGATGAGGAGGTGGAAGTGGAGTATGAATAATAATAGGAATATACTCAACTATAGCTTGAGGGGTTGAGGGGAACAAAGGTCTATTAAAAACAGATACTTCGGTTACTTCCTTGACCTCTTCAACCTTAGGAGTAGGATGAAGACTATTTTTATTTCTGATACCCTCTCGGGGTGGACTATTTGAATAATAATAATCAGTATCTCCCACAGTGGAGTCGGGAATTTGCAATTGAGAATCTTGAGAGGAGGAAGAAGGAAAATATTCTATAGACACTTCAGGAATTTGGGAACGGGCTGATTTCCTTTCCCTCCAATTTATTCTATGTATAATATGTTCAGGGTCAGACACTGAAGTTGTCTTTGGCTTAGACGTATCTGACCTCAGGTGTGGCTTACGAGAAGCCAGGACTGCAAATATATTTATCCAATAACAAATGTGGAGTCGCCAAGGTGAGGGATCTACAACTCTCAACTCTCCATGCTCACCTACTTAGAGAGTGAATATGATTTTTTGAGGCCCAGGGATTCAAATTTTCTTAACTTCCTTCCCCGGAAACAGCGCCAGAAAGATGTTTTAGCTCCTAGAGACAGCCTAGAGTTGTGATAGACCAGTGCCTAAGACATATTAGCATAGCAAGGAGCATATAATATAATGCGTGAAGTTGTCAGCTTCACCTCACATGCTTTCCCCTGTAAACAGGCAAATGAAATAGAATGGGACCAAACCCTCAGAAACTGACACAGGAAAAGAGATACTGTAGAGGCAAGATGCAGAACTCTAATACAAAAGCAATAGACAATTCAGAGACAGTTTACTGCAAAGCGAGCCGATTCAGAAATACTTCACAGACATCAATCATCAGAAGGTGTATGTAGTGAAAGAAATATTAAAGAGATATTAGTTAACCTTGATCTGATACCCAGATATACAATACCACCATGCATGGGCTTACCAATCTAAGAATCCATACAGGATAATAGCATTTTAAAAGCACCCTCCCAAAGCAACTAATATAGAAGAAGTATGGTTAGCTGAATAATGGAACATAATATCATGCATGAGCCATATTTAAAGTGATTGACTGATTCAAGCATGGGCATCAACTAGGATGAATCCTTACCAGAAATCAGTGAGCCACTCACATTCCAAAACATGATACAAGAAAGATGTATGAGATGAAATGATATATTAAATAACACATAAAAGAGAGTTACAGACTGTGAAATACCAAAGACCAGAATCCTCTTTGACAGATATAACTCCTCCTCACTAAGACCCTATGGGATTTGAGCCTTCATACATGAGCTTTACAAACTGTTTACAAAAAGCCTTTCACTGCATAATTTTCTGATAAGATCTGGAACCCTTACAATGCGTTTCTTGATGGTTTTTATAGGAGAAACCAAAACCTAGTAAAAGAGGTAGGTGATGAACATTTAATTTGCATAATAAAGGAAAAATGGTGGAAACATTCGTGCCCATACTATTGAATGACTGTGCTGTGTTGTTTGTACTCTGTGGCCTGCTCTCTGAAATAAATGCACTGGGTAGAAGTCTCTCCAGGGACATGGCAAAGCAGTAAAATCATACAAATATCTATCCTTTCCTGAAAAGAAAACTCTGTTGAAATAAAGCCTTGAGGACATTGTTTTATGTGTATAAATATTTCGAATGACGTGCAGGATCTTCAATTTGGTACTCTACATCAAAAGGCTAGAACAAGGCCCCCAAAATCTTCAGCTACCTGCCTTTAATTCTCTGCTGATCACTGATATTCTTTATCTGCCCCATTGATATCTTCATTTGTGAAATCGGAGCCTTGAATGTCCTTGCAGGGTTTGACAAATTTGAACCCTGCCTCTTAAATTGGAGTCTTGTTGATTTGGCTTTCGAGGACTTTCTTCATAATTCTGCTCTGAAAAATGGTACTTTGACATGTGCTCGACTCTTGTAATGGATGCGGAAAATTATGATAATTCTCCGTCACTGTCAACTTGCAAAACACACAAAGATGTGAAGAAAACAAATGCATGGGGGATGGAAATGCAATGGAAGCGACTGTGTAATAGGGCGACGTGATGAAGCGGCGGAAACATGTAGGGTGGTGACGAAGAAAATGCAGTGGAAATAATGGCGGAAGGGCTGGCCAGAGTTTATAGTGTGGAACACTAAAATAAACATATGAATGTAATGTATAAATGGTGGAGGGAAAAAATGCGATAAACACATGGGATGATGACGTGGAGGAAGACCGGATCAATAGCGGTGGTGATGAAATCTTGGTCGTCCGATCTCAGGAGGGGATTGACGGTTGAAAGAGTGTCGGGGGCGATGGACAGTGGGCCAGGGGCGCGATGGGCTTGGATTAAATCTCGTGCAGCTTCAGAGCGTGATGACCGTCGGATGAAGGCTCTCAGATCGGATAGCTGTGATGAATATCGCTGCGCCCCTTTGTCCGAACAATAACGCGCGATGGAGAGCGGTTTTGGGGCCGTACGCGAAGACACGCGGCGGGGAATGAGTGGAATTTCTCTATTTTGAATAATACCGCCTGCCGCTGAAAAGCGGTGCGATATAAACCACCAGTTTCAGAAGGTGTTGTTGGGTGTGGGGTCCACCGAGGTGGATGGGCAGCGAACTGTTGATCTATGATTTGATCAGACGGCTTAGAATGTGCCCGATAGCCTTATGCGGTGAACGGCTTCGGGGCTAGCATTTGGTTTCAGCTTCCAGTCACATGGGAGAGAAGGTGGAGAGGGCTTGAACGAAAGGGGCTACGGCTTGATAAATTTTCAATTGTAGGGTTTTTTCCGACCTCTTAGTGCATTTTGGTTTCAAAGGAGGGGGAACGATAGATGGAAAATGGATTTCTCAGGCAAAACCAAGGGGATTCGCAGGATTTTAAAGGGGATTAATTGCCAAAAATTAACAGGGGCTGATATGATCAACATTGGCTCCACTTGGGGATGGCATGTTCATCCTTGGACGTGTTGAGAACTCACAGACCCTCTGATCATATTTTGGTCAAGCTCGGCTCTTCCGCAACCTCCAACTTCCACTTTATAATTCATCACAACACCAACATTGTTCGAAAAAAGATAAAACAAAAACTAAAATACAGTATAGTACATTAGGCTGTCCCTGCCTGAGTCGGAACTGGAAATAGGGTTTAAGAAATTGACCATTTACAGGGGCGTCAAGCAAGTCGCCTTGCAAATTCTCCAATTTGAAGGTTTCATTGCTCCCCTGTTCCACAATTTTGAAAGGACCGAACCAGAGGGGGTCGAATTTACCATGTTTTCCTTTTTCAGCTCTCTAGATATCCCATCTGAGCACCAAATCACCAATCTGGAGCTTCCTGTCTTTTGCGTGCTGATCAAAAATATGTTTCATTTTCTCTTGATATTCTATTAACCTCTTATTCACCTGGCCCCGCGTTTCTTCTAATTCCACCAATTGATTGATTCTCCTGACCATATCATTAGGTTCCTCCTGGCTTTCTTGCATGAAGCGGGCCACTGGTAAAGCCAGCTATACAGGAAAAACTGCTGCTCATCCATATACCAATTCATAGGGAGATTTCCCAGTTGCTCTTTTGCTGGTGATTCTATTAGCCCATAGAGCAAACTTCAATTGGGAATCCCAATTCTTCTGATTTTCATTAATAGTCTTCTTCAAAGCCCTCACCATAGTTTTATTTGAAGACTCTACCAAGCCATTTCCTTGTGGATAGTAAGCTGTAGAGTGACTCTGCATGATATTATATTGCTGGCAGAAATCCATAAATTTTGCAGACTTAAGGCCTGTGCATTATCAGTCACTATCCTAGCAGGACAGCCAAACCTGGATATGATGTTTTTCTCCATGAACTTTATGATCATAGTATCTGTAGCATTCCTTGTAGGTATGGCTTCCACCCATTTAGTGAAATAATCAGTGGTTGTTAATATCCATTTATGTTGTCCACTCGATGGAGGATGTATTTCACCTATAAAATAAATACCCCATTGTTTGAATGGTTCATCCACATGCACTGGAATCAGGGGAAATGGTGCAGATTTCTGCTTCTCAGCAAATTTTTGACATTTATCATAAGCTCTTACCCTGGCAAAAACATCTCCAAAAAGCTTTGGCCAATAGAAGCCAGCTTTCATAATTTTATGAGATGTGGTCCTCCAGCTGTATTGGCCTCCACAGATCCCTTCATGGAATTTTGCTATAATACTTTCTACTTCATTTTATGTGAGACATAGGAGTAAGATACCTGAGGGATCTCGCTAGTATAGCCAGCCATTGGCAACTAGGTACTTCTGTGATTTCAATCTTAGCGCTCTGTATTTAGTTTTATCACAGCTTGGAGGGCAGCTGAGTGTGAGGAGATATTCTACTATCTCTTTGTACCACTGACTGGTGAGGTACTTTATATGTGTTTCTGGAGTAGCTACCCCAATTCCCTGTCGTTCTTCTTTCTCCTCAGATTCCTCAACTGCTATAATGGACAAATTTATGCCCAGGGCTTGATAGTTTTATTCTGATAACATTTTGGCGAGCCCCTGTCCTTTGATCAGCTTAGTAGGGAAGATGTCTAAGTCATACTCCTGTATTTTGGCAATCCACCTTCCCCTTTTTCCTTCACTATCCCCCTGAATAAGAATATCTTTTACAGTAGCTGCAGGTATAAATGCAGTGATGTGGGACTGTAAAATATATACATGAGTTGCTTTGAGGGATTTCACTAGGGCGTATGCTTTCTTTTCCGATATGTTTTATTTTAACTCTGCATCACGGAGCACCTGAATGAAAAAGGCAATAGGCTGCTCATACCCTTCCTCATTTTTCTGCAATAAAAATCATGCTATTGTATGAGGTGATGCAAAAGAAAAATCATGAAAGGTTTATCATAATCTGGTCCAGCCAGCATAGGGGCTTTTGCAAAAGCATTCTTTATCCTGGTAAATGACTCCCGTGATTCTTGTGACCACTTTACCTCATTATTCTTCTTCAGCATATCTGTTATATGCCTAACTATCTCAGCATAGTTAGGGATAAACCTTCTCAAGAAATTAATGCACCCTAGGAATACTTGTACTTATTTCTTATTCCTGGGAAAATAAATACCATTTATAACCTTTACCCTCTTAGGATCTATCTTCACCCCATCTTTAGTCATGATATGGCCCAAAAGCTTTCCCTCTTCTAATGAAAATAAAGACTTTTGAGGATTCAGAGAGAGACCATACCTTCTGCATTTCTCAAAATTTCTCCGCATGTGTTCAATATGCTCAACATCATTATTGGAAAATACAGTGATATCATCTAGGTATACCACCAGGAATTTATCTTGCTCCCCAACAAAAGCAATATCCATTGCCCTCTAAAAAGTGGCCCCTGCATTAATCAATCCAAAAGGCATTCTGGCATACATAAATGTACCCAATGGTGTGGTGAAAGTAGTCTTCTTTTGATCCTCTGGAAGTACAACCACCTGGTTATAACCAGAGAATCCTTCCATGATTGAAATCCTAGAGGCTCCAACCACTTTCTGTAGGATGTAATCCATCTTAGGTAATGGATAATTATCCTTTAAGGATGCTCTGTTTAAATTTCTAAAATCCACACACAGCCTTATTTCTCCATTATTTTTTCATACAGGGACAAGGTTTGCCACCCATTCAGAGTACCTCAGTGGTACAATTATTTTGGCTTTTAGCAGATTCTTTATTTCCTTCTCAATAGAAGGCAGTAGCAGGGGATTTATTTGTCTGAGCTTCTGCTTATGGGGCTTTGCATCTGCCTTCAATGGAATTTTGTGCTGCATAATACTGATATCAAAAGTTTTCAAATCCTGATAGGACCATGCAAACACATCCTTGTAAGACTGAAATAATTTATGATATAGCTTTTTATATTCTTCTGGGACTTTCTTGGACAATTTTAAAATTTTGGGGTTAGCATCAGTACCCAAATTCAGGTCTTCAACCTGATTTTCTTCTATCGCTTTTTTCGGCTGTAATGAGACATCATTCTTGTCAAATAATCTTTCTAGAGGCACCATCCCTCTAGGTATCATGTTTCCCTTCAATTGAAACACTTTGTTACCTGCCACTTTCTCCTCCCAATTTCTTCCTGAAGTGTCTTCGGACTCTTCCTCTTCTTCAGCATCAATCTCCATATTAGAGAATTCTCCCACTATTTCCAAGAATATCTTCATTTTTTCTTTGTCTTCAAAAACCTACCAGTGCTTGATGTTATCTGGGATTGAAGGCCGATAATGCACCTCTACTTCATATCTTAAAAGAGGGTTCTGAGGTGGTCGAAATGTACTAGCAGCTATAGCAAGGGAATCAACCATCCTATTCTGTTCTCGGGGCATGAACTGGATATTGAATTTTGAGAAGAAATTCTCTACCATGTCCCAAAATTCATTTCTATAAGCCCTTAGCCTAGGATGTTTGGTCTGACACTGATTCCTGACTTGTCTAACCACTAGTTCTGAATCTCCCAGAACTTTTAAACTTTGTATACCCATGCTCCTAGCTGTCTGCAATCCTAACAGGAGTGCTTCATATTCATCCACATTGTTGGTGGCTTCATATTCTAGTTTGAAGGACAATGGTACCCATTTTCCTGTAGGAGAAATCAATAGTACTCTAGCCCCATTTCCTTCTCTTGAATTTGCTCCATCAAAATGTAGTGTCCATATTCCTGCTTCCATGTCCTCTGAGGGCTGCTCACTCTTGATCTGGCAGAAGGATGGTTCATGAGCATAATCTTGATCTTATTCCAGCATCAAGCATGAGAAATCTCCTTCCTTACTGTAGATTGGTGAGTTTACAGAGTTTCCAACCTTAGTGACCATCTTGAAAAATCTAGTCTCCCCGTACAATCTCCTCTCTTGGCCACCAAAAACTGGGATAATAGCATATGTTAAATATAACTTGATTGATCCACCAATTTTTGTTCCCCAGGACCTTGACAGCAACATACCAAAGCGGGCTAGAATGTCAGCTACCACTATGTCCATTACCACACTTTTCGCTGGGATTTGGGCCAAATTGACCAAAAAATCCTTGATCATCCCCAAGCATTTAACTCTTTTGGAATCAAATGAATAGAGGTCTTTATATGGACGTGTGATTTGTAAACCTAGTTGTTCCATGACTGACAGAGGCATAAGATTATGGGAAGCCCCAGAATCTAGCATGCAGTTATGTAATAGCAGGTCATGGATCACTAGAGACACATTAAAGGGAGGAGTAGACGGATCTATCTCCTCAACATGTGGGCCAAAAACTACCATGGGTCTCTCTTCTTGAAGGTTGAGACTGTTTGGTATGATTGGTGCTTCTGGAGGAAGTATGAAAGAGGTGACTTGAGATTGATATGCTGGCTATTTCAACAGTTGAGTCAAGGGGACTGGGATTTTGACCTTTTCAAGTTCCTTTTCCAAACTGAAATCAGGAGGGGATTTTTCTATCACAACCTCTTTGGCCTCTTTATTTTCAGCTAGGGGCTTGTCTTCTTTTGACACAGATTTGGAATTAGGGGAAGTTACTACTTTTGAAGAAGAAGGAATTTGATCATTAGACTGAAAAGGTTTGTTTAGAGGTTGCTTACCTTTGTCTGTAGCTTTCTGCATCGTTGCTTCCTCCTGAGCAGGTGCTTCCTTCTGGGGTAACTCTTCTTCTTGCTCTTCGGTATGATTCATCTTCCTAGAATATCTAAGATCATATCCTCTATTGAAATGTGCTTGCATGAAATCATCAAATTGTTTACAATAATGATCAAATTCTGCTTCTTCTGCATCTCTGACCTTTTCTTCTTTTTGCAATAAGCACCCAGCTTCATCATTCCCTTGTAAAGGGCATTCTTCTCCATCACTATTTGAAAAGGCAAGATTTGCATCCTCCATTCCATAGGCAGCATCCTCAGTGGAGTCATATACTGGACCTTCCAAGTACAATGGGTGTGGTACTTGATCTTGTTGTTCTTTTTATTCCCTTGGAAATATTTGCAAGGGTGGTTTCCCATATTGAGGATTGTAACCTCTGTTTGGAGCATTCTGGAAATTCCTGAAAGCTGAATTCTTGGCCTCCAATTCAAGATTAACCATTTTCTTAATCAATTTTCTCATTTCTTCCATTTTGTCTGAGTCTGTGTCTTGACTAGAAGTGGACACCTCTTCTTTTCCCCTTCTTCTAGAATCTTGTTCAGATTTTCCTCTTAATTTACCAGTGGAGGCAAAGTTTTCTTCCAACTCTAGTGCATCTGCCTGAGCATCATCGAGAGTAGCAGGCTTTCTTTCTCTAAGAGAGAAACCAAATTCTGAATCAAAAGCTGCTACAAAAACAACTTTAGCAGCAGTTTGATGGGGTTTCATATCAGTAGGGAGACTCAGATACAATTTATTAAATCTCTTGATAAATTCTGACACTCCTTCATTGTGTCTTTTCTTTAGTGTATTGAACTCAATGAGACAATTTCCATGATCTTTCTTCTCTCCCCATTTCTTGAGAAATGTGTCTTCCATGTTATCCCAAGTGGTAATAGAACGGCCAGCCAATGTATTAAACCATTTTCGAGCTTCACCATCTAGAGATTGCACAAACAGTCTCACGACCACATCCAAATGTTCAACATTAAAGTTCTCCGCAAAGGAGTAGAAAGTCTCAAGATGTTTTTGAGCATCAATCTCGTTTTCCCCATTGAATCTGGGCAAGATTTTCAGATAATCCCGGGGCATATCATTTAACACCTGAGGTAATTGCAGGGGAGCATATTTATTCATCAAGAAGGCCGGAACATTGGCCATTGGAGGAGGTGGAGGTAGTGAAATAGTTTGATGAGTAAGAGGAGGAGGAGGAGGTGGAAGTGGAGTATGAATAATAATAGGAATATACTCAACTGTAGCTTGAGGGGTTGAGGGGAACAAAGGTCTATTAACAACAGATACTTCGGTTACTTCCTTGACCTCTTCAACCTCAGGAGTAGGATGAAGACTATTTTTATTTCTGATACCCTCTCGGGGTGGACTATTTGAATAATAATAATCAGTATCTCCCACAGTGGAGTCGGGAATTTGCAATTGAGAATCTTGAGAGGAGGAAGAAGGAAAATCTTCTATAGAAACTTCAGGAATTTGGGAACAGGCTGATTTACTTTCCCTCCAATTTCTTCTATGTATAATCTGTTCAGGTTCAGACACTGAAGTTGTCTTTGGCTTAGACGTATCTGACCTCAGGTGTGGCTTACGAGGAGCCAGGAATGCAAGTATATTTATCTAATAACAAATGTGGAGTCGCCAAGGTGAGGGATCTACAACTCTCAACTCTCCATGCTCACCTACTTAGAGAGTGAATATGATTTGTTGAGGTCCAGGGATTCAAATTTTCTTAACTTCATCCCCTGGCAACGGCGCCAGAAAGATGTTGTAGCTCCTAGAGACAACCTAGAGTTGTGATAGACCAGTGCCTAGGACATCTTAGCATAGCAAGGAGCATATAATATAATGTGTGAAGTTGTCAGCTTCATCTCACATGTTATCCCCTATAAACAGGGAAATGAAATAGAATGGGACCAAACCCTCAGAAACTGACACAGGAAAAGAGATACTGCAGAGGCAAGATGCATAACTCTAATATAAAAGCAACAGACAATTCAGAGACAGTTTACTGCAAAGAGGGCCGATTCAGAAATACTTCACAGACATCAATCATCAGAAGGTGTATGTAGTGAAAGAAATATTAAAGAGATATTAGTTAACCTTGAGCTGATACCTAGACATACAATACCACCATGCATGGGCTTACCAATCTAAGAATCCATACAGGATAATAGCATTTTAAAAGCACCCTCCCAAAGAAACTAATATAACAGAAGTATGGTTAGCTGAATAATGGAACAGAATATCATGCATGAGCCATATTTAAAGTGCTTGACTGATTCGAGCATGGGCATCAACTGGGATGAATCCTTACCAGAAATCAGTGAGCCACTCGCATTCCAAAACATGATACAAGAAAGATGGATGAGATGAAATGATATATTAGATAACACATAAAAGAGAGTTACAGACTGTGAAATACCAAAGACTAGAATCCTCTTTGACAGATATAACTCCTCCTCACTGAGACCCTATGGGCTCTGAGCCTTCATACATGAGTTTTACAAACTGTTTACAAAAATCCTTTCACTGCATAATTTTCTGATAAGATATGGAACCCTTACAATAACGCGTCGGGGGCGATGGACAGTGGGCCAGGGGCGCGATGGGCTTGGATTAAATCTTGTGCAGCTTCGAAGCGTGATGACCGTCGGATGAAGGCTCTCAGATCGGATGGCTGTGATGAATATCGTTATGCGTCTTTGTCTGAACAATAACGTGCAATGGAGAGAAGTTTCGGGGCCATACGCGGAGACACGCGATGAGGAATGAGTGGAATCGCTCCGTTTTGAAGAATACCGCCTGCCGCTGAAAAGAGGTGCGATATAAACCACCGGTTTCAGAAGGTGTGTTGGGCGCAGGGTCCACCAAGGTGGATGGGCAGTGAACCATTGATCTATGATTTTATCGGACAGCTCAGAATGCGCCCGATAGCCTTATGTGGTGAACGCCTTCGGGGCTAGCATTTGGTTTTGGCTTCCAGTCACATGGGAGAGAAGGTGGAGAGGGCTTGAACGAAAGGGGCTACAGCCTGATAAATTTTCAATTGCGGGGTTTTTTCCAGCCTCTTAGTGAATTTTGGTTTCAAAGGAGGGGGAACGATAGATGGAAAATTGATTTCTCAGGAAAAATCAAGGGGATTCGGGCTGATATGATCAACAAACCCCACGGTGGAAGGAGTACTCTACTAGGAAAAAGACAGTGAATGCTTTTATGACTCTAATGGGGAACTAGAGAATTGGCAAGGCCGGTTGCATAAGGTTTCGGCACTGTGATGTCTTCGGGTCCTAAGGAACTTTCGTTGCATCTCCTCCGAGGTAAGGGACCTGCCCTACATTGGGGATTCAGGTAACATTAAGGAATTTTTACGTGCATTCGAAGCAGAATTTCCCAAGGGATGCAGGCTATAGGCCCTTAAGCTAGCCCTACGCAGAACACCTGCACGATGGTGGGATACGCATGGGATGGTATTCTGCAATTGGGAGGAATGTCGGGATAAGATGATCCTGCGATTTGAAGCTCCAGCTGTGAGATAGATCAAAAAGTTCCTTGGGTCCGAATATCCACGTAGATATTTGCTTGCATGGGAAACACAGTGGTGCGACAAAACCCCAAAAAAACGGGTCCACCTATTTATCCATGCTTTGGGACTGTGTCCAGCTTCATGGTATTTTGACGCGGAGCTACATCAGCACACTCACCATTGGGAGACTTTGTGGGATGAGTTTTTGTGAACATTTAGGATGGTGGATGGCACAGGAGTGCTCGATGCAGCTCTGTAGAACACTGATGCCTTGACTCAGGGTAGACCACGCCTATACATCGCATCTAAATCATGGGGAACATAGGTACCACACATGGTTGAATACTATAGCCTCAACCCAATGGAAGGAAAGGATGATCCCTAAACTATTCCAAACTCGGAACTAGATGGGATGCACACGGTTTCCAAGCTGTTTATGCTGCACCTAAATTTAATTATAGCACACCATACTTTGGCTATAATTAAGGATGCACAAGCATCACAGATGCTTCATCCAAGGTCAGTAGATCTGTGGGAAGGACATAGGGTGTGAACGATGACAGTCAGAACATTGAACTTTGGTAAAAATGGAATATTACTGTTACGGAAAACATGCGGCTGGAAATTAATGAGGCAATTTCTTGTGTATTTTTACCGTTTGCTTGATGATAATTTCCAAGTAAGATTCACCTTATCGTTGGACGACCACGGACACTATAAGGAAGAAAGGATAACCCCGACCAAGGTTCCATATCATCTCTGTAATCTGCATGTATTGTTTTGCTGCATGATTTTCTGGACCTTTAGTGTTCTGTTCATACCCAATCAATCCACTTCCGTTGTCTATGAGTCTCCAAATTCAGGATCCCCTCACGTTAATATGGCAGCCCCTAACCCTGTGGATGCTTCGGCACTTACCAGTCTAGAGCCTACGGACATTACATTGAGGGGGTTTTGGGACACCGAAATTGATAAGCTAATTTCCCTTTGACTCCCTGAAGGGAGAATTGACTTCGGACCCTGCACGCATTGGCGTCAAAGCTATATGATGAAAGTTAATGCCCCTTCCAAACCTAGGATGATTGCAGTATCCAGCTGGATGGGCTCGGAAGCAACAACGAAAGATGTTACGCAACTACTGCAGATCACTGTAAGAGCTATTCCTGCAAACAAAAGGGCTAACTAACAAGGATACTACATCCCCCCAGGGTATGAAGCAACACAGGGACCTTGCAAAGGGGCCCTAGAAAAATCAGTGTGCCCAACGCCCCGAATATGACACAATTATCATGCTGACTGATGGTGATCTCGAGAAAATCACGGATGCACTTACTCTGGTTACAGAGGATCAATCGGCAGCCATAGAAGCACAAAAAAGGTTGCAATCGACGCCATGTGGGTTGAGCTTCAAGACCTCCATAAAAAGACGGATACACTGCACCCTACCAGTAGTACCGGGATAACTGAAAACAAAAGGTGTGCTTATTCGTTGCCTAGCACTATCCTGGTCGGCGCCCACCTTCCAGTGGATACGGGACTACAATTGAACTTGGCAAAGCTTCCCTGCGAGGTTTTATAGGGTTTCCACACCATCGTGCTTCAAGAGATCCATCATTGCGACCAGACCACGCAGCAAAAACTCGATGTGGCCATGCCGATCATCGCATGATAGACTGCAGACGTCTCCCTTGCTATCTCACAGATGGCGTAGCTTGAAACAGTGGTATACCAACTCAGTATAGAGGTCCTAGATGAGCTCTCATCTATAGCTCTGCTCCGGGCTATAGTAGAAGGCTTGGTTGCAGCACTAAAGGCGTCCAGAACTGAAATACAGAACCTCAAGACCCAAATGGACTAACAAATCACCTCATTATAGGCCCAATTACAGCCTGCCACACCTCCGGAGGTACGAGTCCAGCGTGCTACGCTGGTAACAGAAGCTACGAACATCATTACGGGACAGATTACCTAGGGTACTCAGTTTCTCGAGTTGGCCATGCAGCTCTGGACAGCGGTCCAATTCAACCTGGTTGTTCAAAACATCAAATAGGACTTATGACAGAAGGAAGTCACTTTCGATCAGATCGAAGCTACCTTGCCCTCCTTAGTCCCTGTGTAGCGTCTAGCACACTTGAAGACTAGCAATGCACTCCAAGATACGATTGAGGATCTCCAACGAATGAAGCATGCCATTAGAAAATGCTTGAAGCCATGGGCCGACGCTGCCCTCCAGCTATCACAGGATACCAATGGCATGTTCAAGCGACTCAACCAGATATTAGAGCAGGTTACCATGGCTACTGAAGGATCGACCTCCCAGAAGCTTGTAGACATCGCGCAGAGTGCTGCCGCTCAGATTCAAGAAGTATTACCTCTGCTGATCGCAACCATCAATGCCCTATATGCGCAAGTAGAGACCACACTACCATAGTGATTCGGGACGAGTCACAAGATTGTGTTGGGGGACTGTTTGAACAGGGTCTCCTGCAAGCTGCGAAACTGGTCTAATTTTGCATATCTTTGTGTATAATTAGTCTAGTGCAAGGGTTTTGGGGTGGGTAAAATCCCCGAAAGCATTGTAATGGGTCAAAGGGTAGGCCTAGAGTTCGCAAACCATGGTTTGCGGACCATAGGAAAGATTAGGCTAGATTGTTATAAATAGAGGGACATTTTGAATTATAAGGCAAGAAGATGATGAGATATTGATGCGAATTGTGGCTTAGTAGGTCTGTTTGGGTTTTTGGGGAAAGGACTCCTGCTGGCCATGTCTACGGAGATCCCTAGTCCTGCTGTGTGCATAGGTCGGGTTTGGGTATTGTAAGAAGGAACTGAAGGATTAATGAATGAGAAAGGTTGTTGCGTAGCTTAATGTATTTGTATTATTGATGTGAATCTTTGATAGCTGCTGTGTTATGCATATTCTATGTTAAGCTATGAAAGTATTGTGTTAAGTGTTTCTTCTGCATCTGGGTTTGTTCTGTTATTTTTGATGCAAATAATAACTTTAATGATGCACTACTATATAGAAGTATATGATTTTTTGGGTACAGTAAGTATAGTTGACCTTGTGCACGTGGATGCAAAGGAGATCTATAGATCTGGTTCTGAGACAGGCGATCTGGTCATTATAAAGCCAGATGTAGCTCTGCTTGGCTTACCTGTCCTCTCTTAGGGTGTGGAAACCTTGTTCCAGCACCCACCGATACTGCTTCGGGCGAGACTTTGACCTACGCAAGAAGGTCACTGTCGAAAGGGCCAGTAGTATAGGGGTTTGTTCGAAAACCTTAACCTCCGAACCTGGATCAGGACCCCTCAAGAAAACAAGGTAGAAAGCGGCAAAATGGTCATCAAATGGAAAGAATGGGAACATGGCAAAGAGGACGAGCTTGCCATGGGAAATGAGAGATGCATGGAAGCCCTCAGAGACTGTGGATTGAAGAATTTCTTCTTGACACTATGTCTTCGTGCTCAATCGGAGTTGCTACAGTATTTTATTAGCATACGGGATGAGGATCAGGAAAACTTCACCCTTCGAGATCAGGAACTTGAGACTAATGTTTCTGACATCTAGTTTATCATAGGATTGTCGCGGAGGGGAGCAGCACTAATCCTAACTGGCACTTGGGCTTGCATGGAGAGTGTGTCCCTAGTGATTGACAAGGTATGTCCATGGGCATAGGCTAAGCAAGAGGGTATACCACGTTTCCGTGAACTTCCATATACACCTTGGTGATCAAATGAAACAAAAATGACCAAGGACTTGACGTACGTGAAGGTAGTCTCCCCTAATAATGTGTTCGGTGTATCATGGTTACAAGGTGGAAAACTCGGCTTCCTATGGATAAAAGGATTGCAACCTAGAGAGGTCTCCCTTTATATACTCGACAATACAGGGGGCACAATTCCATAGTAGCGCTATCTAAAGCCAGATGGCGAATGACATATACTAGGTTTTAAGATGCCGAAACACGTCTATAGCCTAGACCACTAAAATGTTTCATTAGGTTTCAATGCTTCCTTATGTTAATTAAATGAATTTTAAAGTTGATCTTGGATTATGTTTCAGTTTTAAGGCCCTATCAAATTTGGATCTCAAAATTCCTAAATGCAAGATATATGCAAATGAACATCATTTCTGATTTAATGAATGACAGTTATGATAAGGATAAAGATCTTTCGAACAAAAGAAAACAATGAAAGTATGCGAAGAAATCCACTAATGCATTTAATAGAATCGAACGAAAGTGAAACTCTTTCCTAGATAATCAGATGCTAGTTATGCAAAATAATATTTCACTTTCGGTGCAAAGAAAGGATGCAAAATATGTTTTTTTTTCTTTCAATGAAAAAAAGTACATGATGCACTAATTACATGAAAAAATGAAAAAAAACAATAGCTTAAGTTTTGTGTAGGAATCGAAATTGAATGACTTAGTAAAACACAAAACAAACACAAGAAAGCACTCAAACTAATGCTGCAATCTTCCAAACCAAGATAAAGTTTTCAAAACAACCCAAAACAAAAAATGTAATATATGCTTGGAGAAATAAGGAGAAGAATCAATCGAGAAACGAAATGACACTACAACCAAAGCCATCACTCAAAAAATATCAATAAAACTAAGTGCAATCGATCCAAGAATGAGACTGGCAACAATCAAAACGACTTGGTTCCCAAATAGAAGGTTCAATGCACCAAACTCTTAGAAAATCTAAGGCTTCAATTCACACCAATAAGAATATGGACAAACAACTGAGAAAAGCAAGTTGATAGCAGTGAAAACAGTCCCAAAGGCATAATTACACATAAAAAACAACACAGAAGCAAGCACAATTGACCAAAAGACTCATTAAGGAGGTCAAACCAAATCCTATAGGAGTCAGCGCGACTAGAAGGCTGTAATCCATGCCATACAGGGGTTGGCACGACTGCAAAAAGAGAAACCTGCTCCAATCAGTGCTATTGTTCAAATGAAAAGTGTGCCCGGCCAGATAAATATGGGAAAAATATGAAAAACCAAAACCTAATGAGCAGAGGGCAATCTTGACACCCTGGAGCTGAATAGAGGATGTAAACTAAATAATAAAACCAGGAAAGGCAGCTAAGAAAATCAATGACTGAAACTGACCCAACAAGATGTAACGACAAAATCGCATTGATCCCTAGCAGAGTCGCCAATTTTTTATGCAGGTATATCCTCTCTACGGAAGGAGACGATCCCTCTAGCCCTAGATTGGGTCTAGAAACAAAGAGACATGCTAGAGTGTTGATTCCTAATTATTGAATGAAAATAGGACACGATAGATCGACCTACGTGGAGTCCAACACTGTCATCATTTTTGTAGTGGTGGTGGTCTCTCGCTCCTGCCTTGGCAAGTCATGATGCTTTCACAGTCCTGCTCGAATACCTGCACATAGAACAAAAACAAGAACAACATACAACATAATAATCTCACTCATAACTACTAGCCAGTCAAAGAGGGCTAATAAAATTTCATTAAACATCTAACATAATACAAAATGGGAACCAAACAATAGTCACGTGTATGTATTGATAGAAGGAAGAGTTACAACCAATGCTTTGACGTTGCAGTCTCCTCCAGCGGGGTTCAGTCAGAGTGCGTCTCAGATGCTCGTCAGGGAATTCAGACAGGATAAAGGCATGAACTCAAGCTCTCTCAAAATACATGGACTCAAGCTCCCTCATTGTAATTCCTTCTTATTCTATCTCTCCAGTATTCTGCTATAGTATGTTTGATTCTCCAATTTCAGCTATTCAGCTATTCAACTAGCTTATGTAAAGAGAGATAGCTTCTTTTTATAGAGGAAAAGGAGGAGGTTAGGATCCCTAAAAAGGTGGGAGGGAGGCCTATCCTTTAGGGAGTTCCTATAAGAGGTGGAAACCATAAAATAAAGGAGGGAGTCTGTGGTTTATTCAGTTGAAACACTCCCAATGACTCATCCTCGAGGTGGTTGGAATGCAATATCCACCTCTATTTTTAAAAAATGTTCCATAAACAGCTTGGAGCAGGTGGCAAACTGGGACAGAGTGCCAGCTGGCATAGAGCCTATTGTTAATCTTCCTCTTTGGTGCGATGGCATAGCTGACTACTCGTGCCAAGGGAAAAATAAGGGTTTTTGAGTTTATACTTAGGGAATTTCCAACATAATTAATATTACTCTCATGTAAAGGGATACAATGATGGTCTTTGCAAGGCATGACACTACTTATTAATCACGAAAATGACCCTCCAATGGGCGAGATGGGGATTTCAGGGACAATGAAAAAATGTTGTGTAACAATAGGTTCAGTTATGAGTCACCCCAAACCATATCTGTGGGAAATATCTATCCAATAGGCTCCTTGGAACTCTTTTTTGGCTTTCAACCACATTGGCCATCTGTCTGTACTAGACTGAAAAAGCTTCCTCATTGACCTCTTTGGTACTTGGTTCCCCTGATATTCTCCATGGCATGAACCTTAGGGCCATCAGTTGGTCGTGAGTAATATCCATAAGTTGTCTGATTCCTGGTGGACTCCACTTCCACATTGCGAGGGCCATGATTAGATAACCATATATAAATCTCGTGGCTCACTTGCAGTTGTCCTCGCAAGCCTCAAACAACTCATTTAACAAGAATTTGCACCATTTCACATGTGCTCCTTGAATGCAATGCTCCGTGACTAAGATTGTATCCAGGATGCATTCCCCCTTTATGTAATGCCTCATCGTTTTTCCAACAATCAAATAACAGGCGAATTTTATCGTTGGGTTTTTTTTAGGTCAATTTTTTCTCCCTTTCCTCCTCTCCTTGTTTCATACTTTTTGTAGTAGTCACAATCTCCTATCTTCTTAGATCTCTTGGAAGTATTTTAAAAGGTTGATGAGACGTCATTTCCTTCAGTTGATAACCCTATAAGTCTATTTATGTCTTCTACATGAATTAGGATCTCCCTACCAAGCCATAATGATCCATTTTTGAATTTTGCACATTAAGAACTTGGTGCACTGCATTTCTCTTTCCGTCATCCCAAATACCAGAAGGCTTATGAGGTGTAGGATTGTATATCTATGTATTCCCCTTAAGTCTGGGTGCATCTTCGTTGCTTCACCTCCTCTCTCATTCGCATAATTTTCAATGTACACTTGCCTCTTCATTTTTGGGAATTGGTATGAATCTGTGAAGGTAGTATCTATCAATGAGGCATTGTCATATTTTCCTATCAATGACTCCATCATTTGAATTCTTCCATCGAGCTAGGGCTCAACAACTTAGGTAGCCATCCTTGTCATTTTCTTCCTTCTGTTGTATACTTGAACTGCTGCTGCTAGTTTACTGCTCTGAACTTCTAATGTTGGAACCAGGCTTATCATTATAACCATTTCTTTCTCGGATAACAAATTTTCTGGCATTCTGATGTTTCCTTCCTTCACGCGAGTTATGTAGTATTACTGGCACGGATGATATTGATGTGATTCCATAACTAATTAATTCTCGTTATCTTTTCTGCGGCTATGATTGTGTGATTACTTACTGGGGTGAGGTGTACTCTGACAATGTTGATGTTGGCTTCGGGAGTTAGGTAGACATGATGGGCAATAATTATAGTGTAATATGGAAACTTTATTATAGTATGGAGGTTACTAATTCTAGTAGTTATTTTTCAAGTTCGTGTGATATTACGGACTGACAATGGTATGATGGGTCATTATGAGTGAATGATGGTTGACACACTTGGGCTATGTAACACTGTAGACTCTCCCCCCGAGCGCAACTGGTTGTGATGTGGTCTCCACATCACAACAAGGATGATTGTTGTTTTTGTGCGACATTCCGGGTTTCTCATTGAGGATTCCTACTCGAATGGGTTGCAAAGATTAAAAAATAACTATTCTATGGTTCATCTCGGTTGCGAGAGAGTTATTGACTCTAATCCACTGACTGCTCTCGGGTGTGAGAGTTATTAAATTTAAAATGGTTATGGTTCTTACTGATGATAGGGTTTCAAGCGTGTGCCATTCACCCATCCTTGAGGTATCTCTCCATCTAGTTGCGCTAGCCTGACCACGCCTAAATCTCTTATCTCTATGATGTAATATGGTCCCATCCAGTGCATTTTGAGCTTCCCTGGGAATTTCTGGAATTTACTATCATAGAGCAGTACTTTTCCACCAATGGTGAATGTTTTGTGCTTAATGTGGTGGTCATGCTAGGCTTTTTGTCATTGTTTCTGTATTTATTGATGGAAATCCACCAGAAATATATCTTCTTCAAGCTCCTGCAATTCATGGAGGCATGTAGAGATGGAGTCTTCCTTTGTCATGTGTGTTTTTGAAGCAATTAAGAGGCTTGATATGATAAAATCGACTGGTATTACTGCCTCTTTCCTGTATACGAAATGGAATGGAGTCTGATTATGCAGTCTCTTCATGGTTGTCCTGTATGCCCACAATGTGGCTAGTATTATTTCATCCCAGTCATCACAGTTAGCATTGTATATATTTGTTAGTCCTTTCTCCAATATTTTGTTGAAAGCCTCGACAATTCCATTCACCCGAGGGTGGTATGGGCTACTATCATGATGTTGTATATGTAATATTACCAAATGGGAAAAGCAGGAATATAGTGCAAATTGTTGGAAAAAATGTGTAAATCATCATTTAAGAGCAAGAGGCCAATATGGAAACCCTTAATATGTTAATATAGCAGCAAAATATGCATAATAAATGGCCCATGAGTTATACAACAATAAAGTACAAGCCTCCAATGAAAAAAACCCTCAAGATGAGGTGCTGCAACTATATAAAAAAGCTGGAAGACCCTTACAGCGTTATTTTATTAGCTCTCCTAAAAAAAATTATTATACATCAGATCTAGGGCTAATATGTGCCTCAAAAGATAGATCTATATCATATCTGAGCACTATATAAGCTCCTCTAAAGAACCCCTTAAGGGTTTTCAGCAAAACACTATATACAAGTTGTAGATATGAGATCTAAGACTATAGATCTACTGAAAAATACCTATCTGAAAGGTGTTGTTGATATAATTTTATCAATACAATAGCCTCCTCCAATAGATCCTCTAAGTGAAAGGAATATCCCCTTCACTGGAAAATAAACTCTCCAAATGGTGTGCTAAACCACCCTGTAACTGCTCCTACAGAAATAACACAGATCTGGAAAAAAAATGCACTGTAGGGATAAATATATAGTTGGCCTAATGCCAAGATCTGACATTATTCTCAATAGCCTTCAATACTTTCCTCCCAATCGAAATGAAGCCTCCTCCACTGAAAATAAGTAATGAAATGGCCTAGATCTAGAGATCTAATCACGACTTGCTATAACCTAGAAAAACAACTAAACCCTCAACAGGCTCTGCACTATGATTGAAAGAAGAAGCTTGGCCTTAAGCCTGGTAGTGTAAACTGTAGTACAAACTCTCCCAAGAGGCCTATCAAGGAAAAATGTGGGATTCCTGATCAGGAACACCTTATGCTAAAAAACACTCTATCTCAGCTAAACAACAAGAGAAAGATATATGTCTAAACAGACCATAAATGCAGAAATATCAAATACCCAAAAATCATGAATATGGCTGCCATCCTCTTCCTTAAATAAGATATTAGCTTGCAAACCCTAAGCCCCATCCAATAATATCACTACATTCACACAAAGCATCTCCATCTAAAACTGCGTTGTCCCTCATTGATGACCACTCCTCCATGACAGTGCTATTGATTTGGTCAAGGTTGAACCAATCAAAGTGATCCAACCCCTTTCCACACCAAGGATGTTGAATTAAGCTGCCAAGTTTTATCTCTTTCACATTTGGCATTGATTTATTCATTATTAAGGAGAATTATGGACCTCCATTGTCCTCTTATTCATCAAACAAAGCAACAAAACAAAATTTAATATTCCAACTAGCTCATGGCTAATTTAGGAATATTACAGTATCATAAAGTTGTCCAACAGTTATTTAATTGTAGCATTAATGAAATCTGTACCTTGATCACTTGTTAGGCTTCTTGGACAACCAAACCAGCTAATGATGTTCTCAAAAATAAATCTGCATGTTGTGTCTGTTGTATAGTCCCTTACTGGTGCCACCTTTGCCCATATTGTGAGGTCGTTATTTGCAGTGATTATATATCTTTCCTGCGAGTGTAGCGTTGCTAGTGCAATTGGTCCTATGAAGGCCAAGTATGTCGCAATCTATTCTAGATAATCTGGGATGGCTTCTACTCAAAAGAGATCAGCATCCAGTAGTTGGTCATCAAGCAGTCCCCCGTTTTCCCTGTTCTCCATTCTGGACAAATGGTTAAGACCAAAATTTAGCCTCCTTGGTTTTACTATTACTTTAAAAGTGATTTCATAGAATAGTAGGAGCCATCTACAGATTCTGCCTTCCAATACAAGTTTTTTTACCAGATATTTCAGTGGTGAGTGACGTGTGAAGAACTTGAATGTACCTCCCAATAAGTAGTGGCAAAATTTCTGTAGAGACTATAACATAGCAAGAGCTTCTCTTTATCTTGTTGTGTAATTCATTTATGCCATTGACAAATTCCTACTTGCGAAGTATACTGGGTGATATATGGATGTTTCTCTTGGCTAAACTAGCACCGCCCCCAAAGCAATACTTGAAGTGTCAATGTGGACATGAAACTGTTTATCCCAATTGGGATGGGTCAATATGGGTGCACTTGCTAGTTTCTCCTTCAACGTGTCCAATGCCTTAGTGCATTCATCGTTCCATATAAATTGTTTTGACTTCCACAACAATTTCAATTTTTCAAATGATTCTATGATTTTTTCGTAGTTGTGGATGAACCTCCTATAGTATCTGGTGTGTCCCAGTAGTGACCTCAACTCTTTTATAGTCTCTTGTGCTTCCATATTCACAATTAATGCGACCTTCATGGGGTCCACACAAATACCTTGCTTGCAGGAAACATGTCCCAAAAGCATTGTAAAAAGTATTCCAAAGATGTACTTTTTGAGATTCAGAGGAATTTGAAGTTGTATGCACCTGTCAAACATTATCCTGATCAGATTTGCATGGTTCTTCAGTAGACTGTATACCATCCAATAATCCATGTATACTTCTAGGAATTTATGAATATAATATCTAAATGCTGCTATTAATATCCATGAAAACACAACTGGTGCATTCTTTAGCCCAAAAGGCATGACATGATAGGAATATGATGCTGATTCTGTTGTGAAAGTAGTTTACCTTTTGTCTTCTTCTACTATTCTCACCCGATGATATCATGAGAATCCATCTATGAATGAGTATGCTTCGTTTCCCGATATATTTTCAAGAACTTTGTCGCTAAATTGAGTTGGGAACGGATCATGAATGCATGCGTTATTTCTGTAGTCCACCCATACTTTAATTTCTAAACTCCTTTTTTCTTTGTATCACAACTGGGCTGAACCATTCTACTTCCTCAACCAGAAAAATCAAGCCTGCATTCAACATTTTTTCTATCTCTGCTTTAACCTTTTATTTTACTCTTGGATTTAGGCAGTAAGGTCTATTTTTTACTAGCCTCGCCTCTAGTTTTAGGACTATGCGCATCTCCCCTAGATCTCCTTTGATTCCTTTTAGCTTTGTCACTGAGGATGGGAATAAGTCTTCATACTCTTGTAACAGGTCAAAGATTTATTTTGTTGTCTCTGTGTCCCAATAGTCTCTGATGAATGTGATCTTGGGCTTCTTTGTGCTTCCAATATTCTTATTTTTTGTCTTCAAGGGTAACAGGTGCAATCCCTCAGTAGTTGGTTCTTCTTGTATTTCTCGTTCCCCTTCCTTTTCTTCAAAGTATAGATGTCGAAGATTATGTAAATCATCATCATCTATCTCCCGATATATCCTTTTACATGATACTGACTCCTTGAATTTCTGTCCTGATAAAGATATTTATTCACTCTCCTGAAGATATGGGAAGAACAATATTCTTTTAATTTCTTTAAGGGTATCTGTAACTAGTTCCGTGTCTCCCTTGAAAGAAAACAATTGCATAAATTTTTCCGCATCTTTTTCCCAGGTACCTGTTCCTCTCTTCTTTTCTTCTGTCAGGTACCAAGCTTGTGGAATGGTGTTCAGTGAATGTATGAATTTATGTGCCCATAAATATTCTAGATATCCCTCTTTCTTCCACTTATACTCACAACTTCTTAGATGTGCTATGGGATCAGAATTCCCTCGGTATTTTTTTCCTAGTTGCGGTCCTGCAACCGCATGAAATCTTGTTCTTAATTCTCTGGCAATATCTTTCCATTGGAGAAGAGAGTTGCGATGGGTTTCCCACCACCTTACTGACATGGATTGTAGTGCTACATCCATGAGAGGGACTATATGTTTTATTGGTACTTTTTCTTCCACTTTGGTAATAAATGTATTCACAACTTGCATATTTGAAAGGGTTGGATATTTTCTTACCTTTGTACCAATCTAGTTGGCTCCACGAATGTTGGTGCATCTTCTGGTGTTGATTTCATATCTTCCATGCTTCCAATCATCCCAAGCTACTTCTGACCCTAGGTCAGAACTCTGAACACTTCTCCAACTTATTTTCCCCCATGTTATAGGATTAATGTAATATTCTCTCCTTCCTGCCTTCATTTGGTAGAGTTGATCTAGAAGTTGTGCATCTTCTCTGTTGTCAATAGTCTCTGTGTATCGGGGTGCTTGATACGGGTCCAATGGTTTAACGACTCTGACTTCACCATCTTCGAATATCCTTAATTCCTTATTTAAATCGATGACTACATAATTTTCAAAGGCCCAGTCTATCTACAACAAGGCAGGATAGGGATCCTTGTCACCCATGAAATCTATTACTTCAAAGTCCATATAGGTATTTACTCCTGCAACATCAACCTCAACTTCTTCCAGCCTTCCTATTGGTACAATGCAGTATTGATTTTCCATTTTCAGCTGTATTGGTGAGTATGACAACTTTGGTTTTCGGAGTGCTTCCCATGTCTTTTGTGGCAGAATGTTGACATCTAATTCGAGATCTAGCATTGTGTCTCTGATTTGGAATCTCGCAACTTGAGTGTTTGCACGAAACTCCTTTCCAGTCCTTCTCTTATTCCTTTTCACTCTTCTTATGTATTTTTCAGTTGATTTACCTGTGTCTCCAGGTCCTTTTCCTCCTTGCATGACCATTTCTATATTTTTCTTTAATCGTTCCAGCATGTTTCTGTTGTTTACAATTCTCAAGAGCAGTCAGAACCACTCTTCTATAAGTGTGCTTGTATGGATTATCTTTCCTTCTTCACTAGATTGTTGTGGAAGTCCCATACTCTGATGTCTTCCTATCTGTGAGAATGTTTACAGTGCTTCTTTGAAGCACTGCTTCTATTGATCTGGGTTGAAAGCTTTCATTGGGGATGTAGGTTTTATTAGCTTTATCTGGTCCATTTGTTGTGCATCCTCTCCTGTATTTCTCCCTCCTCGCATAACTATAGCTACACTTTGTAGAGGGTGAGTCTCTACTATCCTTGGTTTTGCATTAACCAGGTTAGCTCCCCTTTCTCTGGATCTCTCTTCCCACCTCCTAATCAGCTTTGGGTAGTATTCAGTAGCATTTGCGTTGACTCTACATTGAGAGCACTATGGTGTCTTGGGTAGCGGAAATTATTTCACTACATGACTTTCCTGATCATAGTTATAACACCTTACTAGTCCTCTTCCTCCAGTTATGCTACCTCTCATTCCTCCTTCTCGCCCCTCGGAGTCTCATTTACCCTATAGGACGATCTATCTAATAATTTTTCCAATGCATCAAGGGCTCTATATTGCTCCATGTTATGAGTTGTAAAGGCACAAAATTCATAGTAGATGTTGTTTGGAACATTTGAGTATTTTTGCAGAATTAGACATAATCGTGGAGGTAGACCAATACCTTTACATATTTTGCATCATTCTACTGCTATTTGATTTTGTTGATTGGGAAACCTTAGAAAGTGGGGTTGCGGTTGATATAGCCCTTGAGTATTTATCTATGCAACTCCAACAACTGGTGGGGCCCCCTGTGTTCTGGCCGCCGAAGTTCCAACGTTTTCTCCTAGCAACCTCGAACATTCTGTGGCTACGTGTCCTTCCATCAAGCAGTGTGTGCACCACAAGTTGGGTCTTGCGGGTCATACTGGTTGAATATCTTTCAGTTTCTCCAAAAAACTATGTATTTGATGTTGTAGTCATGGATCTTGTACCGCTTCCCATCATCTGAACTCCTGTGGGTATCTCGCCATTGCTTCTATTTCATATCTTGCTCCAGAGCATCTTGAATGGTATCAATATTTTGTTGTGTCAACGATGTCCTTGTCAATGGTAGAAGTGCTTTTATGAACCAATCCAACTGGTGATTTGGATCGATTGGGTAACTTAGCTTTGCAATTGCATCTTTAAATATTCTCATCAAATCCCAAGATTTTTCCCCTTCCCGTTGTTTGATTTCCCATAGCTCAGACAATCCTTGTTGATTCGTCTGAGGCCACTTGAATTCTTGGACAAATTCCCTCTTAACATCATCTATTGCTGAGTTCTAGTGTTATTTTGACCATTTGATGAACCAAAGCAAAGTTCTTTCCCTTAATGTGGTTCGAAACTCAATTATCTTGACCGCATCTGGTGTTTGTCGAGCCCTCCAAATTGCTTCATAGAGGTACCAATGATGTTCTACATCGTCGTTACCTTTTCCAGAGAATTCTAGGTATCAGGTGAATGATCCTGCCATCTTTCCTGGTGTTGGTGGTACTAAAAAAAAACTCTCCTTCCTAGCTGAGAGATTCCACTACCAGAACTGTTGCTAGTAGATATCTGTATTGTGGATTTAGTACTATTCAACTTGGTAAACTCCCGTAACTTAATAAAGAACTTATAAGGTGGATGATAGAGTTCCAGGGGGAGGTTAGGACTACCACTACTTGAAACTTGGGGAATAGTATTACCTTTCGTTATGGTTGTCAGCCTCTCTTGGAATAGTTTCTTCATCGCAACGTGCAGCTCCACATCGGACTCCTCCTCGGGGCACGCATCCTCCTCATTGGAATTTTCTCCTTTTTCTCTTCGGGATGGGCTCCTATAAAGTTTTCTAACTTACTTACCGAACCTTTCCATTCCTTGGGGTCCCATCCAACCTTCTATTTCCTCTGTCATCTATGGTGCCTTTTCCTTGTTCTGTCGATTCTTCTCCTACTTCTCAAATTCTTGCATCACCCTTTCCCCCCACTTCTCAGCAATCTACGCCCTTTGATGTGTTCTCTGCTCTCTCAACCTGCTAGAAGTTCTGGCATCTATATCCCTATTCCCCATTTTTCCTCACTCGTAGCATCTTTCCCTCAAATCCTTCCTCCAGTATTGGAGGTTTAGGTCTCCATCTCAGGATTTTGGAATGACATCAGGCCTTCATCCACCATCAAAGCTTTAATCCACAATGGAATTTCTTTCAACAGTTATCCCTAGAACCTAGATCTAAATATTCCTTTTTCTTTTGTAAAAGATTGGTAGCACTCGATTGGAAATTCTATAATGTACCCCTGCGAAGTATTTTGTACCCAAAAATTTACTGCTGATGTTAGATCTGTATCTAACCGATGTAGCGCTGCTAGATCTGTGTGCGTCCAACCACGACAAACTCTATGCAATCCTTCATGGAGTGACTTCATCTGGAGTCTCTACAACCAATTATAAAGCTATTTAGGAAAATTTCCCCAAAAAATTTCATACAAGTCACTCGCAGAGTTAGAAAATAGGACTCGATCCTTGACAATATTTTCCCTCTGCTGTCAAAGCCCCAATTGTTGCAATATGAACTGATCTATGTGCTTGTACCACCAAATTCGTAGTTCCTTCTCATAGATCCTACATACCGTGATCTAGCTTCTAAGTAAATTTTAAGTTCCGGGAAACGAAACCATTTGTTGGCTAAAAACGAGGTCTCTAGGCAGGACACAGGTTCAAGCTTGAGGCCAACAAGGTTTCCGCAGTAGTCTAGGACAACACTGACATTTTCACCCTGCTCGAGGGAGGAAGGAGTCTCACCTGAGGCGTGCCGCAACCTTACTGAGGTTAGAGGATAGATCATTGATGTCAAGAAATATTAGTAACACTGATCATAATTATGAGCATACAAAAGGAATATATATATCTCAACTCCAAGAAGTAAGCTATCATTCATCACTACATGTTCAGAGTATCGAATTAAAATTTAAAATAGGAATACATTCACCATAATCAATCAAACATCAACCACTTCATAGTATACAACACAACAACAATCCATTTCTATTAAATTGGAAAAAAACAGCATAAACATACGCCGCAGAGTCTATTATAGTTCAGTTCAATACAAAAGGCTCCATAGAGCTCTCCCTAGGCTCTACTTCCTATCAGCCTCTCTCTCTGACTGAATAAATAACCCAAACAACTGCAGAGTCACTTATTTCTTTCCAATTTTTTCCTGTCGACTCAGATTGTTATTCTTGGCCCCTTTTGTGCTCATATATTCCATTGCGCTCCACTGCCTTCTATTTCTTCTTCAGCAATGGGAGTTCTATTGTTTGTTTCTTGTCTCCCATATCTGCCATTTGTGTCATTTTCTATCTATGCCTCGCCACCTGTTCTTCCTTCTTTCTGCAACCATGATAACTCCCTGCCTACCTTGATTGCGTTTCGCCACCTGTCTTTCGGCTCTCCGCAACTCTAAAACTATTCTATCCAAAAAAAGGTCCCAACACCCTTGCTGGGCTCTAGGCTACTCTGCGTAGATACTACTTCCTTTGTGATGCTCTGGTCTGATGCTTCTCTTCCCTTATTTTACTCTCAGCTCAGGACTACACCATCTCCCTTGCCAATATTTCCCCTCACTTCAAGTGATACACTTTTGAAATTATTAGCAAACCACACCCTAGAATTCTAGCTTAGCTTTAGTGCTCTACTAGTGTGTGTGTTCTCCAACTGACCCCAAGCCCTCTTCTTATACTTTTCTCGATGAAACTTCAATGGTAATGATCTAATATTGAATCGACAGCTAAGATTAAAATATTCTTGATCCACATCCCTTAATTCATTCTCATCACATGTTTAATTTAATTACCTTTAATATTTTAGTTTTCCTAAGTTAGACTTAGGGTCATTAATTAAAAATATTAATTAATTAAATATCTCTTAAACATGATGGAATTTGCCGAAATTATTTCTGGGTCTTGGATATCTTATGTACTCTAGTCCCTCCAAAAATATTGGGAGCTAGAGCACATCCGATGCTACCCCAACACCCCAAAATATCAACACTCCCTCTTAACGAGGAATGTGCTCTACCAAAAATACTTCACTCTGAAGTTCTGCACTGATCTCTAGTGTGGGTCTCTGCACTATTGATACTCTCCCGTTCTACTTCTCATGATGTTTCCACCGTCACTGCTACATCTTTACAACAACTCGCTCTCAAATTGTTGCATCGTTCTACCAACTACTACACTGTAACTCAGTTGTTGAGAGTAAGAAACTGAAGGAATACTGCCTAATCTTTGACAGACAAGTCAGTTGGGATGAATCTCATCACTAACACTCCATAATCTACTTCTCTGCACTTTATTTTGAAGGTTACTGCGTTGCTACAACTCTGCACTGTGTAATCAGACCTGCTTTGCACTGCCTCTACGCTGCTGCCCTCTATGCTGCTACTGTGCTGCATTTTCCTTCTGAAGCCTTTGTTCTTCTACAACACTACACTGCGTACCCTACGCTGCTTGTGTATGTGCACTGCACTACTCCCTCTCAGCATGTCAGCCTCAGCCTCAACTTCATCTGTGATCTTCTGCACCCACTGCTCACTTGTCCTGCTGTCGTCTAAAGGCTCTCATAGCTCGTATGTGATCCAAGAGTTTGGCTACTCAAGGATCCTGCCACCACTTTGTAGCTGCTCTACAAATCAAGATCGTTGCACTATTGTGGTTCATGAGATCCCATGGCTACGTCATCGTCAGAGCCATCATCTGCTACAAAAATCTGGAACTAGAAGCTACCTTGTCCTTTTTCTTCTAAGGAAAATTGTCGGCATAATGTCCAAGTTTTATGCACTGGAAAAATTTGATTTTCGACAGATCACGGTTCTATTTCCCTTACTACCTCTTTGATGCCAAAGCTGCATCTTCCTCTTATTCGTTATTTATCTTTCTCGAACCAGTGTTTTATTGTATTTTGGTTATATGACGAATTTCTTCTTGTTGGAGGATAGCCCACATGTTTTCCCAGTTAAGAAGGTCTTCTCTACCTAGGAGAATTTGGACAAAAGTTTCCTAGTCCTCGGTGAATGCATTGAGAGAATTCTTCACCATGAAATCATCATATACCTTGACCCCCATGCCAGTCAGCTAATCCTTGATCGACTGTAGTCTAGATGGAAAAGGGTCGATATCCTATCCCTTGGCCATTATGAATAACCTTAGCTGGTTCTCCAAAAGCATATTTCTCTGGATGAACCTTCCTTCATACAATGTGTTTAAGGCCACCCACATCTCATGAGCCGTCGTCTTCCCAACTATGTGTGGTACCACATGATCTTTGAACCCATCCACAATGATGCCCCTAACATGTGTTGCTGCTTCATTGTGATTCTCTAGGAGCTTCACATCGGTCAGTGTAGCCAATACTTTATCTGCATGCTACTGTATACCTACTAGGATTCTGGCCTTCTAGATTGAAAATTTGGATAGGTCCTCCAACCTATCCTGATCATGCAGTTTGTGTAGCGCCATATGCTCAGAAATTTGTTAGAATTGATCCTCCTCTCTCTGTTAGAGACTCAGATCTAGGGTCCTTGGTGAGAAAGGCACCCTCTGCTCCCTCTGACAACTGATTCCCTCTCTTGGAAGTCTACCAAACACAATGAATCAAATCTCTTCGATACTCCGATTGATATTCAGATTTCATTGGCAGGAAATATTATGAATAGTTGTTCTCTTCCCTCTCTTTTTAATCTAATCCTAGGCTAAATTATGCACTGATAGAATCTTCACCCCACCAAAAACTACTAAAGGTATGCATAACGGCTTCCAGTTCACAACACTCTGCACAGCAAGCAAATTCTAGACTATGTCACCCTGGTAGGCCTCTTCGTGAGAAGACTGGCTCAGCGTAGTGCATGCTTCTCTTGCATCCCTCTAGAAGACTCTGCGTCACCCAGCTGGGACTGCGTCAACCCCTACGTGGCTCTATTACCTCTATTTCCTTCTGCTATTGTGCTTCCCTCTCCGGGTTATTTTCTACTACTGTTTCTTTTTGCAACATGGATTCTTCAGCCTTCGTGCTGGAGATTCAGCTAGATGTGAAATCGCTCTGATACCATGTCAAAATTTCTGAATATGCTTAAACAGAAACCCAACTCTTAAATTTATGATTCACTTCTCCTACTTACATGAGTTATTAATATGAAATATTTAGAATTAACATCGAAATAAATACATTAAAAACCTACAAATACAAATCTAAAACTGAATAACATGCACAATGACATAGTGACACACAAGGATTTCCAGAAAACTATCCTCGAAAAACCCCAATTCGGGAAAATGGGTGCTTCTAGCTTCTGGAGGGTTTTTTATTATTAAGTAGATTATAAGTACAATAAATTTCAGCACCAAACTGGTTAACCCACTAGAGAAATAAGCATGCAGCTATACCTCTATTCTGGAGAAATAAAACTGACTGATTCACACCCTCAAATGGGATATACAGAACTCAGCCTTTTCCACCCTCTAGAAACCCCAACACTTCTCTGAAGCCCTCTGCATCATCCTTGCTGGCCTGCTTCAGCCTCTACGTTGATCAGGAAGGGCTCGCATCACCCCAGACTGCGTTACGCTACCCCTCAGCTGTCCTGGCTAGGCGTTCAATCTTGCTGGGACTGCATGAGCCCTCCTAGCACTACTTCAACCCTCCTGGCACTGCTTCAGCCCTCCTGGCCTCCTGCTACCTCTGTGCTTCCCATGCTGGGCTCTAGGCTACTCTGCATCCTTGTTGCATAGTTTTTGCTTCCTCTGCACTGCTCTGGCCTCTTTGTACTCTTTGTTTGGGACTACACCACCCCCCTTGCCAATAGTACCCCTTGCTTCAGTTGAAACACTTTTGAAATTTTTAGCAAACCATTTGCTAGAATTCTAGCTTAGCTTTAATGATCTGCTAGTGTGTGTGTTCTCCAACTGACCCCAAGCCCTCTTCTTATAATTTTCTTGTTGAAAATTCAACGGCTATGATATAATCTTGAATCAACGACTAAGATTAGAAGATGTTTGATCCACGTCACTTAAGTCATTCTCATCACATGTTTAATTTAATTACATTTAATCTTTTAATTTTCATATGTTATACTTAGGGTCCTTAATTAAAAATATTAATTAATTAAATATCTCTTAAACATGATGGAATTTCCCAAAACATTTTATGGGTCTTGGAGATCTTATGCACTCTAGTCCCTCCACAAAGTTTGGGAGTTAGAGCACATCTAATGCTACTGCAACACCCCAAAATATCAACACCTTCGAGCTCTCCCATCCCTATTGTGGATTGTTGTACCACTATTTTGGCTTTTTGTACTCTCTAGTCCTATGGACCTACTTTGGTCACTTATGGGAGTGGAAATTAATAAATTTTTATGATCTTATATTATATAGAATTCAAAGGGTATTCTCAATGTTTTTGTAGTCTCTCCAAGTCATATTTTCTTAAATCATGCATGCCCATGGAATAATGTTCCTTTGTATTTGTCTCTGGTCCTACAACTTCCATCCAAAATATTCGTAATGAGAGTTACTAGTTGTGGAATTATTGCAATGGGTTCAATACTACAATTTATAAAATCTCTCATCCTTTTTACCATACTGGCTATGTTAGATGACATGGCAAAATATGATAGATCCAGAAAATTTTCATTTGATACACTTCCAATTCTAGATAGAGAGGCTATTGCTTGCTCACAAGCCAAGAGAATATTTATCAATTGTTTAATAACTGCATGTCTCAACAAGGTAAATTTAATTTTGTCTGTCTATAATTGTGTGATTGCTACAAAAATATTTTTTCTTTTATTTGACTCATCTTTACCACATGCCAAACATTGACTACTCTTCTCCATGCTTCATGTCTGATAGCTTCCATTATTATGCAAGTATTATAATTTTCCTCTTGTAAAATCTGATAATTCCAACCTACTTCACTTCTGCTAGACTAGAATACCTTAGGGAATATGATGAATGATAAAAAAGACATGCATGGTGCATTATTGAAGGATTTTTATCATCAGTAAGTGGTGGCTCTCTAAATTTTGGTAGTGAGATCTTATTTATGGGAAAAATTCCAGTTTTAAATTTCCTATCCACTTGCAATTAAAAAATGTTATTCATTTAAGGAGCTAAGATTTCTACAAAATAATTTTTTATTGTCAATGGTTTGTGGGGTTATCAATGTGGAAATGAATATGTTCCAATCCCATTTCCTTCACATGGAATGATGAGCAAGTGTGTGTCCCACTTGGTGATGACTTTGTTGACATCAACACTTCAAAAAACTTTTAAGCAAACCATTAGAGCTATAATTTCTCTCATTAGATGAAGTCTCTCTTATATTGATTCAAAATTCCTCTTATTTTTAAATTTTCTTCTTCCTCATCCCATTATTTTGGGATTTAATTTCGAAGCATTAGTGAAATTGACCTCATAAAACACACAATCCTCCTTTATATTTGTAAAGAAATAATGGACAAGAGGAAATGAACATTTAATTGGTAGAAACTTAAAAAATTCTTGCTGTGTCTCGTGATACCTTAGAAAGCTTTGGGTCCAAGCAATTGACCTCCACATGTTTCCTAAAGAATGACACTACATTGATAGAAAAGACCTTGGACTGAGAAAAATGACCACTATATAGATGTTTTTCCTGCACATACGAATTATACAAACACATGTATGGATACCAAACACACCTTGGATTGAGCAAAATGATAGCTATATATGTGTTTGGCATGTTTATAAAAATTGTATGGACACATGTGTGGATTGTCTACGTAATTGTATGGATACAAAAAATACTTTCTATATGACTAAACAAATCTATATTGTGCTATCCATGAGACCATATGGGACTGAGTGTTGTTGGAAACATCTTTTTCCTAGTTACCTTCTCTCTCCCTCTCCCTTTATGTTGCTCAACCCACTCAACTTCCCAAGTGTGTTGAAATCCTCTAACTTTCCCTATATATATTATTTTAGCACAAAAACTATTTTTAAGATTCCTCCTAGCCTAAGTTATGCATGAGATATAATATTAGGCTCAACTAATAAACATAATAATTCCCCCTTTTTTACTAAAGTGAGTTAAAAAATAGAATTACTTTTCCAGAAATAGAATTATTTTTCAAAATCATCTCAAAATAATTCTTATGTTCACACTTAACCTGTGCAAAAGTTCATTTTTGATCTGTAATTCTCAATAGTGAAATTTTTAGTACCTCAAAAAGTGTCAAGTAAAGCAGCATTAATGGCAACAATGAGAAGAAAATATATTAGAAAAATGCATCTTCACCTTCAAGTATGGTTAATATGATTGATTGGCCATCATAGATCACAAATCGTTTAAGTTCAAAAATAATTTTTAACAATTTGTTTCTTTTGGAAATTTCCTTAATAGTTCACTATGCCATGTAATTATTACTTGTAACCCTTCTAAATAAACTGGTGTGTTTAAATTTAAGAGAGACACATCACATATATTTATGTGATATACTTGTGTAAACTGATCCCTACACAGATGAAATGTAAGGGATATAATGCTGGGCTAAACTCCTCCACTATGTATCTCTTTCCTTAGTAGGTTTCTCAACAGAATTTAGAAGTGAACTTCAACAATATTAGTCCACTGTCTCAATATTAATTCCCAATTTTTTTATGCAAATTCTCCATGGACTCTTTGCAATCACATTGAAGTTTCTTCACATTTTTCTCTATATTATCCATGAATTATTTGCATTTATATTGAAGTTTCTATGAATAAAATTTCTAAACCATTAATGATGGATTTTTAGTGATTTAAAAATTCCAAATGCATTTTATTTATGTTTTTTATTGAAGCCCAACTGTATTGAATGTTGAAAGAAATGGTAAAGCACAAAATCACTAAATATTGTGTGAATTTTCATCCTTATTTGCAGCACCATGTTTACCTCAACGGTGTTTTATTATAAATTTTGATGGGTACTTTATCTTGGTGTATTTTTAGCCATTTTGATGGGTGTTTTGTCCTGGTTTATTTTTAGAAATTTTTATGGGTGTTTTGTCCTCGTTTAGTTTTAGCAATTTTTTCTGCTATTTTGTCTAATTTTTAGAGAGCAGAATCATAGACTAGAAGCTGGCAGCTATAATAATACTTTCATGGAGCATTGGCCCTATTGCAAGTTTCAATTGATGGCTAGGATCCCTTCACTCAAATTTTTATGTTGCCCCATTTTTGTGGGATGGCACTATGAACAGGTAAGAATAAATTGATCTCAAGAATAACGAGAAAATTTATTGTTAGCATTTATTCTCAAAGATATGAATTTTATTGAAACTTGCAATATATTTTAAATTTGAACTTTGAGTTAAATCCATAATTGCACATAAATTGTAAATGGTAGAGTTTCTGTACAAAGAAATTTCAAATTGTTTGTGATAATTTCATTGGAATATTATGCTATCAAAATTGCAATACTCCATGTAGAATGTGTGCTAAGGATAAAAAGTGAGAAAAGATAAATTACAAGTAACAATGGTAATCTTAGTGTCCTTATTGGATGAGTTGAATGTGAAGAGATATGGGAGATCCCTGAAAAAGCAAGAGAATGTTATTGATAGTCTTCTCAACATGAAAAAGCATGTACCAGATGCATATTTCCTCCTTATATATCAATGGTGGCTTGGAAAAGATGCCTTTAGCTTCCTCCTCCACTTACACTATTTCTTCTATTGTGACCTTGAGAGTGTTTGTCTATGATGAGGATGAGTATCTCTTATCATCATGTATATGCTTTTCTCTTTGAAAAATACCTCATATATTTCCAAATGTAGATCACTGAAACCATGAACCTCATCTCTCCATAACTCTTGGCAGAAGCTAGTAAATTTACCCACCATCACACTCCCCCAAGGCACCAATATTTGATCATTTAGCTCTTTCCTTTACCTTGAATGTCAAGAGAGTAATTTTTAATTGCCTCCAACTTCCTTCCAGAAATTATCAAACATGGTCTTGTAGACACAAACTCTACAATAATTTTGAGTGTGGATGTTATGTGCAACTTTAGTAAAAAGAATAATTAAGAAAACATTACTAACAATCCAACATATTCATCACAATAAAGGCTTAGATAAGAAAACCTATAAGATAGGAGGGAATGCATTATTCAAAATCTAAGTAGTAGGGAACTCCTCCCCCACCAATATTTGACCATTAGAAATGTAAACCAAAACACCTTAGAAAAGCCTCAAAAAATAATAGAAACATTTCCAAGGAACATATTTCTGTTTCCAACCTATAGGTGTGTTTCCAATCCCCCTAATTGTTGATTATGACTTTTCTTATAAAAAGAAAGAAAAATAATAAGAAATAAAATCAGTTATAATTTTTAATGATAGAAAAAATGCCCTGCAAGTTAGTTAATTTCAAGCATTTTTGGCATATTTTGTTCATTTATGCACAAATACAACCTACATAAATACCACAATTCTCTACATACGAGGACAACGAGATACATATCATTGAAAAATTCAGCCCCTAAGTGTGGCAACATTTGTAATAAAGCAAGGAAAGCACTTTCGGATAATTTTCATGGAATTTAGCCATAAGTTGGAAACTCTTAATGAATATAAAACTAAGTTTATTTTTGTTTATTTTTGAGTAGCCAAATAATCTATAAAGATAATTTTGGACATTGTATAATGGAAGGCTATATGGGACTCAACATATAAATGAGATTTTTATTAATTTGTTGACTATGTTAATCTTTCTAATTTTCTTGAAAATTTGTTATTATAAAATATCTATAGTCTGCTTAAGAATATGTTATAGTGTTCATTGTATTTCATATCTTATACTTTGCATTGTATCTTCTTTAATTTTTAGAATAGGAACTCAGTGTTGATGGCAAGAAGCAAAAATTGAAGAAAGATGAGGACAATGCCTTGGGAACACAATATGAATTCATTTGCTAATCTACTTGTTTTGAAATTCATTAGCCATTAGTAACACAATATGAATTCATTTGCTAATATAATTGTTTTGAAATTCATAGTGTGTTTCCATTAGTAACTAATATGCTTGTTTTGAAATTCATTTGCTAATATTTTACACATTTTTTATGTATTTTGTTTTAAATTTATAACATCATATCAATTTCATGAATAAAGGATTTCTTATTGTTGTTAAAAAGATGACTGTGCAAGAACTACCTCCAAATTCAATCGCGAAGGATTTCCTAGACAAAATAGCTTATGGCAGTTCACTTTTTACATCATATGGTTTTCCAATACAAGAGGAGCTGAGGCACTTGAGCCATCGACTTTGGAAATGTTTCTAGTAGGGACTACTATGGTTTTTAATGTTGTGATTCTTTCAAATTAGGGTTATTTTGGGCAAGTAAATGTTTTAGGAATGCTATACAAGACACCAATGGACATGTATACATATTTCTTTTATAATTGCAATGTCCATTCCATGATATCCTCTCATTTTTATTTGATTGTATTTTGAATGTTTTCTTCAATTTTTTTTTGTCTCTTAACTATGAAATTGAAAATACTTATTATCATGTCCATTTAAACAACATCCAAAGCTAGAAGATGATATGAGTATTACATGATATGAATTGTGTTAAAATATTTTCATGACTATTAGAAAAGTTTACTTTTCATGTTGTTATTTGAGCACATGTTGTCTATATAGTTGACCAAGTTCATGCGTTAGAGAATGAAATGTTGTTGCAAATAAAATGACAAGGATTAGACATCACACCTAAAATTATTTATTTTCACAAGTTATCTACAACCTGAGCTTTTTAGCATGTCACTTAGTTGGCATGATTGTGTCTAAGATTTCTATAAAGTTTGAATACTAAGTTACTAAGGTGTTATTTTCTATGAAGATATTTTATTTGCTTTGTTTATACAGGTCATCTGGCCACATAGTGACCACTATCACCCAACTGAAGAAAACTTGTTCTCCTTTCTTACTTTTATGGGGGTAAATGGAATTGACATTACTGACATTGAGGTATATGTCATATAAATATTTAATAGTCTACATTAGTTTATATTTCAGTATTCATTTTCTTTCATGTCTTATACTTTTCATTGTATCTTCTTTTGTTTTTAGGAGAGGAAATAGGTATTGATGGTAAGAAATAGGAATTGAACAAAGAGAAGAACAATAATATTGGAGCGGAAAATGCAAAAAGGAAGAGAGAAGAAAACAAATCTAGTGATACTCTTAGAGCCAATGTCCCACATAATACACACACAAAGAGACTAATGGTCAAGTATTCAAAGTTGGTGAATTCAGTTGGAATTATTTGGCAATAAAGTGATAATGTTTTGAAGTGACGAAACAATATTTCATGTGTAAATTGTAGTCTCACCAATGTTAAGTTGGAAACTCATATTGTAATACTTGAAATTTTATATATTATAACTTGTGGCTAAAATTACTTATAGTTGCACTTGATATTATTTATTACTGTAATTAACATATGTATCTTTGTGTTTTCATGTGTTTTCATATTATATGAACATGCACATTGTATTCCATTTATTTTAAATTTAGTCACAAAATCATACTAATTAATTTACGTTGATTAATAATGAATACATAAAATCAATCTAAAACTACCAAATTAGTAGTTTATGTTGATTAATGATGAACACAAATAAAATGAATACACAACTGAATTAGTCGTTTATAATGAATATTAATGAAAGGAAATGAAATGAATATAAACTACTAAATCCATCGTTTATATAATGAATATGAAACTACTAGAAAAATATAAATGACTACTGCAAATGATAAATTTGTGATTACAAATGATGACTAAATTTTTCATATATACAACTATTAGTAGATAATTTACAGTATCTTATAACACAACTTAAATTTAGTCATATTTCTTTGATAATTAATTGGTTTCAAACGATGACTAAAATTTGCATATATATAACTAATAGTAGCTAATTTACAATATCTTATAACATGACCAACCTTTTCGTCATATTTCTTTGGTCATTAATTGATTTTCTTGGGAGATCATATAGTAATATATTTTTGTGTATATTTGGTCATTAATTGTGGAAATTAATGACTAAATTAATGAATAAATATACTACTAAATGATAAAATTGAGACAAAAAATTAATGGATAAGCTAAAAATGACTACAAGTTGGTCGCGTTATAAGATACTGTAAATTAGCTACTATTCACCATCTGAAAAATGTCATTTGTATGTAAATTTTAGTATTTTTTTATTAACTAATTAGTCATGTTGTACTAGTGCCAATCGAACCCTCTAATGTGTAGAAGACTGCCTTCAAAGCAATGGAGGGCCTTTTTGAATGGTTGGTTATGCCTTTCGAGGTTACAAATGCTCTCACAACCTTTATTACGTAGATGGAAGAAATATTGTGACCATTCACTAATTCATTCATTGTGGTGTATTTGTATGACTTCCTAATCTTCAGCCATATTTGGGAAGAGCACCTCCACCACATTCAACAGATTGTCCAAATAGTGCAACAACACAAGTTCTGTGCCAATTTTGAGAAATGCACTTTTGGCATGACCCAGGTTCAATATCTCAAGTACATTATTGATGAACGAGGGGTGCATGTGGACCCAGCCAAGATCCAATTCATTTGGGATTGGCCAGTCTGAACAACTCTAACAGAGCTTTAGAACTTTCTGGGTCTTGCCAATTTCTACCACAGGTTCGTGTTGGGGTTCTCTCATATCACTTGACCTTTGAGTCAAGTTAGCAAAGGAGGAGTGAAAGAAAAATTATTTTTCTCTGAATCTTAACGGAAGACATTCTTAGTGTTGAAGCATCGAAACTTCTCTGCACTATTTCTCACATTACTAGACTTGCAACAAACATTTGAGATCGATAAAAATGCCCCTAACTATGCTATTGGGGTAGTGCTTACTCTGCAGGGGCATCTTGTGGAATATCACAGTGAGATACTTTCAGAGACAGTCCAAAAGTATCCCACCTATTGTTGATCAGCGGTTGTCGTTAATGTCAACCCAAGCAGCACCAGGGGCTAACCCAATATTGCATGGGAATTTTGACCTACCAAATTAATATATTCTGGGTCAATAATGCTTTTTATGGTTTCTACTTGTCGATATTTTTCCGTTGATATATGGCACACCATGCAATTCTTCACGGTTTGAGAGATATTCATGTTTGGAGTTTGTACCCCGAGTAAGTGGGCTAAAACCCCATGGGGTTGGGGCATGGGTTATTGAAAAGTCATAATTAATATTTTTTAAGCTCCTAAAATCCCTCCCATGTTCACTTGTTGAAGCCCCTCTCAACTTAAGAATTTATATAAATTGTGATCCTCATTTCCTCCTTATGCAAGGGATTCGGCCATCTGAAACAGTTCATCGTGGAATTTTCGCTCTAACATTTTTTCTACGAAGGTTCAGAAGCTGAAATTTTTATGAGGCGAATTTGAAATCCTGAGGAAGCTTCTGTAAAAATTTTAGATCAAGGTGCGCAACATTTTTGGAGATATGATCTGTGGAAGTCAGGGTTTTTGCAGGCTCCTGAAATTCATCTCGAAGAAGTGACTTTGGTAAAATCGTCATAACTCTCTCTCTAAGTATCATATTGGAATTCCCTAAAAATTAGAAGATAGTGCATAGCCTGTAGTTTTATCTATGTCAATTTTAGAGCCAAATGAGGAAAAAGAGATACATGGCACACCGTACAAGTGCACTCTACTGAAACATTCCATAATTAGGGCATTGTGAGAGGTTGGGTATAACTCTCACTTGAAGAATCCAAATTGGGCAGACCTGTAGCATTGGAAAGATGACTTAGAGGAATACTACAGGACCAAAAATCAAATGTTGAGGATCTGAAATAACAGAGATACACCAGATTCAATATCGAGCTCCTAGAAGGCAAGAAAAAGCTAGATCATGTGTTGTCAAGGATTGCAAAGGACCAGAATTTCTACGGCCAAAAAGAAAATCAAGGTGTAGAAGAGGGTAGCATGACAAGAGCAGCAACCAAGGTGGCTAACAATAGCAAGAATTTTATCATATGAAGTCTTCAAGTGGGAAGCACTGCATACAATCATTGTAAAGGTATCATTGTACTTAGTCATTGTAAATACATTATTGTACAAATTATACTAGTGTTTATCTGCCAAGGGTTGAAGAGGAAGTGTTGGGAGGTCTACGATCATCATTAGGTCGTTGTTTCAAAGATGGGGTTATGGTATAGTATATCTTCTTCTTCTGCATCATTCTATATCATTGTAAAGTGGACCATTTTCCCTGGTACAGGAGTTCATTCTTCTTTTATTCTTCTATAAGGTGGTAGGGTGGTGCTAGGGTGAGTTGTAGCTCATTTGGTGTTGGGGAATCTATTCATTTGACTACTGAAGAATCTTGGGCATTGGAGCGTCCATCCAATGGGAGCTGGAGAATAATTCTTTTATAGATTCTAGGAATTTGGAGCTTTATTTTCAATTGGAGTTGAATATTAAAGAATTATTAGAAAAGAATTAGGTGGTTTTTGTCCCGGAGTGGGTTTCCACCTTAAAAACTGTGTGCATTTGTGTTCCTCTTGTTTTCTGCTATCAATGTACAAACAATGATAATAATTGAAGATTAACTAATGCTCTAATTGAAAGGAATACTGATTCACCCCCCCTCTCAGTATTTCCAACACTTGGTATCAGAGATTGGTTCCTTCAATAGCAGTTTAACAGCTTGAAGGAGGTCATGGAGCATACCAAGAATGGTGTACCTTTATTCAATGAAAATAATTATGCACTTTGGAAAGGAAGAATGGAGGTCTATCTCTTGGCACAAGGTTACGAAGTATGGGACACTGTTCAAAATGGATTTACATCAACTATGGATGAACAAGGTAAGAAGAATTTGGTAAATCATGCAAAAGCAAAGAATATTATTATCAGTGGAATTATTAAATCTGCTTATCATAAGGTGTTGGGTTGTAAAAATACCAAAAATGTATGGGACAAGCTTGAGAATATATATGCAGGTGACTCAAATGTCAAAGAAGCAAAGCTTCAAATCTATAGAGAAAAGTTTGAGAAACTCACAATGAAAGAAGATTGCAACATTGCTGCATACTTCCAATACGTTGATGAAATAACCAATACTCTGGAAGGATTGGGAGAGCCAGTTGACGAGAAGACTATTATACAGAAGATTCTAAGAATGTTACTAGGGAGATTCAACCCAAAGGTATCGGTCTTAGAATATAGTGAAAATCTGGACAAACTCAGCAAAGAGGAATTACATGGAGTTCTCATAGGATATGAAATGAGACTTGATGAAGAAGAGGGTACTTCGCATCTAGAAAATGCGTTCGTTGCATCTAAGAAAACCAATAAGGATAAAAAACCTTCAATTGAAAAGACATGCACCTGCAAGTGTGAAGAAAAGGGAGATGATGAAGAAGGTATTTTAGATGAAGAATATGCTTACGTCACGAGAAAACTAAAAATTGGTAAGGGACAATTCAAAGGTAAACTTCCATTGATATGTTTCAGCTGTAATGAGGTTGGGCATTTTGCAGCAAAATTTCCAAATAGAAGTAATGGCAACTCAAAAGGAAAGAAAGGCTTTAAGAAATTCAACAAGCAAGGATCCAAAAGGAACTTTCTCTCTAAAGAAGATAGCTCATCATCCGATGAAGACAATGATAGTGAAGAAGAAACCAATGAGAGAGTATTTTTTATGGCCAAGCACAATAAACCCAAGCACAATAAACAAGAGGTATCAAACAACGAAGAAGAAGGATGGACCATAGAAGAATTTTATGAGGAAGAAATCAAGCTTATAAAATATCTCAAGGCAGAGAAGATCCATTCCAAAACTCTTGAAGAACAAGTTCAAGGTCTCAAAATTGAAGTTGAAGAACACAAATGCATTGAAGAGTCAGTTCAAAAGAAGTTGGAAGAAAGCAACCAAGAAAGGGAAGAATTAGAAGCCAAAGTAGTCTCGCTGCATGAGGAAGTGAAGAAAGGAAAAACTATCCAAAACTATGCCAACAGCTCAAGGGCATTGGAAGAACTCATCAACAATCAACGATCTTACAACGACAAAATTGGCATCGGTTACAAAGAAGAAGAAGTAGGACCTTCTACAAAAAAATACAATGAACCTATCAGATCTGACATGCATGTAGACTTCATTGGACAATATTTGCAAGAACAGCCTTGGAAGACAATTCCTCAACGAAAATTTCCATCCAGGTACCAACATATTTTTTATGGCTACTTCTATTCATGTGGAAAATTTGGTCATAAAGCTGTAGAATGTCGCACATACCCTAGGAACGAATACAATTCCAGGAGATCTGTCAAATATGAACCTCCCAGGGTGCAGCGAAACATCAATATATTTGAACATTTAATTAATAATATTGAATTTTACAAATGTCGAAACTTTGGACACATAGCCAAAGACTACAAACTTGAAAATCCTCCAGAAGAATCTTCGAAGCCACAAAATGAACAAACATGGAAAAAGAAGAAGAATGATAATTGTGCTCTTGCTTTAAAGGCTCAAAAGAACAAAGATGTGTGGTATGTTGATAGCAGTTGCTCAATGCATATGACTGGAGATAGAAATAAATTTGTATCTCTGAAAGAGAAGAAGGACGAAACCATGTGCTTTGGAAATGATGGATCTTCATGTTATAGGATCAGGTACTGTCACTCTCGGAAGCGAAGATGCTCTAGCCAAGAATGTTCTATTAGTTGAAAACATGAATCACAATCTGCTCAGTGTTGGAAAAATGTGTGATCAAGGACACACAATACTATTCAACTCCACGAAATGTGAAATTAGGAAAGGTGTGTATGGTGAGATTGTGGCTACAACAAGTCGAGCTCCAAATGACATATATGTTCTGGATGAAGCAACTAAAGCATGTCTAATAGCTAAAGAGGATGATACAATAATTGGTAGCAATGATGATCAACTAAGTAAGAAGTTTGCTACAAAGGTGCAAAGTGAATTGGAGATGTCTTTACTTGGTGAGCTGACATACTTCTTAGGGCTTCAAATATCTCAACAAGAGAAATGAATATTTATATGTCAAGCCAAGTACATCAAGGAAATGCTCAATAAATTTAAAATGAAATATTGCAAACCCATCCTTACTCTAATTGTAACAGGCTGCAAATTGAGCATAGACGACTCATCTAACGATGTGGATCAAAGGTTGTACAGATCTATGATTAGTAGTCTTCTATATGTAACAGCTTCTCAACCAGATGTTATGCAAGCATTTGGACAAGTAGCAAGATTCCAAGCAGCACCAAAAGAATCACTTATTAAATATTCACCAGCATTGGAATATCTTCGCCAAAAGCTTGGGATTCTCCCAAGTTCTCATTAGATTTTCCTTATTCAGAATATAAAGGGGGAGTGGAAGTGTGTACAAGTCTACAGGACGGTTGTGTGTCAGGGGGAGTGGAAGTGTGTACAAGTCCGTAGGACGGTTGTGTTTCAAGGGGAGTTACCCTTTGCCATTGATGTCAAAGGGGGAGAGAATGTTGTAGGAAGAGGTGTCATGATTGCAGGGGGAGTACTTGTGTTGCCATCAATGCCAAAGGGGGAGATTGTTGATCAACGGTTGTCATTGACGTCAACCCAAGCAGCACCAGGGGCTAACCCAATATTTCATGGGAGTTTTGACGTACCAAATTAATATATTCTGGGTCAATAATGCTTTTTATGGTTTCTACTTGTCGAGATGTTTCCGTTGATATATGGCACGCCATGTAATTCTTCACAGTTTGAGAGATATTCATGTTTGAATTTTGTACCCCCAGTTAGCGGGATAAAACTCCATGGGGTTGGGGCATGGGTTATTGAAAATTCATAATTAATATTTTTTAAGCTCCTAAAATCCCTCCCACATTCACTTGTTGAAGCCCATCTCAACTTAAGCATTTATATAAATTGTGATCCTCATTTCCTCCTTATGCAATGGATTCAGCCATCTGAAATAGGTCATCATGGAATTTTAGCTCTAAATTTTTTTATACGAAGGTTAAGAAGCTGAAATTTTTATGAGGTGAAGCAGAAATCCTGAGGAAGCTGTTGTAAAAATTTCATATCAAGGTGCACAATAGTTTTGGAGATATGATCTGTGGAAGTAAGGGTTTTTTGCAGGCTCCTGAAATTCATCTCAAAGAAGTGACCTTGGTAAAATCGTCATAACTATCTCTCTGAGTATCAGATTGGAATTCTATAAAAATTGGAAGATATTGCACAGTCTTTAGTTTTCTTTCTATCAATTTTAGAGCCAAATGAGGAAAAAGTGATACGTGGCACACCGTACAAGTGCGCTCTGCTAAAACATTCCATAATTAGGGCATTGTGAGAGGCTGGGTATAACTCTCACTTGAAGAATCCAAATTGGGTCAAAACTATGGCATTGGAAAGATGACTTAGATTAATACTACAGGACCGAAAATTAGATGTTGAGGATCTGAAATAATAGAGATACACTAGATTCAATATCAAGCTCCTAGAAGGCAAGAAAAAGCTAGATCATGTGTTGTCAAGGATTGCAGAGGACCAGAATTTCTACGACATAAAAGAAAAAAAAGGTGTAGCAGAGGGTAGCATGACAAGAGCAGAAACCAAGGTGCATAACAATAGAAAGAAGTTCATCATATGAAGTCTTCAAGTGGGCAGCACTGGATACAATCATTGTAAAGGTATCATTTTACTTAGTCATTGTAAATACATTATTGTACAAATTGTACTAGTGTCTATTTTCCAAGGGTTGAAGAGGCAGTGTTGGGAGGTCTAGGATCATCATTAGGTGGTTGTGTCAAAGTTGGGGTTATGGTCTAGTATATCTTCTTCTTCTGCATCATTCTATATCATTGTAAAGTGGACCATTTTCCCTGGTACGAGAGTCCATTCTTCTTTTATTCTTCTATAGGGTGGTAGGGTGGTGCTAGGGTGAGTTGTAGCTCATTAGTTGTTGGGCCATCCATTCAGTTGAATAATGAAGAATCTTGGGGATTGGAGCATCCATCCATTGGGATCAGGAGAAGAATGATTTTCTAGACTCTTGGAAGTTGGAGCTTTATTTTCAATTGGAGTTGAATATTAAAGAATTATTAGAAAAGCATTAGGTGGTTTTTGTCCTAGAGTGGGTTTCCACCTTAAAAACTATGTGCATTTGTGTTCCTCTTGTTTGCTGCTATCATTGTACAAACACTGATAATAATTGAAGATTAACTAATGTTCTAATTGAAAGGAATACTGATTCACCCCCCCCCCCCCTCTCAGTATTTCCAACACATATGACGAAGATAAGTATTCCATTGTGTAGGCCTTCTGACAATGGAAGCATTACATTTTTTGGAAGGAAACGGTCATCCACACATATCCCCGATGTCTGCAATTCATACAGACACAAGGGAAGTTGCAAAATTATCACCATCAAAACTAGTCCACATACCTGCAAAATTTCAATATGAACATCACGTACAAGAAGGTAAACACCAATAATGTTGTAGACTCCCTCAGCCGACCACCGATCATGGCTTTAACCACTATGCTCGACTCTTGTTGGCGCGAGACTTCGGGTTGGCCAAATCTCTATAAAAGTGATCCAGAATTCTGAAAAACATACCAGACTCTCCTGGAGGGTAAGAAAGTTCCAAATCTTCACCTCAAGGATGCACTGTTATGCCACCTGGGACACCTTTGTGTTCCTTCAATTGAGCGTGCCAATATGATTTTGGAAATGCACTATACTCAGGTTGTTTGACATTTGGGGCTGAGAAAATAGTGGCAGTGTTATATAAGTATATCTATTGGATGAAACTTCGACATGATGTCAGGAAGTACATCAAATCGTACACTATCTACACCATTTTCAAACCGAACATTAAGAAGCAAGGCCTATATACTCCGCTTCCTACCCCTAGTCAGTGATGGAAATCCATATCCATGGATTACATGTCAAGCCTTCCTTCTAACAAGCATGGAAATGACCTTGTTTTTGCAGTCATCGAAAGATTCTCTAAGATGGCCATTATGGCAGCCTACAAGAATAATATCACAACAAAAGCCACTGGTAAACGCTTCTTTGAGAAAGTGTGGGTACACTTTGTCATCCCACAATCCATTATCTCAAATCCAAAAAACATGTTCCTCAGTACATTTTTGTGAATTATCTGGTCGATATTGGATAGCAAGCTCACAGAGTCCACAAATTTCCACCCCGAAACTAATGCCCAAACAGAGGTCATCAACAGGATGATCGTAGACATTCTGCGCATGTACAACTCGAAGCATCCACGCACATGGGATGAAAGCCTCCCCTATGTCTATAAAAACTATAACCGGGCTCTCCATAGATCAAATGACCATAGTCTCTTTCAAGTGGGCTTGGAATTCCAGCTACTATGCCCCATTCATGTGACCATACCATTTGAAACTACTCATACAGATTTGGCTAATGTCCAGTTCGAAGCCGACAAGGTGAAAAAATTCATTGATCGCATTCATTAAATTCACCAACAGGTCCATGACATATTGGAAAAATCAAATGCTATGTACAAGCAGTGACATGATCAACATCGGGTGCCACATAATTTTTAGGTGGGTGACAAATTTTTGTTGCATTTGTAGAAATAACACCTAACTGGAGCTCATCGAAAGCTCAGACCACTCTAATATGGGCCTTACACCATTATAAAGGTTTCGAGAGAAAATTCTTTTGAGCTCAGAATTCCCCCATTCCTTGGCCTACACCCAGTATTCAATGTGGACCGCCTTCGGCCATACTTTCCACCATTATTGGACACATTAGATATTGCAGAACAAATCACAACAACAGAGCTAAACCTTGACTGCATGTAACATGCCACAATTGATCAGATCATGGACATGCAGATCAAGAACACTCACCTGCAGAAGATCAAGTTGAATTGGGTTGTCAAAGCTGGCCATATCCTACACTAAGGCAAGTGGCTCACCAGGGACCAAGTTTAGTAGAAGCTTCCTCATCTCATGGAGGAAATCAATGCAATGGGGACGATTACTTCCTAAGGGGGGAGGACTCATCGAGGTGGATATTGTTGGCAACCCACCTATTCCACTTGGACCCCCACCATTGTTTCTTTCATTTTTTCAGTTTCCTTAATTCTAGCATGATTTACTATTTTTGGCACTTTTTAGAGTCTTGAACTTCCAGAGCCATTTCGAGGCCATAAAAAATGTTTTTTTGGGAAAAACAAGACCAACGTTGGTCACTTGAAAGTTGTATTCCTCGAATATATATTTCTAACGAGGTATTTTTCACATCAAACGATGATTGTATGCCAAATGTACGTCCCCGGGAAGTTGATATACCAATTTACCCAAACGAGGCCCACAGGTTTGGTGCTTTGTCTCCTAGGGTTAGGCTTTTGGATGTTTAGGGTTTTCCAATGTTCAATAATAAAAAGGCCCTTGAGCCTCATTGTAACACAGTTTAGAGGCATGTAGCCACCACATCTTTTTTCAGAGATAAGCTACCATTGCCTGATCTAGTTTATTTCCTTTCTGTCCGTTAGCTCATTTCAGTTAATTGATTTTAATAAAATGAAGTATATTTTCTACTACATCTTTGCATTTATGTTTATTTTTGTATTTTATTGCATTCCTGCAAAAATCTGGATTATCTTCACATTGATGCATACTTATTTTGAGTTCTTATTCTCTCTCAAATGATGCACTTGCAAGAGCCAACGAGCTTTTATTCCTTGCCACCTTTCTATGTTGTCTCTTTAGTTGTATGCTTGTCCTTGCATGCATTGACCCAAGTTGAGGATAGCTTAGTATTTTCACTTGCTTCTTAGGATTTCTTCCAGTTGGACCTTGATCATGCTTCCCTTTAATTCTCTTTTCAACGAGTTTGATTTGATCAAGTTCCTGAGATTTCCCATCAAATTATTTGGATTATGGGATCGATGCCTAACTCCTTTCTCCATTCTACAGTAATAACTTCCCTTCCTCCCTGCTAAGTTGTTCGCCACTAGATTGTGTTGTATGCATACATGGAATAGTCAGATGTCCTCAAGGTGAGCCGCCAACGTGGCTATCTCCAAACAATATGAGGGAATCCATGTCATTCTCTTGGGATGACCTTCGAAACCTACTAAATTATGAGGATTGTGTCTTTGATTATCATTAATATTTTGAAATCATGCTCCTTTGCTTGCTCTAGGGATTTCCATAATGCCCAAATTTTTTCCTAGTTATTGGTTGCATTTAAGAGTCCCCATGAGAACATAAATTCCAAGTTTTCATCGGGGTTGAATAATTCCCCTCCCACTCCTACCACCCCAGGGTTTCCTTCTGAGGATCCATGAAAATCGAGAATCGGGCTACACTTTCTGGTCTTCCATGTCTAGAATTCATCCTCCCACACCCTCAATCTAGTGAAAAGACTATTAGAAGCTCACAAGATGAGTTTACCATCATGATCATAAGAATTTGGATAAAATATCCATCCATCCTCTTTAACCATCTTATCAGCCAAATCCTTCCTCTTTAATCCTCCTTCCTCCATGTGCTCTGTTAATAAGAAATGTGATTTATCCACAACTCTATGGATAGATGACACCTGGTATTTGAATATGATCAGATGCTCAAAATTATGCTAAAAAATGAATTTTTTTAGAATGGCGTGGAACCTGAACTACCGCCAAGATCTTGTCGTTCTAAATCAGGCACAACTCATTTCATGGAAAAGCAACATCATAAGCTCCTAGAAACGTGTTCTGTTCGTTTTCAAAAATAGGGAAATTTTTCAAAAAGGGACAACTGATTAGGAAAATAATTTGGCCAGCGGAAGGTTGCCACATGGCCTATTTGGTTGGTCAATAGTTAAATTATTTTTAGGCCTGTTAATCCTTACCACTTGTCCAAATCAGATTGGTTATGGAATGAAAAATTATGGTTGGTTGGAAAGTGGCTAGCCACATGATGCCACATGGCCCATTAGGAGGCCACCACATGGTAGCACGGGGGAAACCAAAATTTGGGTTAATGCCAAATTGCAACTCCGATGGGTTCAAACACTAGATCTATCTCCAAAAAGTGCATCGCCCAACCGTTGGGCCACGAAATTCATTATTAAAGCATAGCCATGAATCTTTATTTAAACTATATGTTGACGAAGTTTAGGGGTGAGGGGCTAGGGCTAAGCCCCAACCCCCCCATATTGTATATGCCATGGGAAATTTGCATCAGAACCAAGGGCTAGGCTCTAGCCGCTCGCCCAAACCACCAAAATAACCCATATGACACCATTACCCACTAGCTGCATGAACTTTTAATTAAGAAATAATTTATTTGGCGCTATATCATTATGGTTTAAAATGAATATTTGTGGTGTTATTGGGAAAATTATGTTTCAGACAATTTTTCTTGAAATTACGTGAAATTGTCACTTGATTAGCTGAAATAAGGTCAAAATTGTAAGACGGGTCCAGATTTTATGGAATTTGTGGTATGATTAGCAACAAAACTAGGGAGGTTCATAACTTCTTCAGTTTTTGACCAATTTCGTATCAAGAAGCTGCTAGTCAGGAATTTTTTTGTATTCTGAAATTGATGGAACATGTTTTGAAGCCATTTGAGCACTATAAATGTACTTAATCACCTTTTTGAGAATAATGAAAGAGGGCCAAGCGATTGGAAGCTAGACCAAGGAGACGTAGCCCTGGAGGGGTGAACTACTTCATAATTTTTTGTGTTGTGGTTATTCTTATGGTGTATTTGTCTATTGTTTCTTCTTATATTAGAGTTTAATTTCATGCTTTATGTGTTTAAAAATTAACATAAAGGCTCTCAAAAACTCAATTTTAACACTTTCAATTTACAAAACCCCAAGAATATTTTCATTAAGATCTCATATAGATCAATTTTTGGTATCAGAGCTTAGGTTTTCTTTGCTATTGTGAGGATTTAATTTGTTTGCAAGTGTTTTTGATGCTTACAAGGTTTAAGCTCAAGAGAGGAGAATTAAAGCTTGTGGTTGCAATTCCTCAAGTTAGGTCAAGGACAAGGAGAGAAATTTTGCCACAATATCCACCACAAATTCTTCCTCAAATTACAGTTGAAGCTTCAACAAACATGTCTCATGAAGGAGGTATTTCAAATGAAGAAAATAATTTTAGAAAAAAATCTTTGACAAATGGTGAAGGTTCTCTATGAAGAGAGAACTTGAAGATTGCAGGGTGAAAGTTCCAAGCCTTCAAAAGGAGAGGGTTCTTCTGGAGGAAAAGGAGGAGATGATGACAAGCCTCCAAAAGGAAATAGTGACAAACCACCCTCTTCTCCACCATCATCTTCACCTCCATCCTCACCTTCATCTTCTTTGTCTTCCACATCCACATACCCCAAGGGTGCATGGTTAAACTCCCTTATTAAAAATTGATATAAAATTTGAACTGCCCATGTATAATGGTGAAGTGAATGTTCAAATAATTGATAACTAGGTTCATCAACTTGAATTTTATTGTAGGATTCATAACATAAAATATGATGAAACAAAAATCCAATTCGCTTAATTAAGGTTGGAAAGTGCTGCTTTGATTTGGTGGGAAGCCAAAACGCAAGAGGATATGAAAAATCATGGTAAGGTATTCATCCCTTGGATAGATTTTGTTGTTGCACTTAGAAGATAATTTTATCGATTAGCTTATATTGAAAAGGCTATTATGGATTCACAAAATTTTAGACAAATAAAGGGTCAAAGTGTGCAAAGTTACACTGAAGAATTTAGAAGAAGGTGTTTGATATTAGGTGTAGAATTGAATTCATAAGACAATATGTTGAAATATATTGGGGGTTTAAACATTTATTTAAGGAACACTATCCTTATGTTTAATCCTACAAGTTTATATGAGGTTTGTTTTCAGGAAACACATATTGAAGCAAGAGGGAAAAACATTTCACAAGAGGGTAGCAAGAAGCCATTCATAAGTGACAACAAGGATAAGAGTAAGTTCAAAGGGAAATGAAAGAAGAACTCATACATCAAGAAGGAAGGAGAAAAATTAACATGGAAAAATTGTTCCAAAGAGGTTCATGATGAAGCTCATTGTTGGAAGCTTCATCCTGACATGAAACCAAGGAATTTTAATAAGAAAGGAAAGAAAAAGACAACTACAACTATGAAACATGACTTAGGCTGTGATTTGGGAGATGAAGCAAAGATCACAACAATGGGAATGAAAGGTAAGGACATATCAGACACTATCTCTTCAAGTTGTCCTAATTATACTCAAGATGAGAAAACTAGAATTGAACTTTTCCATATTTGGGTTATTTCCAAGCACACCAAAATTGATACACTCTTTGATAATGGTTCACAAACAAATTTGATTTCTGAAGACTTAGTCAAGAAATTAAAATTAGAGAAATTTCATCATGCAAGACCTTGTCCTTTAGGCTGGATATGCAAGAATTAAAACTTACAAGTAACGAGGAAATGCATACTTAGATTTTCAATTACAACAAAATTTCTTGATGAAGTTGAACTTGATGTAGTTTCACTTGATATTTCCAGAATTGTTTTGGGAAGCTCATATTTGTATGATAGAAAAACTATTTTTTATCGCCATGAAAATAAGTATCACTTGTTCAAAGATGGTATTGAGTACATTGTTAGAGCACATCAACAAAAACTAAATCTCTAACTTGAAAATGCCGAAAAAATGAAGACACTCGTTAACTCTAGAAATAATTTTGTGCTTTTAATGGTCAAGCAAAAGAATGATGTTGAAAATTAAGATTTCCAAGGTTGTGATTCAAGATTGAAATATGATCTGGTTGAGGTTTTAACCAATATGATGATATCTTTCAGGAGCCAAAGGGATTTCCTCCCAAGATTGGAATCCAACATGAAATACAATTGCAGCAAGATTTTTGTCTTCCTAACATTGGCATGTATAGCATGTGAATGATGGAAAGTGCAAAAATTAAAAATAAAAGTCAATATTTGTTGGAGAAAGGGGTCATTAGATCAAGTACTTCACCATGCGGTTCACCTATTTTTTTTGTGCCAAATAAGGATGGAACATGGCACATGTGTGTGGAATTTCGTGCATTGAACAAAATTAAGGTAAAGAACCGTTACCCACTTCCTATAATTGATGATTTACTTGATCAATTAAAAGAAGAAAAATATTTTACGAAGTTGGACTTAAGGAGTGGCTATTTGTGAGCCTTGGTATTGCACCAAGAATGATGAAACTCCCAGAGGCTTCCCTACTTTACTTTATCAACTTGGGGTTTGTACAAACTTGGAGGTGACAATGACTATATACATAGTAGATGCATTATACTCATGTCATCCTCTTCTGAGCTCTACTAAAGGGTGCTACTTCTAGTGTTTCTAGGTGAAGTATCTCACACTTTTGAAATTAGGCCTAGGGCTATGAATGATTCAAATACATGGCACTATTAGTAAGTACAAAACTATACTACAACAAACAAGTACATCTAATTATTCTGCAATGAAATAAATCTACTTATTAGACTATGATAAGAATTGTAAAGAAACCTAGGTACCGTTCAGGGAGTAAATTGTTGAATTGAAATGGCATAAAGGAAAATAATCTATCACAATTAGCTGGGCCAAATGGAAAACACAATCTACTTACCCTATGTTTTATCTATCATTCTTTTACTCATGAAACTATTCATGACCTAACTATTCTTGAAAATGTGTTGTTTTGTAGCTAGGAGAATAAATTGCTAAGGTGGTTGATGGAAATCTTGAACACATGGGGACAAGGCTAGAGGTGCATGAGTGGTTTTTCCAGGTTTAGAAGATGGCCATAATGGTTTTTGGGCTTAAGGAGGGGCCCAAAGGTGCTATTTCAAGTGCTTCTACAGGTTTCCTGTAGTGCTATAGGCAAATCCTGAATTTCTTCAGGAAACAGGTTGAGGCAATCTAAGGCCAAAACGAGGTGGAAAAAGGGTAGGGAAGGTGGTGTGAAGGTGGATGAGGATTCGTAGGAGATGTCACACCCCTTGGAAAATATCGGGGCCTCTTGGGAGGCCTATCTTGCACCCCTATGTTTTTCTCACGGTGTAGGGATGGAAAATATGAAAACATGGCTGATGGTGATCTTGATGGAATGAGGGTTCAAGGAAGATGAGAGATGAAGATGGAGGTGTTGGTGAACTTATACTTGGGTTTGCTACATGTACCGGCAATCAAACTACCTATTCATGCAATAAATATGGACACATTCATGATAAAGAAAATGGAAAAGATGACTTTAATTTGTAAAGAAAATCTATCCTAATCTAGAAACAGAGATTTACCACAACATACTCAACATGTTCATGGAATTACAACAACTAATCTCATCTATTCTAATAAATAATAAACTAAAAATCATTTTTGGTTTGTGGGGAAGGTCTACCCTCCTCAAGCTCTATTGACAGAGGTGAAAGGCAGAGACTTGGCTCACAACTTTATGGAGTTATCACCTAGTCTACCATTCATGTAAGAAGTCTAAATCTACAAAAAAGACAAATGGAAGCAGAATAAAATAGTGAATTAAAATACCAACAAACTAGATAAATATTTATAAGAAAAAATAGCTAAATTACATGAAAGTAAAGAATGGTTACACAAGAGAGGCCGAGGAACATGGATTGGGCCCTAACCCACAAGCCTAGCTCTCTGGAACTAGATTAGTAAGGCAAAGTCTGAATACTAATTTAATTTCAAAAGATAGTCTCATTACATCAAAATAAAAGTCTTGAAGAACTGATTACAAGAGCAAATATTCTAATGGCTTTCTCCAAAATTCGAATCCTAATGAGCTCTTGCTCAGCTCTATTTAACCTAAAGGTTAGCTACCAACAACTCCCTAGAAAATAGGTGATGAGTCCACTTGAATCTAAGTGAAGTATGGCTTGAGTGCACTTGGTCTTGAATTTTCTTGGATGCCTTTGATTTCTAGTTGTTCTAGGGAATCTCTAGGATCCCTTGGCTTCCTTTGGGAGTTAAGCAGGGTGGAAAACCCCCTATAATCTCTCCTTGTTGTGTACTCTAAGTCTTTATGAAAAAATTTCCACAAAAATTCCATATCTTGATGATTTTCTTGCATTAAATATTATGTTAGGTACTTGAAGTATGTTAAGCCTCAATCACCACCTACACTAGCATCCTAAGACCATTATATAATTAAAATGCAAGAAAAATAGACTTAATAAGGAAAAAAGGTGACCATTAACCCCTCCAAATGTACCTAATGATGGAGCTCATCATCACCCCCCTACTAAATGGTTGCTCATCCTTCGAGAAACTAATCCTCCTTCAACATTTCCTTTAAGGCCTTGATGGACCCTTTGACTTCCCAAGGAAGAACTATGGGAGTCCTCTCAGGAGGGTTAAACCCATCATTTTTTTTGCTTCCTCCCATTCTTTGTTTTGTTCATCTTGGTCCTTCCCATCACTCAGACCCAACAAAAAGGGTGAACTGAGCTTTAGACCAAGCCAATGAATATTTTTGGTCTGCATGGTCCTCTTGTACATTGGTGCCTTCTCCAAGGCACCCATTGATATTTCTGGTGTATGGTACTCCTTATTTCTAAGGTTGTGAGGGAGGTTATCCCATCTTCTCTGGCTAGCCATAATGCACTCATCTCCCAACAACCTAGAAACATCATCAAAGTGGGATATTTCTTTATCTTGTGTATGGAGTTATCTTTCAACTAGTTCAGGATCCCTTACAATATTCAGATGGTTATTGATGACTCCTCTAGAGCTGAAATATTATGCCATAATGTGTAAGGGTTCTTTGTTTTATCTTCTCATAACCCTCTGCACCTCTTGCACTCTTGTCTCCTCATTTACCATCCATTATGCTAAATCCATTAATATCATATCCCTCATCCTAGGATTAGGGTCCCAAATATTTAAATCTGTTAATAGAAGGTTATGCATATAAAACTCTGCCATTTTTTCCATCTCATCCATGCTAGTTTGATTGCACAAATCAATGAAATGTCTAAAATTTTGGAAAGGTAAGGATCCATGGGAGGCTAAAGTTTTGATTTGAAAGAGGAGCCGTTGCTCCTTAAGGTAAACTATATATCAATTTGAAGGATACCTGTGTTAAATGGCCTCCATACACAACTCTAACATGGTGGTCACTTGTTTACCTTTTTGTTGAAGCTGCTCTTGTAGTGCTACATTCTCTACCTGTGATTTTTGAAGCCTCTCCTTCAAAACTACTCTCCGAGCCTCACATAAGATAGATATGTTCCCAATTAAGCTACTTTTCCTTCCATAAACCCTATATCATACACTCCTTTTGATGTGGCAAGCTTCATCCAAAGATGAGTTCCTGCCCTCTCTTCCTCCAGCTGATAAAACAAAGGAATTGTGAATTTTTGAGGAATTAATCTACCCCCCTCAATGTATGTGTAGTAAGAGCTGAGATTGGGTTGAGGGATAGAGTTTGGAACCATTGCAACATATTTGGGATTTGATTTTCGTTAGGTGGTCTCTTATTTGTTGTCTTTTCCTCCCTATTTTTCATCATGTATTTCCTCTTGTGTCTTTCCCTCAGCTTCCTTGACCTCTTGCACTCTTGTGGTTGTCTTTTCATCCTCAACCAAATAATTTTTCTCTAAATTTGTGCTCATTGGAGTTTCCTGTAGCAAGCTCTGTTTTTCTTGCTCAAGACCCTCTTCTCCTTGATTTTCACTCTTTTCACTCATTGGAGGGTATGTGGAGGTTGCATGAGGTGTATGGGTTGCCAATCTGGCTGAATGTCTTCTGATATATGTTATAGGGGTCATTATGGGTGAAGTGACTTCTTGTAGCCTTCCTTCCTCTAATATATTTTCTTCCTCCTTCCATGGTGATTCTTCAATGGTGATAGGGCTCTTGGTGGGAGTTGGTAGTTTTCCTTGTCTCACCCTCTGAATCTTCCTAGTTCTGAGGTACATAGGTATCTGCCTCTTTATTTTTTCTTTGACAAGTGTGCTCAAATTAGTTAAAGTGGCAACTACCTCTTGGTCTATGATGTCAAGTGACATGCTTGTGTCTTGAAGGGAGGTTTCATGGCTTAAGATAGGGTCCATATCTTATTTTTCCTCATTATTTTATTCCTCCATTCCCTTAGCTTCTTCTTGCTTTATTTTTGTTGTCTCTATGTTTTCTGTCTCAATTTCCATCTCTTCCTTTTCTTGTCTGTTTTATGCCTCTTCATCCTCTTCTTCTTCCTCCTCTTCTACTTACTATTCTACTTCTTATTCTCTAGGACTAGAATCAGATGTTTTCCCTGTTTGGGTAGCTATATAGGCTTCCCTATCCATGTATATAAAAGAGTACTAGGATACAGGTAGGTTTAGCCTTCTCAAAGCATCATTTACAATTAATTTTATCAAGCCATGATGGGCCAACTACTAATATTTCCTTTCTCTCACTTTATGGCGTATATCAGTGATGGAGTTTAGGAGAAACTGAGTGACACTTAATTTCTGTTCAAGTGGAAGCTCTCCTTGGAACCTAAGTTCATTTAACAACATGGAATGATACCCATAAACCACACTCAATCTGCCTTCACAAGAGATGAATTTCATGATGTGGAAGGCAACTTCATGCCAGGGGTATGGGAGGCTCTCTCTTCTCACACCATATTTATCTTCAATATACTTCTCTCCTGGTAGGATGAAATTATTTTTGGCTGCAGTGCTAGTAATTATTTCCTTGACCCATTTAAATCCTAAGGGAAAGGTGGTAACTCTGATTATGTGTTCAAGATATAGAGTGATGGCTAGTCCTCTTATCACAATGGCAGCTCTTTCTTCTGAATGTGACTATAGAGCCACTGCAAATTTTTTAGCTATTTTATCATCATAACATTTCAGTAGCTCAAAGAACTCTAGCCATTGGTGATTTCAGAAGATTTCCATAGCCAGAGGGTGTTGCCTAATTCTCTTAATGTCTATAGTATTCCTCTTGTTGAATACCCCTCCCATTTTAATGCTATGAGATGAAGGTGGTGAGAGGTTTTTATAGGTAAGTCTTGGAGATGGAGGCCTTGAATAAAAAAACAAGAAAATTATTTTACCCTTTAACTATCAAATATAATTTTGTGGAGTGTGAATTACATGGAGAAATTTCAGTGTCGGAGGATAAAATCCACTTACCTTGGTCCTATGGTATTTTTCTTTGATATAGGGATGCTTTGGGAAGCCAATCCACCCACAAGTAACTCTGTGCTGCCTTCTAAGCCTCTATTATTGTGCTGTTGAATTTTCCTGTAGAAAAACGTTGTTTCCTATAATAGGATGGTGCATGCAAGCCCAAAATTTGATGCTTCTCTTCTAATGGGTCCCACTGCTCTCCTACACTTTCTTCTCTTCAAAATTCTCAATGCAATGGTGGAAATGAAACAAATATTACCCTTATTGGATTTCTAACCAAATTTGGAGCATTGTGGTGACTCATACTTAACTCGAGTTTTCTCTTAGAGACCGTTGGCCACCCTTCAGTTAATCATTGATGACCTTGTGATCACTCCCCTTCGTACTCATCCACTCTGACTTGACTTGATTTGACTTTCCCAGGTGGCATGCACATTCACTTTTCTTCTATTTTTACTTTACGAAGGTGGAAAAGTTAATTGGCCACCTTTTTGCCTTTTAAACTTCTAAATATTGACATTTAACTATTTTGGCCATTATGGATGCACATCAAGGGGTGAGAGGCCATAACTAAGCTTAACTGGTGTTGATGAGGTGTTGTAAGAGCTGGTGAAAGGAGTTGGAGTTGGTGGTGGCAGCTTGAGTCTTTTATTTGTTGTCTTTTTTTTTTTTTTTTTGGAGTGAGAAGCTTTCTCTGAGTGAGTTTCTTATCTCTTCTAAATGAGGTGCTTACCATTTTCTTGATTTATTTATTTTTTAGGAACTTCTTTGGGGCTTTAGATGCCATGGCTGGTGTGCTTGCCCCTCTAGAGTTTTCTGATGGTCTCTTGGAGTCATCTACATCATATTTCCTTCATCTTTTTGCCTTGTTGTGTTGCACACAGATTTTATACATGAAACTCTCTGATACATATAACAATCTATTTATTCCCTCTTCTTTCTTCAGTTTCTTCAGGAATGGAGGGATATCATTTATGGAGGCTATGGAGGAAGTCATGGAATGAATGGAGTGGAGGATATGCAAGAGAAATGGTTCCTATGTAAAGTTTTCAATGATTTAGCTACCCAAGGTGAAACACAGGGTTTAGGTAGGGAAACATTGCTCATGGAGTGAAAAAGGGTGTTGGTAATTGTAGGAATAGGAAAAAAATACATTATCATGTCCTAACTGAATTTTAAAAACCCATAGGAAACGTTTTTCTTCATAAATTATTTTCCTGTAGGATTTACAGATTAGGGAAAAAAATGAGATTGTTGCCAATTTGGTCAGTGGAATGGATGAAGGGATGGATGATGGAGTGGCTTATGGAGTTTGCAAGCTGATAAAAATAAATAATGAAGAGAAATATCTCCTCTAGATCCTAAAAACCATCTTCAATTGTTAACCTGCAAAACAAAAGACACATAAATGCATAGGTATTTCTTTTCTCTTGTTCTTTCTTTTTCTCTTTTTCTCTTTTTCCTTTTTATTTTCTTGAAGTCAAGTGGGCTGCCTCCACATAAGTTTTCAACCCAGAGGCCTACCTTGGGTGCCCCAGAGATTTTTTCACCCAAGGATATTTTATTCTCTATTTTTTTTTCTTTTTTTTTTCTTTTCTTACTCCAGGACTACCTCATGGAGGTTTTCAACTGTGGAGTTGACCTAGGGTGCCTCAGAGAGGTTTTCACCCATGCCTCTATATTTTTATTTTTATTTTATTTATTTAGGAGCCATTGGAAACTATGGATATTTCCATGACATACACCTCCCTGCTTATGGAATTTATAAATTCTACCCTAGACATGGGCTTTTCGTAAAATTTGAGTTTGTAACCATTAACAAGTAAGGGAATTCCTTCCTCATCTATGGTTGTGATATGAATTGCACCATTATCATATCATTTTTCCACTTTTTAGGGTCTCAGCCATCTTTTCATTAGTTTTACTTTGAAATCCTTAAACCTTGATTCATACAACAACGCCCAATATCCTTCTTGAAAGGTATTTTCTTTAATGTTCTTGTCATGCCAGACCTTCCTTTGCAGCTGAATTACATCTGTGTGGAGGAGTGATTTCATCTTGAACTTATCCAATCCATTTAATTGCAGCAACCTCTCTTTTTGGGCATTTGAGATGTCTTGGTCTAGCTCATCTGCCATCCTTAATGTGTCGAATTCAAATCAATTGAAAGCAAAGTTTCCTTCCCATAGACTAGGTCATAAGGAGTCAATCTTGTTGTTGTTTTCTAGGTAGTGTTATAGGTCCAAGTAGCTTCTACCAATATTTCTGCCCAATATCTCCTATTTTTGCTCACAAACCTGGTGAGGATACTCTCTAAGGCTCTATTAGTCACTTCCACTTGCCCATTTTCCTGAGGGTAGTAATTAGTAGAAGTCTTATGCTTAATCTTGTGCCTTCTCATAATATTCTCAATGAGATGAGAAGTGAATTGTGCCCCCTGATCAATGACTACTTCTTTGGGGTACCCAAACTTGTAAAACACATTCTCCTTAAAAAAGTCTTCTACTTTCTCCTCGGCTGCCACCTTTACATCTTTTTTTTCAGCCCACTTTTCCAGGTAGTTAGTACAGACTATGATATACTTTTTCTATCCAGATGGTGGATCAATAGGTCCAATGAAGTCCATGCCCCATTTATCAAATGGCTCAAGGGTCACCTGAGGGTTCAAAGGAATCTCATCCCCTTGTGTAGGTTTCCCCATCCCTTGGCACTGGTCACACCTGCTAGTGTATCTTCTGGAATCCTGGTGAAGGGTAGGCCAATAGTATCATGCCTGCAAACTTTGAAAGAAGTCCTTTTTACAGCAAAGTGGCCTCCATAAGGGATATAGTGACAAGAAAATAGAATATCAAAAACTTCTTCCTCCATCACAAATCTTCTGAGGATTTGTTTAGGACGTAGCTTGAAAATATTTCCCCCAATCCATGTGAAAGGGGCAATTTTTAGATGATCTTGCTTTTCTCCTTGAATGAGAGATTAGGAGGGAACTTTATAGCAACCAAGTAGTTAGCTATATTAGAAAAACATGGTGAGAGAGCTGATATAGCAAAGATATGTTCACCTAGTAGCTAGTCATCAACCATTCCTTCTTCACTTGCAAATAGAGCTAACCTGGATAAAAAATATGCAACAACATTCTCCTTTCGAGGTGTATCAAAAATGGTTAGGTAAAACTATTTTAAAAGAAACAACCATCTAATAATCCTAGCATTAACATATGGTTTGTTCATTAAATATTTTATAGCTGCATGGTCAGTGTGAAAAAAGGTCTAATAACGAGTTACATAATGTCTAAATTTGTTTAAATCATGGACAATGGAAAGCATCTCCTTCTCTATGATAGTATAATTTAGTTTTTCCTTAGACAAGTTCTTACTAATGCAATAGATTGCACAAGGTAATATTTCTTCTAATTGGCCTAATGTTTCCCCCACAACTTTGTCGGATGCATCTGTGTGGATGTGGAAAGGCAGAGGCCAATTTGGACCTTGGAGAATGGTGGCAGTAGTCAAATTTTCCTTAATGAGCTCAAAATCCTCTTGACAAGGACAGAACCAAATAAACTCAGAATATTTGGCCAATAAGCCAAATAGTAGCGAGGCCATCTTACTGAAATATTTGATGAATATTCTATAATAACCAGCTAACCCTAAGAATATCTTGACATCTCTCTTATTTTGAGGATCACGTACCCTTTTAATAATAGTGATTTTTCTCAGGTCCAACTATATTCATGCTTGGGAGATTGAGTGTCCTAATAAAACTCCTTCTCTCTTCAATAATTCACACTTTTCTGGGCTCAGGGAGAGATGCATCTCAATGCACTTTCTTAGTACTTTACCCAAATTGGAGAGATATTCCTCGAAGTCATCCCCATATGGTGTGAAATCATCAACTTATATCTCGACAGATTCATGGACTAGCTCAGAGAAAATGCTCAAGACAACTCTTTGGAAGGTAGTTGGGGCATTGCACAACCCAAAGGGTAGGACTCTGTAAGCGAAGGTACCCCAAGGGTAGGTTAAAGTAGCCTTATCCTGGTCTTCAGGGCTTATTTGAACCTAGTTGTACCCACTGAACCCATCTAAGAAGGAAAATAATTGCTTCCCTGCAAGGCCATCAATGACTTGGTCTATAATGGGTAAAGGGAAATGGTCCTTCTGGGTGGCTTTTTTAAGTTCCCGATGATCAACACAAATTCACCATATTCCATTCTTCTTCAGGACTAGGACAAGAGGATATACCCACTCACTTTCTGATATAGGATAAATGAAACCTACTTCCAACATTTTATGCATCTCTTCCTTGACTATGTCCTTTAGAGCTTGGTTCATCCTGCTTTGGGGTTGTCACATAGGCTTGCATCCTTCTTTGATGTAAATATGATGTATGCATACTGAAGGATGTAGCCCTTTCATGTCCTTGTAATCCCAACCAAATGTATCTAGGTTTTCTTTTAAAAGATGGCATAACTACTTTTCTTATTTATTTGAAAGGTTTGAGTTGATTTTCAGAGATTTGTATGGGGCAAAGTAAATAGCCTAGGTGGTTTCATAGGTTGAATATACTGAGTGCACTTCCATCCAAGCTTGTTTTTGAGACTCTTTGACTAGATTTTCAGGAGGACTGTTAGTGGGGGACTGGTTTTGAATGGCATGTTGATGAGTTCATCTTCATCAAGCTACCCCCCTCTAAGAACAACATCTATGGTACAAATAGGGGTAGTGATATATACCTCATATTCCTCATCCTCCAACCATATAGGTAGATCATTATCAATGGAAGCTTGGGTTGGAGGAAATAATACCAATTGTTTAGATAAGGGCCCATTTTTAATAGTCATGTTTCTGGCTCGATAGCTGATATAACCATCTGCAGTGGCTAACCAAGGTATCCCTAATATCAGAGGGTATCCATTGAACTTGGTTTTCGGTCGTAGAACTAGGAAATATGTTGGATACTCCCAAGAGTCAATTGTAACCATAACATCCTCAACAATTCCTTCCATAGTTACTGTGGACTGATCTGCAAGTTGCAGAATTGTTGTGGTTTTCCTCAAAGTCCCTTGGAGATTAATTTTCAACATATTTTCCTTGGTCATGACATTGATGACAACCCCTAGATCAATCAGAGTATTGGGGACCATGAAACCATCTATGTGCACATCTACAACTGGACTGCTGGGGCCTAGGTACTTTGGAAATATCACCCTTGCTATCTTTAAGTCAGACAACTGTCCTACTACATTGATGGTGGGGTATCTTTATTCAAGTTTCTCCTAGGTTTCTTGAAGCACTTTTTCTTGAAGAGCCTATTGTAAATAGGGACATCCTTAATGGCCTGGAGAAGTGGTATCTTTACACACAAAATTTTCAATTCTCCTAGACGTTCAGTCTCCCATGGGGTGTGTTAGCTAGGATGGATCAAGCACAGGAAAAGGAGGTTGTTGGATCTAAGTATTACCTTCTTCATTTTCCTCCTCAACCTCTACAAGTGGATATGGAGGGTGGTTTTTTGGGAGTAATCTTCCCGAATTGAGATTAATCTCTTGTATCTCCACAACATAAGTTGGATAAGATGTCTATCCACTGTAAAATTGGTGTGCCTGTTTGTTGTTTGGGTTCAAATTTGGATGTGCAGGAATTTAAGGAAACTTGGGTGGAGAAACATGAGTAAGCTAGCGTTGAGGTTGGGGTGGAGGAATTACAGTAGGCAGTTGATTGTGTTTATGCCTCCACCCCTGGGATGGATTGTTCCATTGAGGTTTTTGTGGAGAAACTGCTAAAATGGTTGGTTCATAGGCTGAGGGTGATATGTAGGGTTGTAAGGCCAAATAGGAGGTGTAGGCCAGGATGGAGGAGTGGGGGTGTACCAAGGTTGAATGTGTGCACTCTAATTATTGTGATAGTAAGAGTAAGGTGCACCTTGCATACATTTTTTATATGACCTAGGGCCTTCAGGCCTTCTCTGGTTAATGAAATAGAGTTTCTCTGGCCCCACTTCCCCACCTTGATATACAAATTTTACTGCATGTAAGGAGGGACATTTGTCTATGGCATGATTCTCCTCAGAGAGTAAGAAAAATTCTATGAAACTTAGTGGGCATTCATTTCTCGGGTGCTTTCTGGTACGTCTAGGGAAAAATATAGCCAAGGCTCTTTATGCTTCCTCTTGCTTCATTTTTACCTGCGTTGTGTCCATTTTCAAAGAAATGGTGTGCATCATGTCACTCTTGAATTCCTCCAGCATATTTCCAATATCATATTTTATGGAGGTGGAAGAGGAAGGGATATTGGATGTACTTTGGCCATCTCTTCCTTTCTTCCTAACTGCCATTGAATGGTTCCTAAAGACAATTTTGGTTGTTTCATAAGGCAGTTGGTAGATATCTCTTCCTGATAACATATTTATGGTTTCTATCACCTCTTCTCTGATCCCTCAGAGAAGTACAAGTTTAAGTGATCCAGGATCAAGGGTACAATTGGCTGTCTTATAGTTAAATTGAAACCTCTATTCACAGTTTTCTAGGGATTCATCAGGCCCTAGAGTCATCCTAAATATCCCATCCTTAGTTTCCTTGGACCTACAATAATCTATGTATTCTTTGTTGAATGCCTCTTGCAATTGTGCCCAGGTAGTGACAATGTTCCTAGGTAGACCCATGAACTAGCACAAGGCTGCATCCTTAATGGTGGATGGGAATAGCTTCAATTTCTGATCATCTGAGGCATAATCATAGGTCCTACAGACAACAAAAAATTCAAACATGAATGTGTCTGGGTTTTCTGAGGTCAGTCCATGGAATTGTGGAACAGCTGAGGGGCTAGTATTTTTCATCTTATTTTCCCCGTTTTCCTCTCTAATGGGAAAGTCTTCCCGGGTTTCAGTGTCAGCCATGGCTGAGATAGGTGACACAGGTCCCTCAGTTGAAACAAGATCTTTTCTTCCCCAATAGTTTCTTCAAAAAATTTCAAAAGACTCACTAATGGTGTGTTCAATCTCACAACCACTGAAGAAGAGTGAAGGGTGACTATGTGGTGATGTGGGGGTTTTAGGTAAAAACTTTCCCTAATTAACCCTATTCCTATGAGGCATGAAAATTAGTTTTTTTTTTAATATTTATGAAACAACATGATAAGGAAATCATAAAAGAATGCTAACACAAGATCAAATCATATACTAGACACCTCCCCGGAAACGTCGTTAAAAGGTGGTGAGCCCTGGTATTGCACCAAGAATGCTTCAACTCCTATAGTTTTCCCTACTTTACTTTATCAACCCGAGTTTGGTAAAAAAATGGAGGTGACAGTGCTATATACACAATAGATTCATTCTACTCATGTCAACCTCTCCTGAGCTCTAAGAAAGGGAGGTACTTCTAGCGTTTCTAGGTGAATTCTATCACACTTATGAATTAGGCCTAGGGCTATGAATGATTCAAATCCATGGCACTATGAGTAAGTACATAACTATAGTACATAAAACAAGTACATATAACTATTTTTCAATGAAATAAATCTACTTATTAGACTATGATAAGAATTGTAAAGCAACCTAAGTACCTTGCATGGAGTAAATTGCTGAATTGAAATGGCATAAAGGAAAATAATATATCACACTTAGTTGGGCCAAATGTCTTAACACACCCTACCTACCCTATTATTTATCTATCATGATTTTATTCATGAAGCTATTCATGACCTAACTATGCTTGAAATGTATTGTTTTGTAGCTGGGAGAAGAAAGTGCTAAGGTGGATGATGGAAGGCTTGAACACATGGGGGAAAGGCTAGAGGTGTATGAGTTGTTTTTTCAGGTTTAGAAGATGGCCATGGTGGGTTATGGGCTTAAGGAGGGGCCCACAGGTGTTGTTTCAAGTGCTACTACAGGTTTCTTGTAGTGCTACAAGAAAGTCCTTAATTACTACAGGAAACATGTTTATAGAAATCCAATGCCAAAAAGAGGTGGAAAAAGGGTAAGGAAGGTGCCGTGAAGGTGGATGAGGATGCGTAGGAGATGTCCCACCCCTTGTCCAATCTCAGGGCCTCTTGGGAGGCCTGTCTTGCACCGGTAGGTTTTGATCATGGGTGTAGGGATGGAAAATCTGAAAACAGGGCTGATGGTGACCTTGATGGACAGAGGGCTAAAGGAAGATGAGAGATGAAGTTGGAGGTGATGGTGAAATTCTCCTTGGTTGTGATAACTGTACCTGCAATCAAAACACCTATTTATGCAATAAATATGGACAAATTCATGATAAAGACAGTGGAAAAGATGACTTGAATTTTTAAAGCAAATCTATCCTAATCTAGAAATGGAGATCTGCCATAGCATACTAAACATTTTCATGGAATTACAACAACTAATCTCATATATTCCAAGAAATCATCAACTAAAAATAATTTTTGGTCTGTGGGGAAGGTCTACCCTCGTCAATCTCTATTGACTGAGGTGAGAGGAGGAGGCTTGGCTCACATATTTATGGATTTATCACCTATTCTACCATTCATGTAAGTAGTCTAAATCTACAACAAAATAAAAATGGAAGGAAACTAAAATAATGAATGAAAATACCAACAAACTAGCTAACTATTCATAAGAAAAACTAGCTAAATGACATGAAAGTAAAGAATGATTACACAAGAGAGACTGAGGCACATGGATTGGGCCCTAACCCACAAGCCTAGCTCTCTAGAACTAGATCATTAAGGAAAATTCTGAATACTCATTTCATTTCAAAAGATAGTCTCATTACATCAATATAAAAGTCTTGAAAAACTGATTACAAGAGCAAAGATCCTAATGGATTTCTCCAAAATCTGAATCCTAATGAGCTCTTTCTCAGCTCTATTTAACCTAAATGGTAGCTACCAACAACTTCCTAGAGAATAGGCGATGAGTCCACTTGACTCCAAGTGAAGTATGGCTTGAGTGCACTTGGTCTTGAGTTTTCTTGGCTGCCTTTGATTTCAAGCTGTTGGAGGGAATATTGAGGATCCCTTGGATACCTTTGGGAGTTAAAGAGGGTGGAAAAACCCCTAGAATCTCTCCTTGTTTTCTACTCTAAGTATTTATGAAAAAATATCCACAAAAATTCCATATCTTCATGATTTTCCTACATTTAATCTTATGTTAGGTACTCAAAGTATGTTAATAATCAATCACAACCTACACTAGCATCATAAGACCATAATATAATTAAAATGCAAGAAAAATAGACTTAATAAGGAAAAAAGGTGATCATTAACCCCTCGAAATGTACCTAATGATGGAGATCATCATCTATCATCAAATTATAGTTTTTGAAGGTGAAATATATAAGAAAACATTCAAAGAAAAACAAGGTTTGTTTGAATGACTAGTTATGCCTTTTGGTCTTTGTGATGCTCCAACTACCTTTATGTGTGTGATGAATGATGTATTGAGGTCATTTCTAGATGATTTTGTGATAATATATTTAGTTGACATATTTATTTTAGTAAATCTCGTGAAGAACATGTCATGCATGTCAAAAAGGTACTTGATGTCTTGAAGAAATAATAGTTGTTTTTAAAGATGTCAAAGTGTGAGCTTGAAAAAATTTCTCTAGTGTATTTGGATCATATTTTTGGAGGAGGTGAATTGAAAATAGGTCCCTCCAAGGTTAATGTAATTTTGAATTTGCCAAAGCCCAAAAAGGTTACGAAGGTAAGAATATTTTTGGGAGCAACCTAATATTGGAGGAAGTTTATTTCTATCTTCTCTTCTATCGCAGCTCTGTTGCATGCATTGACAAGTGTTAAGCAGGTATTCTAGTGGTGAGGTAAACCACAAAAGGAAATTGATGCATTGAAGGAAAATATCATTTCAGCCCATGTACTTTCACTTCCATACCTGAGACAATCATTTGATATTCAGACTGATGCTAGTGACTATGCCATGGGTGCGGTCCTCATGCAACATGGTAAGCCCATATGTTTTCATTTGGAAACTTTTAATGGTGCAATGATTAACTATCCTACATATTACAAGGAGTTATATGAATTGGTCCAAAGTGCGATAGAGTGGAAACACTACTTGATGGGTAAGGAAACAATCATTCACACTGATCACCAACCATTTCAATACTCGCAATCACAAACAAAGTTGCATTAATCAAGGCACCTTCGATGGATGGATTTTCCTCCAAAAATACACTTGGTGATAAGGTATAAGAAAGGTATCTATAATAAAGTTGATGACATAATTTCTAGGCCTATTGTTAGTGTTGCTACTATTCTTAACCATACTTATGTTTTTGATGATAGCTATGTTGAACAATATGCTCTAGATAGTCATTTTCAAGATGTATATGCAACTTTAAGTCAAGGGAACCAAGTAGAGGAATTGGATTATCACATGCATGATAACTTGTTGTACCATCTTGGTCAGATTTTTATTCCACAGGGAGAAAGAGTCAACATTATAAGAGAGGAACATACTTCTCTTATTGTTGGTCATTTCTGTGTAAGTAAGAGGGTGGCACATCTTTATAGGTATTGTGATTGGCCTCGTATGCGTGAAAGTGTGTCACATTTTATTATAGGTTGTTCATTATACGCTATCAGTAAGCCTAGAAATAGAAATTTAGGATTGTACACACCACTTCCACTACCTTCTCATCCACGGGAGAGTGTTTCTATGTAATTTTTTGGATGTATTCCTATGTAAAAAGGGAATAATGATTATCTTTTTGTAGTTGTGGATAGGTTTAGAAAAATTTGTATTTTTATGCCATGTAAAAAGAAAATCACAAATGAACAAACTACTAAGTTATTCTTTCAGAATGTATGGGTGCATTTTTTATTTCTCACATCCATTGTTAGTGATCAAGATTCTCCCTTTGTTGGGAACTTTTGGTTAAGCTTGTGGGGATTCATGGACACCAAGTTGAACAATAGTACAACATTTCATCTGCAAACACATGTTAAAACAGAGGTGGTGAATAAGATGGTGATACGTCTTCTTTGCGGTTAATGCAACAAGCAACCTAAGTAGTGGGATGAAAACTTGCACTATATTCAAGATGCGTACAACCGGGCCGAACACTCTTCAACTCAAACATCACTATTTGAGGCATGTTTGGGATATTTTCCTAAATATACTTTGGATTTAAGTTTTGGAAAATATGTTTTTATTGATGGTCATAGTGACATAGAAAAATCTAAAAGGTTCATTGAACAAATTCAATTGGTGCATCAAGCAGTTCAAGAGAAACTGGAAAAGAGCCAAGTGAAGTACAAAAAAGAGGGACTATAAGCATCACGTGGATCACAAATTCCAAATTGGTGATTACGTTTGGCTTCACATTAGCAAATAAAGGCTTTAAGGAGAAGGTAAAAAGCTAAAACCAATTCAATATGGTCCATTCATAATTTTAGAAAATATTGGTGATAATGCCTTCAAGTTGGATTTGCCTTCATGCATGAAAATTTATGTCGTTGTTAATGTTGAGAACATAGGGTTGTATGAGCCACATTTGATTGAATATCAAGGAGGACATTTTTAGATTCCTTCCATTAAGGATTTTTCTCTTGAATACCTTGATTAACTATAGCAAGACACCATTCTTGACAGAAGAACACGGTCTCCAAAACAAGGGAATGTGGAGTACCCTCGTGTGGGGCTCAAAGTAACTAATCCAAGAAAATCCAAATGGATCAAGATTGGAAAGGTGAGGGAAATGTACCCTCATTTACTGAACAACTAAAAGTGATATTTTGGGGTACAAAATATTCCAGTGGGGAGGAGTGATCAGGGGATCAAAATTATGCTCAAAACATAAAGTTGTCAGAATGGTGTGGAACCTAAAGCATAATGTATATCTCACCATTCTGAATCGTTCACAAATTTTTTCGTAGAAAAATGACATTGTATGCTCCCAGAAATGTGTTCTATTTGTTTTAGAAAACATGCAAATTTTTCAAAAAGGGATAGTTGATTAGGAAAAAAATTGGGCCAGTGGCAGGCTACCACGTGGCCTCTTCTGGTTGGTCAAAAGTTAAAATTTTAGTCTTATTAGGCCTCGCCACTTGTCCAAATTTGATTGGTTTTGGTTTGGTGAATTATGATTGGTTGGAAGGTGGCCAACCACATGCTTCCACATGGCCCAACTAGAGGCTACCACATGGCAGCACGAGGGCCACCAAAATTTGGGTTAATGCCAAACTACAACTCTAGCGGGTTTGAACAATAGACCTATCTCCAAAAAATGCACCACCCAACCGTTGTTCCACGAAATTCCTTATTAGACCATAGCCATGATTATTTGTTTAAACTATACATTGGAAAAGTTTGGGGGTAAGGGACCAGGGCTAAGCCTCACCCGCCCCTCCCCTACATATTATATATGCCATATGATATTTGCATCAGAACCAAGTTTTAGTCTCTAGCTACCTGCCCAAACCACCATCGTAACCCATATGACACCATTACCCACTAAAAGCTCGAACTTCTAATTAAAAATAATAGTAATTGGTGCCATATGATTATGGTTTTACGTTATTGGGAAATTAAGTGTCCGATAATTTCTCCCGAAATTGTGTGAAAATGTTGCTCAGTTAGTTGAAATCAGGGTGAAATTGTAGGACGGGTCTAGATTTTGGGTAATTTGTGGTGCAGCTAGCAAAAAAACTAGGGAGGCTCATAAATTCTTCAATTTTTGACCAATTTTGGATCAAGAAGAGGCTAGACAAACATTTTTGGGTATTCTAAAGCTGATTGAAAATGTTTTGAATCCATTTGAGAATTGTAAATGTATTTAATCACCATTTTGAGCATAATGAAAGAGGGCCAAGCCATTGGAAGCTAGACCAAGGAGACGTAGCCCAGGAGGGGTGAACTCCTTCATCATTTTTTGTGTTGTGGTTATTCTTATGGTGTATTTATCTGTTGTTTCTTCTTATTTAAGAGTTTATTTTCATGTTTTATGTGTTTAAAAATTAAAATAAAAGCTCTCAAAAACTCAATTTTAACACTTGCAATCTACAAACCCTCAAGAACATTTTCATTGAGATCTCATATAGATTATAGTATCACCTTCTTTCTTTCAGAAAATATCATCCAACATAAAAAATTGGCAATGCACTCTAGGCTCTTTTCCCTGCTGAGGATTTTATCATCTCCTTGGGAATTTTATTCTTCCATGTCACGAACATTTATGTCCAATTCCTTGGAATGTTGTCTAGTGAACACACTTTCCCAAAGGCTTGTTTCCAAACTTCCACCAATAAGGTGCATTGTTGAAAGAAGTGGCAAGTCATCTCCTCTTCTTCCTTGGAAAGGACACATCAAGACGAACCTTGTATATTTCTCCTGCACAAATTCTCTGTTATGATGATCTCCTTGTGTGTTAGAACCCAACGAAATGCATTCATTTTTGCTATCGTATCTCCTTTCCAAATCAATTTCCATATTATCCTTTTAGGAGGTTGAGGAACCAAATTAAGTAATATATTATAACCTTCTTTAAATGAATACTGTTGATATTTTCTTTTTTCCCCCGTTCTCGATTCATAGGTGCCATGAGAGAGATCTGATAAGACTTTCAATAAGGAAACGAAATGAATCCATATAATTACCAAATGGGCAGGGAGGCTTAGGCACTACCACCTCAACTAAGCCCCAAATGAGTCCCAATAAAATATGTCTTTTATTCAAGCCAAACCAATTCCCTTATTGCAATATACAAGGTGCTTATTCCCTTCCTGTTTGAATTCGACCAAGGTTGTTGGAATTCTGTTTGCAACCACTCCCAAAAAATAATAGGAAACTCTCTGAAATTTGTTTTGTGAATGTCAATTCAAATATACCTCTACATCCACTTCTTCTAACTGATGTGTTAATTGTTTTATTGATGTATTGAAAACATGGATTACTTATTTCTCAAATACTACTCTATCTCTTCATTTTTTGGTCTCCACATCTCCCTTCGATGAAAAATTCAAGGTCCTAGAAATGGAACCATTTATTGGCATGCACAGGGATGACCTAGGGTTCAATAATTGGCCAACAAAATCCCCTCAAAACACACAACACTCGCGAGTAGGAGAGGTCTCTCCTAAGGAATCATAATGGGATTTCAACAACATTTTAAGGTTTTAAGATAAAATGGGAGATAGAAACGATTTGAATTAGACTATTTCCATTGACAACCAAGATTCAAAACACAATGCATATATAATCAATTAGGTATTAAAAATATCCATATTCACTGCATTGAAGATATACCATGTCAACTAAATTTATAGGCCTATACATTACACATTAAAGTAAAGAAATAAATCTCAATGTTATTCATTAACATTCCATTACATAGACATAGATTTCGATAACAATATTTCAAAGATACAAGCCAATTCATATTTTATTCATCATAGCAAGATATTCCTTACACAACGTGATGTAGGTCCTTTGTCTCTGACTCTACAACAATACACTATTTCTCATACACGCATCTTCTCTTTCTCATCAATTTATCATCCCCTATTATAATTAAAATAAAAAATCATCCCTTACATCATAAGAATAACAATATTCATTCTCAATAGTCATAAAAAATCCTACAACAACCTACCGATAACAACAATAAATAATCCTCTGTTATAAATTTACTAACTGAAACCTCCTAAAAAATTTTATCCTAATGAAATAGATCTTCCTGTAACATAGAAAGGTCAACAAATAACTTTGTCGAGAGGATATGACAACAATTCAAAAAGCTATAACTAACTTCTTGATAATCACTTTTTGGTGTTTCCATCCCGGTCCTTCTTGTATCAATCAGACACATGTACAATATAGTTTCTTACCATTGCATTGTGTGTAGTGTTCCTCATTCTTTGCAATGTGTGGTACCTTGCGTGGCCTTCTCATACTTAGCCAAAATTTAAAAAATTTGCAGAACATTTCCTTTGGTTACCATATGGCCCAATAGTGCCTGCAAAATATGTAAGTTGATGTTTAATTTGTACAAGGAGGTGTACAAAATATTTACAAAATAAACATGTATAAGTTATTCTTATGTAAATATATTGGTTTCATGTTTTTAGTTAAATATAATTAAATGATGATTCACCCCCTCACCCCTGTCTTATTATTTTCAACATGCCACAATATAATTCCCCAACATTAACATTCATTCTATTTGCATCTTCTTGTGTAGCATATGGTACACCAAACATGCTCATGTTTCTTTGACATTATCAATATCTTGCAAATGTATATGAGTGTGATAAGTTGTGACTAAACCTATTCCATACCACTTGAGCCTTCATCACCACCAAGGGGAAAATCCAATCACATTGTGATCTCCAACACCTCTACCTATGTCACTATATTTTTTTGGGTTAGGTGGATATGAATATGAAACATGAGACCTACTATAAACCACTCACAAGGTTGGACATCCAAAATATGAAAGGTTAGATAGTATAACAAGATCTTTAATTGTTGGTTGTAGTACCATATGAATTTCCCATCCTTTTACTTAATCTTATTGACCTCTATGATGCAATGGGAATCAAAATTTGGCTTTTGAAACACCCATAGAAAACCTCACTTAATCTCCATAATTGACCTCATCTAGCCTACTAGATTTGTTTCCTTATACTACATAAACCATGTCAAGGCTTACTACTTGAACATATATTCAAGGTATGCAATCTTATCAACTTCGTCAATAGTCTTCTTCACCCACAATATTGATTCATAGGTCAACCCATGCTGCTTTGTGTCATCCTTCGTAATTCCATGGAAGAATAGGAGTATAATTGTGTTATATCATTGTTGATGGTGCTGGAAATTCATCAACCAAGGGGTCTCCCTAACGTGAATTCCTAATTAGACCTCACATTGTTTTGAGTAGGAGCCCCATCCGGAATATAGGCCCAGTTTCCATGTATTACTATATATATGCATTGGCTCTAACTATCAGCAAGAGAGAGGAGTGAAAATGCACCTTCAAAAATAAAGGGGTGTGTTCCTGGTGAGTGTTTCATCGTATGTGTTTCGAAGTCCTTCTACTACGAGGGAGATAAAATTTGAGCCTCTAAGAGAGAAGTAATAGTACCACCGAAGAAGAGACACACACAAACAACAATATTTGTCTAACATCCAAAAAAATAGTCCAAAAGGGATGTGATGGTCATTACAACCAATGAATGAGAAATTTATGTATGATATCCAATGAAATAGTAAAAAAGGATGCAACAAAAATAAAAACCATTACATAAAATTCTCAATATGATAAGTACTAAAATAGCTTAAATAGTTAACTACCATAGCACATGTGAGAGAAAACATGAAATAAAAACATCCATCTAATAGTCTTTGAAACATTCATAAATAATGCATGAAGAATGTGTCGGACTTGAAGGCTTCTGTTATTAAGTAAAAATTCCAAGACACATGTATACAATGAACACCACTAGCTCCAATAGTTGAGCATTGGATCCACTCCTTTCTCCACAAAAGCAGTAGCTTATCTCTCCAATGCTTTACTGGTGTACCCAAGGTGAAAAAGTCATTTTATCATACAATGAGGATGTATATATAACCAATTAGGTGATGCTTCACCCTCCTTGTGAATCTTTTATTATTCTCATGATTATTTGACTTCCTATGAATTTTCAACTTACACGACTCTTCATATTCAATGTCTGGCCTTTAGACTTACACTTTACAATACATTCGAATAAAATTTACATGATTCACAATAATGATGTGGCATATCATGACTTGTGATAGGACATGACATGACACTGATGACATGGATTGCATGATAATGTGATAGTGCCAAGCTTTCCTTCTTACTGTTTCCTTCTTTGTTTCTTCTTGAACATATGGTACATGTTATTCTTCTTCCTCCTCCTTATGACTTGAATATGAGGAGTCTTCCATATGATATTTATCTTCATCTTCTATTAAATATCCATGTTCCTTCATCTTATCACCATATGATAGTCTTATATCCTTAGCTCCATATGTGTCTTCTAGAATGTACTCCTTCTCCATATATTTCTTAATAATCTTTCCATAGCATGATAGAGTACCTATATTTGCAATTTACTCATGACAAGATGACATCATTCTGATAAACCCCTAGTTTAATATGGTTCACATTGATACAATGACTGAGCTATAACCGGGTGACAGGATGGGAAAGAGGCTCAGTAACTGTGCAATTTCACAAATCAGGAAGTCAAGGGTGAAGCTTGATCATTGATACTACGCAATGTGCAGTTCAGGCTAGGTAAAGGAAGAAAAATGCACAATTCCAGGGGCCAGTGATGTAGGCTAAGGGGATGGACAGTAAGTGAACATACTGTGAAGTTACAAGAGACAAGGGAGGCTATGATATTATGAAACTATTTAGTTCAAAATCTTAGTGATTGAGCTTGTGGCTTGTTATTTCACAGTGCACAGTTAAGGCTATTCTGGGAGAAAGGATTGCACAATTTTTTAGGTCAAGGTCGGAGCTTAAACACAGAAACTGCGCAGTGAATCAGTACTGGAAATAAGAAATTATGCATTGTGTAGTGTCAAGGGGAAAGGATGTAGCTTTAGGGTTGGAACTCCGTAGTGCGTAGTTGAGGAAGGTCGGATGAGGCCAGGTTGTTGTGGAACTTTTGAAAATTGGCCAAGTATGGGACCGAAGAGACTACTGTAAACAATGATATTACTTGGATGTGATCACACACTTGAAACAATTTGACGAAAAAAAAATGTATGTCATATGGACACATTGAAAACATATTTCCCTTAATTCTACAACCTTGTAATGACTTCCTGACAAGTGCAACACTAAATATATACTTTGCGACGACTGTGACGACACTTGTTCGACTATGCTTAAAACTTTGGGAATGAGTGCAACTGATGTTTACATGGTTAAGCAAACTCATTCACACAAAGATAAACCCTTTAAAATAGCATAACAAGCATGTGTACATCATGCTACAACTAATCATGTGAAAAGATGCCAACTGCTAAAGTGGGAATGAATTTTGCGATATGTAGACGATAGTGAAAGTAAAACATGTCAAATAAAATATAACATGAAAGAGACACTAATTATAGTAAGTGAAAGAGAAAGCGATAACCGAAAACCTGAAAATGACGTTCACAAAAACAACGATGCGTTGAAGTGATAGTTTGGAAAACTCACCGAAATGGAAGTACAACACAACTAGAATGTGAGAAACTATCAATATTAGTGCGCGCCGACTGTCGAGATGGATTGGACATTGCATGGACACAATCCTAATGGAAAATAATATGCTTGTCCAATATTGCGTATAATAATGCACTCATGAACTTATTACTGACTTAGCATGTGTGTGCAGTTGACTTCAACACTTCCAATCCAAGAGGAGCTCAAAATGAATTAGCTAACCAAGAATTGACTATGGAACGATCAATTAAGATCCACGGTAGGCTCCAATATTTGAGTGTACGCAAAATTTTGGAGGGTTTTTTTCACAATGACAACACTTGGCGACCCAGTGGTAGAAATCCAACTTCCATGCCTTGGTCAATTATTTTGTGCACGGTCTAGTTCTCTGTTTGGTGCAAGAATTGTGATTCAACAAGGTCCTTCAACACTTAATTGTCAACTCGGGGGTTTAGTAAAACTTAGAGGTGAAGCACAGGAAATTCCAAAAATGATATGAACCTTGCCTAGTCCTATTCCTACTTCTTTAGTTACAATATTGCAAAATGATAAAGAATGATCACACGAAAAAATAATACCAAATAAATTCTAGTGATGGAATATGAAAGAAAGTACTTTGCAAGGAATTAAATAAAAGGAATTGTTAAGTTTGTGTAAAAAAATATTAATTGATAAAAGAGATATTTATTATTATCTTAAATATAGTTATATGATAGAATAATAGTTGGATTATTAAAGGTGTCTGACTAGTTTTAAGATATTCCTTCCTGCACTAAACTGTCATTGTTGTACTACAACAATGTTCTTGTACCAGAACGTTGTGCCTATACTGGAATGAAGTTTATATTCTGGAAGTAAGTTATGTACATGTACTGAATATTTTAACATTTATATAGGATTTCTATATCTTCGGGCTAGAGCACTCTGTTCTTGTACCAGGATATCGGTTCTTGTACCAGAACAGAGGTTCCTGCACCAGAAAACTAGTGTCCCTGTACCAAGTTTCCATATTACTTTCAGAAAGTAAAAAGCGTGTTAACTAGGGAGATATATTTCAAAGTGAAAAAAGAAATTAAAATAACTTCCACAAGAAGAAATATGCTTCAACTAAACTTAAACTCGAAACAAGAAATGATTTAAAAATTCAAATTAAATCTTTCTTAAAAAAAGAAACTTCTTCTATACAATTAAAGAAATTATTTGATTGTGACAACATGCTTGTTCCTCTGATGGTTTTTCATATGAGTAAGATCTACTTATTAATCATTTTAACTCAAAAGGTTCACTTGATAATTTAACATAAAATTCAATCCTTTCCTCGAAAGTGCAAGCACAGATCCTTATGTTATAACAACGTTTATTCTGTATTCATCAAAGCACAATTAATTCTTAAGTCTAAACTCCATACATTACGAATTCTTATGTTTTATAATTAAACACTCACTTGCAGAAATACATAAATATCTTACAAAGGAAAAGAAGAGAAAATACTTGTGGAAATGAACCAAAGAAATCGACTTTCATAATTGAGAGCACATTGGTATAGGCAACGTACTTGCACTATTCTCGCAGAAATAAATCAAACATCAAAAGGAAAAAATTATGCAAGTTAAAATCAAGCTCAACTAAGAATGAAAACCACGGATTCATCACACACTAATTGCAAATTAAATCGAACCTATTACTTGTGAAAGGATCGAAATAATTAATTAATTCACACTTTGCATTTGAATTAAATTAAAACACCTTTAACAAATGGAGAATGAGATGGGTTGGTTGGGCCCTAGCCAACCAGCTCATTTTCGTGTTATGAAATCTGAAAACTCAACCTCTCAATGACACATCACCATAATATTGAAATGAAAAAATGTAATATTCCAAATTTGGAACAGCTCTGCGAGCATGCACTAAAAACGCATTCCCAACAACATATGCTATAAAATAGTGAAATGGACTCTCGGATCCTATAGATCAGTCAATATATAACCTAAATCCAAGAATAGAGATGAAAAAAATCAAACAAGGTGGGTTAAACAGACCTCCCACACTAGTGTAGCTGAAAATGACTAAAAACCCCAGACCCTACTACTCAGAAATAATGCATAAAGAGACTGTGCAGTCATAAGAGGGTTTTAACTTAGAAAATAGGAGAAAAAGTAGATCTACTCATATATTAGTCAATAATGCTTTAAGAAATGAGATCTAGTCTCCTTATACAAAATACAAGAGAACCTGGCAAGGGTTTCTTGTCAAACACTCTGCATACAAATTGTGATATTCATAAATTTACTGAATCACCATTGCAAAACCGAAGAATAAGAGTGTAGAAGGCTGAAATATGTCTGATCTAATGTATTTTTGATCAGCAGTTGTCATTGATGTCAACCCAAGCAGCACCAGGGGATAACCCAATAATGCATGGGAATTTTGACCTACCAAAAAAATATATTCTGGGCCAGTAATGCTTTTGATGGTTTCTAATCTTCAATATGTTTACATTGATATATGGCATGCCATGTAATTCTTCATGGTTTGAGAGATATTCATGTTTGAAGTTTGTACCCCCAGTTAGTGGGCTAAAACCCCATGGGGTTGGGGCATGGGTCATTGAAAAGTCATAATTTATATTTTTTAAGCTCCTAAAATCCCTTTCACTTTCACTTGTTGAAGCCCCTCTCAACCTAAGCATTTATATAAATTTTGATCCTCATTTCCTCCTTATGCAAGGGATTTCGCCATCTGAAATAGGTCATCGTGGAATTTTCACTCTAAATTTTTTTTCTACAAAGGTTCAGAAGATGAAATTTTTATGAGGCGAAGCTAAAATCCCGAGGAAGCTTCTGTAAAAATTTCAGATCAAGGTGCGCAATATTTTTGGAGATATGATCTGTGGAAGTCGGGGTTTTTGCGGGCTCCTGAAATTAATCTCAAAGAAGTGACCTTGGTAAATTCGTCATAACTCTCTCTCTCAGTATCAGATTAGAATTCCATCAAAAGTGGTAGATATTGAACAGTATGTACTATTCTCTCTATCAATTTCAAAGCCAAATGAAGAAACAATGACACGTGGCATGCCGTACAATTTCACTCTGCTCAAAACAGTCCATAATTAGGGCATTGTGAGAGATTGGGTATAAATCTCCCTTGAAGAATCCAAATTGGGTCAGACCTATGGCATTGGAAAGATGACTCAGAGGACTACTACAGGACCAAAAATCTGATATTGAGGATCATAAATAGCAGAGATACACCAGATTCAATGTCAAGCTCCTAGAAGGAAAGAAAAAGCTAGATCATGTGTTGTCAAGGGTTGCAAAGGACCAGACTTTCTATGGCAGCAAAGCAAAGCAAGGTGCAACAGAAGGTAGCATGACAAGAGAAGAAATAAAGGTGCATAACATCAGCAAGAAGTTCATCATATGAAGTCTTCAAGTGGGCAACATTGCATACAATCATTGTAAAGGTATCATTGTACTAAGTCATTGTAAATATGTTATTGTAAAAATTGTACTAGTGTCTATCTGCCAAGGGTTGAAGAGGCAATGTTGGGAGGTCTAGGATCATCATTAGGTGGTTGTGTAAAATTTGGGGTTATGGTCTAGTATATCTTCTTCTTCTACATCATTCTATATCATTGTAAAGTGGACCATTTTCCCTCGTACGGGAGTCCATTCTTCTTTTATTCTTCTATAGGGTGGTAGGTTGGTGCTAGGGTGAGTTGTAGCTCATTTTGTGTTGGGGCATCCGTTCATTTTACTACTGAATAATCTCGGGCGTTGGAGCATCCATCCAGTGGGAGATGGAGAAGAATGATTTTCTAGATTCTAGGAAGTTGGAACTTTATTTTCAATTGGATTTGAATATTAAAGAATTATTAGAAAAGCATTAGGTGTTTTTTGTCTCGGAGTGGGTTTCCAACTTAAAAAACATGTGCATTTGTGTTCCTCTTGTTTTCTTCTATCATTGTACAAACACTGATAATAATTGAAGATTAACTAATGCTCTAATTTAAAGGAATATTGATTCACCCCCCCCCACCTTCTTAGTATTTCCAACAATTGGTATCAGAGCTTGGTTCCTTCAATAGCAATTTAATAGCTGGAAGGAGGTCATGGAGCATACCAAGAATGGTGTGCCTCTATTCAATGAAAATAATTATGCACTCTAGAAAGGAAGAATGGAGGTCTATCCCTTGGCGCAAGGCTACAAAGTATGGGATACTGTTCAAAATGGATTTACATCTACCACGAATGAACAAGGTGTTAGCCCTATATGATTTCCTTGACAAAGCAAGCAAGGGGCTTATTTGTTGTATAAGCCTGCAAGGAGTGCATTTCCCTTGTAAACACATCATCCTTGCAGCCTTTCCATGTCCCCTACCTTTAGCTGTTGCCCTCTGCTGTTACGGAGCCTATGAGCCTCAATGATTGCTGAATATCCTGCTCCAAAAATCCCTGCATTACCCCTTGTGCCCATGCTCCTCCTCTATTCCCTTATTAATCCTCTAAACCCCCCAGATCCCCTTTAAATCCAATTTTTTCTCTTTGTTTAAACCTTTTTACCCTTTTCCTCCCTATCATTACCCTTTATAGGCTTCAAAATACATTAAAAGCGTTAAAAACCCACTTTTAAACATTATATCAAGCCTAGCCCCTCTTCTGCTGGCCCCCGCACCATTCCTTTCATGTGATCATAGCACTGGAACCACCCTCCAGTCCACAAAGGCGCTTATCTCAGTGGGTTATCGGGAGTAGTTATAACCGCTGATTTGAGGAGGACGGATGGCGATCGCCGCCCCCACAGTAACCACCGTTAAAACCATCCATCACCAATCCTCGCATCTTGACCATCCGTTCCCCACAGATCTAACAGTTCAGATTTTACTCGCCTGTGGACCCTGCCCGCGCGCACTATTCAGAAACAACCCGGTTTTCATTGCACCGCTAATGGGGGTCGGGTGGTTTTTCCTCATTGCCCAACGATTCCATACACCTTCTGCCGCGTGTCCCTGCGTACGGCCCCGAAACCACCCTCCATCGCGCATTAACTTTTGACTCAGGACACCGCACGATATTGTTGAGAGCCATTGGATCTGGATCAGCCCATCTAACGGCTGTCGCTCCACCAAGATGCTCATGATTTAACCCATAGCCACCATACCCCTGGCCCACTGTTCGTCGTCCTCCGCTGTGTTTCCTACCGTTGATCTCCTTTGAGATCTGATGGCCCAGATTGGTCTTCTCCCCACTGTTGACTATTCCGTTGTCAACCGGTTCTGCCACGTCACCTCCACGTGTCCACCATAAAATCTCCCTCCAGTTTCGTATATTTGTTCATAGGTCGGGTTTATTAAGGTTTTCATTTATTTTGCCTCCACGCCACCTCCCGACTATAATCCACGTTGTTTTCACTACACTATGGGTCTTCCACGATGTTTTCGCCATCTGCCCAGTCTGCGTAGTCAGTCTAGCCATCCCATTGCATCCACCACCCCCCATGGTTTTCTTAACAAGTTGCGTGTTTTTGCAGGGCTTCCAGAAAGGCAGAAAGCCGCCATGATTTATAGGAATCATTGTAAGCGGCGCATTGAGAAGGCAGAATTAAAATTGAAGCTGGTACTACAGGGAAATGTCAAGAAAGGTGGCGGCAGTATAAATTCCATCGAAGGATGAAGTTCAAAACTTTGCAGACTCTATCTCGTGCCATTAAAACCCAGATCTTACAGAATTGAGACATTTATGAAGCCGTGGAGAAAAACCAGCTTACGATCAAGGATTTCAACATTCGACATTGAGTTTTTTGAGTTTTAATACCGTAGTTTAGAGGCAAAGCACCAGATCAATGATCCCACAGATGATGCAAAGGTACAACACGCAGAAATAAATGCATATCAGGGGTTTATAAAGTAGCAGAATGTTTTTCCCTCCATGAAGGACAGAGCGCCCATACAGTATCAATCTATGCCGTGTTCTGGAGAGATTTCCTACCCTGAAATAACCCAGTACTATCAGAGCATTTACTTCATCAGTATGGAAGATTTCTTTATCACTTCTTTTCCTGCTGTTTATTCACCAATAGCACCACACAGTACTACAGTCAAAACACTTGGGAGTCATATCAGAGTAATCTGCAGTCTGAAAAGGATCATTCGTTCACCCAAAGAACACGAGAGATTAATGCACAGGATCTATACAGAATGGGTTTCGGCCCTCTTTCTTTTCAGAAGTTCAATACTGCATTTAGTTCTCCACCTACCTCCTCCGCTCCTCCGGAGCTATAAATTCATGAAGAACTCATTGTAATGGTGGTTGATCAGTTATCAGAGAACTAAAAGTAGTTTCTTTTGAGACACAGTCTCTGTGTAAAGATTGTAAGATAGGTTGAAGGAAATGTTTTCAGACTGAGTATTCAGCTAGTGGCATTTTTGTACTTGATTGGTATTGTTATTTAATATGACAAGCACATTTCTTTGGATCCTGATCTGAAGAAGTGGTGATGTTTTCCTATCTCTGTTTTTACTTTCATTTCATTTCATTTCTACTAGCTTGCATTAGAATATTGGCATAGGATTTACCCTTGTTAGGTACCCTATGTTTCTGCTCTCCTTGCCATTTATGTTTATCTTCTGAATGTATTATCTAAGGGATGTTTTCAGTTGGTTTAACCAGTGTAGTGGATGTTATTTCCTGCTCTCTGATTTATGAATTAAATGTATTCAATCCTTATATGCTTCTTGTTATAGATTTAGTGGGAAGATTTGGGAACACTAGGGATTAGTGTTAGCCCTGTCCACTAGGATCCTTGTACGAATTGCTGATCTGTAACTTTGTTCTCTGAAATCTGTGTTATCTCCTCCCTCCTACTTTCCATATCACATAATGATCTTGAAGATCCTATGTTTCAGATGACTAGCCCAAATGAAAGCCTGCCTATTGATTAGCAAGCAAATCCTTTCCTGACTCCATTGCCTAATGGTTTTGAATATTTCCTGGAATATTTCACCTCTGCCTTATCCCTCTTTTCTCGTCCTAGTCTTACATTGAACCCTTCTTTCCTGATAACTGGCAACCAAAACAAACAATCAAACAAACAAACATGTGCCTATAACTAGCCTAACATCTTAAACTTTGAGCTTCACAGACATAAACCTTTGCTCAAACTAGAGAGATCCCTCTCTGGACCCAGGAGGGCTAGATCCTGAGGTCTAAAAGTGGTTCTAATGTTGTCTCATCTTTTGGTCTTGCCAATCTGGCCAAAACATGGGAACCCCAACACAATGGCGACTCCGCTAGGGAAGTGAGTGCATTACACCTTAAAAATTCCTAAGCATTCAAAAGACCTACAATCTCTGGTTAGGTTTGCGGTTAAACAGTCTTATTCTCACATCAACCTCTACACCATTTGTTGTGTTTTCCCATACTCTTGGACAAAGTCTGGAAAGGGCCAGGTAGCCTCCGAATCTCACACTCTTTCAGAGGTGGCATATCTGGTAAATTCCCTCCCAGTCAATCTCTGGTTAGAGTTTGTTGTGTTTGAAGATATCCTCGAAAAGGGACATCTCAAGATCACTGTGGTGGAAAGTGTACCCTCCAAAAACTTCCTAAACCTTACACTTGGCGACTCCAATATTCCATAAACATTTCAAAGACTCCACTGGTAATTAGTAGGCCTGTTGATTGTCTTGGTGCACATTAGACTCCACTGGGAGACCAACCCCCATAACAACATCAACCATAGTAGAAGTAACAAGTAGGGTTAAGATGCTTGGTCAGAAACAACATTCTGGCTTCTAGAACCATTCATACAAGAGCTTACCCTGACCCAAACCCACCCGAAATAGTTGACAACCCTGAGAGCATCCTCAAGGAAGCTCATACACCTAAAAGATCAACTATTTCCAAACACATCCATAGAGCTAATTCTACACCAGAAGATCTTACAGCTCTATCACACTTTCACCTTGACCTAGACCTACCTAACAGCTTATCTAGGACTAGGTCATTCAGTGGCTTAGACCAGCTAGACCCTGAGCTTCCTGATTCACCACAGCAAGGTGGTAGACACCTTGGGAGTAGACAGACCCCTCCATCTACACCTCCTGATTTACATTTCATACAAAACTTGGGGCTCAGTCACCGTAGGTCTACTCATCAGTCCTCTGCTGGTCATAATATCCCTTTCATCCATATACCTGCTGCCCAAGCCCCTCTAGCTCATCAAAACATCATCATGGCAGCTTGGTATGCACCTCTGGTTTTACCCCAGCCTCTAGTACCCTTACCGAATGATTATCAGTCCAAGATTCCACACTTCACTACAAAGGAGTCTATCACAACCCAACAACATGTAGATAAAATGGAAGATTCTTTTGACTACATGGAAATTGATGATGATACAGTCAAAATGAGAATATTCACCCAAAGCTTAGGGGGTGATGTGAAGAAATGGTTTAAAGTCCTACCCCCAGGTAGCATCAACGACCTTCCAGCTTTATATCAGACTTTCATAAACAAATGAGAAACTAGGGAAAATCCTTGCCAAATCCTAGCAGAATACATGACCCTTAAAAGAAACGTAGGAGAGAGTGTTCACGATTACACAACAAGGTTCAACAACATTTATAATACTCTCCATCCACATATGAAACCTCCACAAGGCATGGCCCTAGCAGAATACCCTGAGGGTTTTGATGCTGACATGGCCTATGAGCTTAGAGACAAGGAATACAACACATTGGAGGACATGCAGAAAGGAGCAGTGAACATAGAAGCCAACCTGATTGAGAAAAGAGCGAGACTGAAATCTGAAAGAAGGGTAACATATAGAGATGGTAACGTAGCTTCGACATCTGACCAAAATTATGATAAGCTATATAAAAATGTGGAAAGGTTACAACAAATGATGGAAAAAATGGTTGTCACAGTCAGTAACCAGAATAGAAACCAAAACCAAAACCAGAACTTTAGAAGAAACAATAACGCTCCCAACAGACAAAGAGAATCAGATCAACAAGTTATTCCCCCATTCCAAGAGAATTTTCTTGATGAAGATGAGGGAATCATAGAAGAGTCTGAGGGAAACACAATTAATATGTTTGAAACAAAAGATTCAATCCATAACTGTTATTCAGAAGAAGACTAGCCTTCACCCTCTGGTTGGGAGGAGGAATGATTGGAATCTGAAGATTACATATTAGGATTTGAAAATGCCATGATGCAAGTCAGAGAACAGTATGAACTTAGAAGCAAAAAGAGTCAAGAAACTGCCAAACCCAAAGCTTCTGAGACTACCATAAAAAAGAGGCCTGAGAAAACTTCTAAATCAACTGCTGAAACCAACAAATTAGCAGCTGAGAGTTCTGGAAAGAATAGAGAAAAAGACAACCAAAACACTAATGCACAAGGTAAACCAGCTAGCAGCACTAGCACTGCAGTTAGTGCTCCTGATAAAACTTCCACAAACACTGTACATAATGAAAATCAGCCCACTGATTTAGCCACTAAGGCAGTGGCAAAAAAAAAGAGATGAGCATTTCCAAGAGTTAGCCCACTTTCAATTTGGAAAGTGAGATTGCAAGAATTAAAATCTCTGTCCCACTTTCTGAGCTGGCCACTCAGGATGTATATAAAGGCCAGATTTTGAAGGCTTTGAACCTGAGTGAGAATGGTGACTCTGTCAATTTGAATGATGATCAGCCTACCCTCTTGTTTGGTCCTAAGATAGAGGGGAAGTTTCAGGAAGGGGTAGTTCCACCTTTCTATATCAGTCTCAACATTCATGACAAGATCCTGCATAATGCAATGCATGATTCTGGAGCATCTCACAACCTAATGCCTAAGGTAGTTATGGAAAGACTAGGTCTAGAGATAACCAGACCCTACAAAGACTTATACTCATTTGACTCTAGCAGAGTAAAATTATTGGGCCTGATTAAAGATCGATGTGTGAGTTTGAACCAGATCCCAGCGAAATGTATGGTCATGGATGTTGTGGTGGCAGATGTGCCACCCAAGTATGGCATGTTATTATCAAGATCATGGGGAGCCAATCTGCAGGGCACAATGCAGATGGATGGCTCGTATGCCACAATCCCAATCTTTGGCCAACTTATAAAACTGTATAGGGAGACATAGATGAAATTCCTAGTCAGTAGCCCCGAAAAACCAGAAAATTCACCTGTTTATTCTGTACATACGGACCTTGACTCCTTCATCTTTTGTAATGATGGATCTTTAGAAGGGCCAGAGTCCCAAAACATAGATACAAATGGAGAGGCAGAAGCTATGGATTTCAACATAATGGTTGCTCTGGATTTAGAGGACAACGAAGAAGAAAACCGCAACGAAACCTGTAGGATATGTGGTGAAAGCCTAAGCCCGAGTGAACAAGAAACAGAGCATAAACAACCATCTGGCCAGATCCCTGAGACTCATACATTTCACGAAGAACAAAGCGATCCACAGCCTAGTACAGATCCTATAACACAACAAAATGGCGAACCCAGCTGTAAGGGAGAAAATAATGATAGTCATGAGAATAACCCCTTATGGGAAATGAGCTTTGACGGGTCTTGTACTAAAAAGACTGCGGGGGTAGGGGTATGGTTACAAAATACAGAAAATGACTACGCTGAGAGCCACGCCTACAGTCTGCATTTGAAATGCACAAATAATGTCGCTGAATACGAGGCTCTAATCTTGGGTCTGAATCTATTGAAGAAAAAAGGGGCCCGTAGGATAACCGTAAGGGGAAACTCAGACTTAGTTATTAAACAAGTGAATGGTGAATACATGATGAAACATACCAGACTTAGAGCATATAGGAATGACACTGTGGATTTGCTAAAAACGTTCGTTGAATACAAATTAGTGTTCGTTCCTAGGAGTTAAAATGTCATTGCGAACGGATTAGCTTGCCTAGCTAGCTCCTACCCCAAGACTCCCAGAGACCAACAGATCATCGTTCAGACCAAATTTAGACCTGCTATGCTGGATAACGAAAAATACTGGCAGGTTTTTGAAGGTGATAAACAGATCGAAGATTTTCTGGTAGGCAGAAACAAGTTTGAATTTTCTGATTTAGACTCCAAATCTGACAATAGCCACCTAATTCAAGAGTCCTCAGATGAGGAAGAAACACCCTATAACATAGAAATAAATTCTTTATATGAACAGAATGGAAATCCAGACCGTAAATGTGAAAATGCAGATAGTGAAGAGGTAGAGGTGCTGCAGGACAAAGATAAGAATATACCCAGAGGCCTGGCACCCTTAGAGGACCTCTTTGACTTTGATGATGTGGCAAAAAATCCCACTATAGAACATGCAGACTCTAATGTGGAAGAATGCAACTTAGGCACTAAAGATAAGCCCAGAATGATTAAAATGTCTAAGTCTTTACCTGCAGACATGAAGAAGAAATACATTGACCTTTTCAAGGAATTCCTTGATGTGTTTGCATGGAGCTATGAAGACTTAAAGGCCTATGACACAAATATTATCCAGCACAAAATACCCTTGAAAGAAAATAAGAAGCCCTTTAGGCAAAAACTTCGCAGAATCAATCCCAAAAAATTGCCTGCAGTAGAGAAAGAGATCAAGAAGATGTATGAAGCAGGTATAATTGTGCCTGTGAGGTTCTCTGATTGGGTATCAAACTTAGTGGCTGTAAGGAAGAAAACAGGGGAAATCAGATTGTGTATAGACTTTAGGAATATTAATAGAGCCTCACTCAAAGACAATTACCCTTTGCCTAAAATGGAGCATATCCTTTAGAAGGTAGTGGGCTCTAAAAGAATCTCCCTGCTGGATGGATTTTCAGGTTATAACCAAGTCTTGGTGATCCCAGAAGACCAACTCAAAACAACCTTTACCATTCCATGGGGTACCTTCATGTATGTGATGATGCCTTTTGGATTGATGAACGCTGGAGCCACCTTCGAAAGAGCGATGGACATAGCATTTTCAGATGAGATAGGGCACTTCATCGTTAGCTACTTAGATGACATAACAGTCTTTTCCAAGACCGAAGAAGAATACCTGAAACATTTGAGAAAAGTATTAGAAAAATGTAGAAGGTTTAGTCTGTCCCTGAACCCTAAAAAGAATGTCTTTGGTCTACAGGAGGGTAAACTTCTTGGCCACATCATATCTAAAAAGGGAATCAGGATAGACCCACAGCGAGTTGAGGGAATACTACAGATCACACATCCCAGAAACATCAAGGAATTACAGTCTTTCGTTTGGAAGATTAACTTCCTTAAGAGGTTTATTCCAAATCTAGTTGAACACCTTAGGAACATGACTAACGTGCTGAAGAAAGGTGCAGGAGTTAAATGGACCATGGGAGCTAAACAATCTTTTGAATTAGTGAAACTTGCACTTACCCAAGCTCCCGTCCTAATCATCCCAGATTTCTCCAAAGATTTCCTGATATTTTCATTCACCTCTGAGCATACAGTGGCTACAGTCTTGCTGTAGAGAAACACATAGGGAATGGAATAGCCAATTTCCTTCTTTAGCAAAACACTCAGAGATACACCCTTGAAATACAACATCATGGAGAAACATGCCTATGCTCTGATTAAGGCCTTGAAAGACTTCAGGGTGTACATATTGCATTCTCACACCGTAGCTTATGTGCCCAACATCATAGTCAGAGATATACTGTCCCACGACCCAGATGGGAAAAGGGGCAAATGGATAGATGTGATCTTAGAGTATGACCTTGAGATAAAACCCACCAAACTGGTTAAAGGTCAGGGCTTAGCTAAATTAATGGTCGAATCAAACCTACAAGCCCTAGACATTAACATGATAAACACCTTGGATGAGCAACAAGAATTTCCTGATCTCACTGTTGAGGAAAAATTTCAGAGCTCTCCTTGGTATTCCGACATTTTGTATGTGCTCACACACCTCAATGCCCCTCCCGGATTATCAAAGAGCAAGGCTAGATTCTTAAAGCTAAAAACCATAAGTTACTGCATTGTGAATGAAAACTTATACTGGAAGAATCCTAACGGCCTATTGCTTAAATGTTTGACTGAAAATGAGGCAGAGAGGGTTAAACAAGAATTCCACGCTGGAGAATGTGGAGGCCACCTGAGTTGGAAAGCCACTGCAAACAAAATACTCAGAGCTGGCTACTATTGGCCCACGTTCTTCAGTGATGTCCATAAAATGATAGTTGCCTGCCACAAATGTCAGATCTTTGAAGGCAAAAGAAAACTCCTCCCTTTATCCCTACAACCTATCACTGTCGAAGGTCCCTTTCTGCAATGGGGCCTAGATTTCATAGGGGAAATTCACCCAGCTTCTTCTGCACAACACAAATGGATCCTAACAGCCACAGATTATTTCACTAAGTGGATAGAGGTCGTGCCCACTAGGAATGCCACTGATTCGGTTATCATTAGTTTCCTAGAAAGTCACATCCTCTCTCGGTTTGGCTGCCCAAGGAAAATAATCATTGATAATGCTACTGCTTTCGAATCCAAAAAGATGGTTGATTTTTTTCACAGGTACCAAATAGCACTTGGTCATTCAACTGCCTATTACCCTCAAGGTAATGGATTAGCTGAATCTTCAAACAAGAGCCTGGTGATCATCATCAAAAAATTTTTGGAAGAGAACAAAAAATCATGGCATAACAAGCTAGTACATGCTTTGTGGGCTGACAGGCTTACAACAAAGAAGTCCATTGGCATGTCACCTTTTCAGCTTTTCTATGGAACAGAAGCAGTATTTCCTACCAGCCTTGGGATACCAGTGATCAAGCTGGTCCAGGAGATCCAAACAGAAGAAGACAACATGGTGAGGAGAATAAACCAAACAATTCATCTTCAGCAAACAAGGGAAGAGGTCTATAGCAGGGCAGTGAAAGTTTAGGAGAACATAAAGAAATTTTTTGAAAAAATAACCAAAGCTGCTGATTTCAAAGTTGGAGATAAGGTTTTGAAGTGGGATTCGAGAAGAGAGGATAAAGGAAAGCACAACAAATTTGACAGTTTGTGGCAAGGTCCATACCTCATCCAGGCCACTGTGGGTCCCAATGCTTTCTTCCTACAAGAATTAGATGGCACTGAGCTGTTTGGGGGTCCTGTCAATGGCAGGATGCTCAAACATTACCTCTGCAGTTTTACAATTTCCAGTCTCCATTTCCATTGTACATACCATTGCAGTTTTTATCTTCAAGTAAAAGAGGAAAAGGTTTTAAAAAATAGAGGATAGTGAGAGGTTCAGACATGCTTAAAACATGAAACACCGATATGCAAAATATTGGCTCTAATAAGCTCAAAACCAGAGCCAAAGCAAGTAAAGTAGCTGGTCCTAACATGCTCAAAATCTGGACCAGCAGAGAAGAAAGAGGAATCAGCACTAACATGCCCAAAACCAGAGCTGAAATGATGAAATAAGTTACTCTAGCATGCTCAAAACTTGAGTCACAGAAAGAAAAGAAGGATACTGCAAGTTCTAGACCTCAAGCCTTCACAGTTTTTTTTTCCGTTTCTGCAAATTTTGTCCATGAGCAACTGTCTTTATGCCTTGCACCCATAGCAAGTTAGACAGTCTAATCCTGGCTTGACTGTTTTTCAATTTCCTGTTTAGAATGTAGAGAAGAAATTTGATGGACAGTTTAATCCCAGTAGATATTAGACTAGGTAGAGAAGCATATGAGGCCAACAGTCTAATCTGGTCTCATGGAGCAATAAGGGTAGAATGAGAATAGGTCTATTTTCTGTTTGAAAATATAAATGATGTAAAGGGTCTGCTAGCTCAAATGCACCCTAGAAAAAGAAAAAATTCTAAGATTATAGTATGGGTAGGTAGATTGTTGAGGAAAGTTTTTCTGCTAATGTAATATCTTTATATTGTGGCAGCTGATCAAAGAAAGGAAAGTATGTGCCAAGCAGCAGGCAACTGGACTACTCCAAAGATCTATCCTCTGAATTCTTGACTCCTTCAAGAAGAAGCCATCCCCATGTGGAGCCACTGTTATCCCTATATGATTTCCTTGAAAAAACAAGCAAGGGGCTAATTTGTTGTATAAGCCTGCAAGGAATGCATTTCCCTTGTAAACACATCATCCTTGCAGCCTTTCCATGTCCCCTACCTTTAGTTGTTGCCCTATACTATTACGGAGCCTATGAGCCTCAATTATTGCTAAATATCCTACTCCAAAAATCCCTGCATTACCCCTTGTTCCCATGCTCCTCCTCTATTCCCCTATTAATCCTCTAAACCCCTCAGATCCCCTTTAAATCCCATTTTTTCCCTTTTTTTAAACCTTTTTACCCTTTTCCTCCCTATCGTTACCCTTTATAGGCTTTAAAATACATTAAAAGGGTTAAAAACCCACTTTGAAACATTATATCAAGCCTAGCCCCTCTTCTGCTGGCCCCCGCACCTTTCCTTTCACGTGATCATAGCGCTGGAACCACCCTCTAGTCCACAAAGGCACTTATCTCAGCGGGTTATCGGGAGTAGTTATAACCGTTGATCTGAGCAGGACAGACGGTGATCGCCGCCCCCACAGCAACCACCGTTAAAACCATCCATCACCGATCCTTGCATCTTGACCGTCCGTTCCCCGTAGATCTAACGGTTCGGATTTTACCCGCCTGTGGACCCCGCCCGCGCGCACTATTCAGAAACAGCCCGGTTTTCATCGCACCGCTAATGGGGGTCGGGCGGTTTTTCCTCATTGCCCAGCGATTCCATACACCCTCTACCGCGTGTCCCCGCATATGGCCCCGAAACCGCCCTCCATCGCGCATTAACTTTCGACTCAGGACGTCACACGATATCGTTGAGAGCCATTGGATCTGGAGCAACCCATCTAATGGCTGTCACTCCACTAAGATGCTCATGATTTAACCCACAACCACCGTACCCCTGGCCCACTGTTCGTCATCCTCCGCTGTGTTTCCCACCGTCGATCTCCTTTGAGATCTGACGGCCCAGATTGGTCTTCTCCCCACTGTTGACTATTCCGCTGTCAACCGGTTCCGCCACGTCACCTCCACATGTCCACTGTACAGTCTCCCTCCAGTTTCGTATATTTGTTCATAGGTCGGGTTTATTAATGTTTTCATTTATTTTGCCTCCACGCCACCTCCCGACTGTAATCCACGTCATTTTCACCGCACTATGGGTCTTCCACGATGGTTTTTCCATCTACCCAGTCTACGTAGTCAATCTAGCCATCCCGTTGCATCCACCACCCCCCATGGTTTTCTTAACAAGTTGCATGTTTTTGCAGGGCTTCCAGAAAGGCGCAAGGCCGCCATGATTCATAGGAATCATTGTAAGCGATGCATTGAGCAGGCAGAATTAAAACTGAAGCTGGTACTGCACGGAAATGTCAAGAAAGGTGGCGGCAGTATAAATTCCATCGAAGGATGAAGTTCGAAACTTTGCAGACTCTATCCCGTGCCATTAAAACCCAGATCTTGAAGAATCGAGACATTTATGAAGCCGTGGAGAAAAAACAGCTTATGATCAAGGATTTCAGCATTCGACATTAAGTGTTTTGAGTTTTAATATCGTATTTTAGAGGCAAAGCACCAGATCAATGATCCCATAGATCATGCAAAGGTATAGCACGCAGAAATCAATGCATATCAGGGGTTTATATAGCAGCAGAATGTTTTTCCCTCCATGAGGGACAGAGCGCCCATACAGTATTCAATCTATGCTGTGTTTTGGAGAGATTTCCTACCCTGAAACAACCCAGTACTATCAGAGAATTTACTTCATCACTATGGCAGATTTCTTTATCACTTCTTTTCCTGTTGTTTATTCACTAATAGCACCACACAGTACTGCAGTCAGAACACTTGGGAGTCATATCAGAGTAATCCGCAGTCTGAAAAGGATCATTCATTCACCTAAAGAACACCAGATATTAATGCACATGATTTATACAGAATGGGTTTCGGCCCTCTTTCTTTTCATAAGTTTAATACTGCATTTAGTTCTCCACCTACCTCCTCTGCTCCTCCAGAGCTATAAATTCATGAAGAAATCATTGTAATGGTGGTTTATCAGTTATCAGAGAACTGAAAGTAGTTTCTTTTGAGACACAGTCTCTGTGTAAAGATTGTAAGATAGGTTGAAGGAAAATGTTTTCAGACTGAGTATTCAGCTAGTGGCATTTTTGTACTTGATTGGTATTGTTATTTAATATGAAAAGCACATTTCTTTGGATCCTGATCTGAAGCAGCAGTGATTTTTTCCTATCTCTGTGTTTACTTTCATTTCATTTCATTTCTACTGGCTTGCATCAGAATTTTGGCATAGGATTTACCCTTGTTAGGTACCCTATGTTTCTACTCTCCTTACCATTTATGTTTATCTTCTGAGTGTATTATCTAAGGGATGTTTTCAGTTGGTTTAACCAGTGTAGTGGATGTTATTGCCTGCTCTCTGATGTATGAATTAAATGTATTCAGTCCTTAGATGCTTCTTGTTATAGATTTAGTGTTAAGATTTGGAAACACTGGGGATTAGTGTTAGCCCTGTCCACTAGGATCCTTGTACGAATTTCTGATCTGTAACTTTGTGCTCTGAAATCTGTGTTATATCCTCCCGCCTACTTTCCATATCACATAATCATCTTGAAGATCCTATGTTTCAGATGACTAGCCCAAATGAAAGCCTGCCTATTGATTAGCAAGAAAATCCTTTCCTGAATCCATTTCCCAATGGTTTTGAATATTTCCTGGAATATTTTACCTCTGCCTTATCCCTCTTTGCTCTTCCTAGTCTTACATTGAACCCTTCTTTCCTGATAACTGGAAACCAAAACAAACAATCAAACAAACAAACCCATGCCTATAACTAGCCTAGCATCTTAAACTTTGAGCTTCACAGACATAAAACTTTGCTCAAAATAGAGAGATCCCTCTCTGGACCCAGGAGGGCTAGATCCTGAGGTCTGAAAGTGGTTCTGATGTTGTCTCATCTTTTGTTCTTGCCAATTTGGCCAAAACATGGGAAACCCAACACAAGGAAAGAAGAATTTGGTAAATGATGCAAAAGAAAAGAATATTATTATCAGTGGACTTGTTGAATCTACTTATCATAAGGTGTTGGTTTGTAAAAATTCCAAAATGTATGGGACAAGCTTGAGAATATATATGTAGGTGACTCAAATGTCAAAGAAGAAAAGCTTCAAATATATAGAGAAAAATTTGAGCAAGTAAGAATGAAAGAAGATTGCAACATTACTGCATACTTCCAATACGTTGATGAAATAACCAATACTTTGGAAGGATTGGGAGAGCCAGTTGACAAGAAGACTATTATACAAAATATTCTTAGAACGTTACCAAGGAGATTCAACCCAAAGGTATTGGTCTTAGAATACAGTGCAAATCTGGACAAACTCAATAAGGAAGAATTACATGGAGTTCTCATAGCATATGAAATGAGACTTGATGAAGAAAAGGGTACCTCAAATCTAGAAACTGCATTCGTTCATATAATAAAACCAATAAGGACAAACAACCTTCAATTGAAATGAGATGCACCTACAAGTGTGAAGAAAAGGGAGATGATGGAGAAGGTCTTTCAGATGAAGAATATGCTTACTTTACGAGAAAACTAAAACCTGGTAAGGGAAAATTCAAAGTTAAACTTCCATTGATATGTTTCATCTGTAATGAGGTTGGGAATTTTGCAGCAAAATGTCCAAACAGAAGTGATGGAAACTCAAAAGGAAAGAAAGGATTTAAGAAATTCAGCAAGCAAAGATCTAAAGGGAACTTTCTCTCTAAAGAAGATAGCTCATCATCTGATGAAGAAAGTGACAGCAAAGAAGAAGCCACTGAGAGAGTATTGTTTATGCCCAAGCACAATAAAAAAGAGGTATCAAACAATGAATAAGGATGGACCAGAGAAGAATTTTATGAGGAAGCAATCAAGCTTATAAAAGATCTCAAGGCGGAGAAGATCTGTTCCAATACTCTTGAAGAACAAGTTCAAGGTCTCAAAATTGAAGTTGAAGAACACAAATGCATTGAAGAGTCACTTCAAAAGATGTTGGAAGAAAGCAACCAAGAAAGGGAAGAATTAGAAGCCGAAGTATTCTCATTGCATGAGGAAGTGAAGAAAGGAAAATCTATCCAAAACTATGCCAACAGCTCAAGGGCATTGGAAGAACTCATCAACAATCAATGATCTTACAATGACAGAACTGGCATCAGTTACAAAGAAGAAGAAGAAGGACCTTCTACAACAAAATACAATGAACCTATGAGATCTGACATGCATGTAGACTTCACTGGAAATATTCACAAGAACAACCTTCGAAGACAATTCCTTGACGAAAATTTCCATCCAGGTACCAACATATTTTTTATGGCTACTGTTATTCATGTGGAAAATTTGGTCATAAAGATGTAGAATGTCACACGTACCCTAGGAGTGAATACAATTCCAGGAGATCTATCAAATATGAACCTCCCAGGGCTCAGCGAAACATCAATATATTTGAACATTTAAGAAATAATATTGAATGTTACAAATGTCAAAAATTTTGATACATAGCCAAAGACTGCAGACTTGAAAATCCTCCAGAAGAATCTTCGAAGCCATAGAATGAATGAACATGGAAGAAGAAGAAGAATGATAATCGTGCTCTCGCTTTCAAGGCTCAAAAGAACAAAGATGTGTGGTATGTTAATAACGGTTGCTCAACGCATATCACTGGAGATAGAAATAAATTTGTATCTCTGAAAGAGAAGAAGGATGGAACCATGTCCTTTGGAAATGATGGATCTTAAAATGTTATAGGATCAGGCACTATCACTCTCAGAAGCAAATATGCTCTAGCCAAGAATGTTCTATTGGTTGAAAACATGAATCACAATCTGCTCAGTGTTGGAAAAATGTGTGATCAAGGACACACAATACTATTCAACTCCACAAAATGTGAAATTAGGAAAGGTGTGTATGGTGAAATTGTGGCTACAGCAAGTCGACCTCCAAACGACATATATGTTTTGGATGAAGCAACTAAAGCATGTCTAATAGATAAAGAGGATGATACAATAATCGGTATCAATAATGATCGACTAAGTAAGAAGTTTGCTACAAAGGTACAAAGTGATTTCGAGATGTCTTTACTTGGTGAGCTGACATACTTCTTAGGGCTTCAAATATATCAGCAAGAGAAAGGAATATTTATATGTCAAGCCGAGTACATCAAGGAAATGCTCAAGAAATTTAAAATGGAAGATTTAAAACCCATCCCGACTCCAATGGTAAGAGGTTGCAAATTTAGCATAGATGACTCATCTAAGGATGTGGATCAAAGGTTGTACAGATCTATGATTAGTAGTCTTCTATATGTAACAGCCTCCCGACCAGATGTTATGCAAGTAGTTGGACAAGTAGCAAGATTCCAAGCAGCACCAAAATAATTACATATTAAATATTCGCCAACATTGGAATATCTTCACTAGAAACTTGGGATTCTCCCAAGTTCTCATTATATTTTCCTTTTCCAGAATATAAAGGGGGAGTGGAAGTAGATTACAGGTCTGCAGGACGGTTGTGTGTCAGGGGGAGTGGGAGTGTGTACAGGTCCACAGGATGGTTGTGTTTCAGGGGGAGTACTTGTGTTGCCATCAATGCCAAAGGGGGAGATTGTTGATCAACGGTTGTCATTGATGTCAACCCAAGCAACACTAGGCGCTAAACCAATATTTCATGGGAATTTTAACCTACCAAATTAATATATTTTGGGTCAATAATACTTTTGATGGTTTCTACTTGTCAATATGTTTCCGTTGATGTATGGCACGCCATGTAATTCTTCACGGTTTGAGAGATATTCATGTTTGAAGTTTGTACCCCCAGTTAGTGGGCTAAAACCCCATGGGGTTGGGGCATGGATCATTGAAAATTCATAATTAATATTTTTTAAGCTCATAAAATCCCTTCCACATTCACTTGTTGAAGCCCCTCTCAACCTAAGCATTTATATAAATTGTGATCTTCATTTCCTCCTTATGCAAGGGATTTCGCCATCTGAAACAGGTCATCGTGGAATTTTCACTATAAATTTGTTTCTACGAAGGTTCAGAAGCTGAAAATTTTATGATGCAAAGCTGAAACCCTGGGGAAGCTGCTGTAAAAATTTCAGATCAAGGTCCACAATATTTTTGGAGATATGATTTGTGGAAGTCATGGTTTTTTGCAGGCTCCTGAAATTAATCGCAAATAAGTGACCTTGGTAAATTCATCATAACTCTCTCTCTGAGAATCAGATTCAAATTCTGTAAAATGTGATAGATAGTGAACAGTCTTTACCTTTTACTCTATCAATTTCAGAGGCAAATGAAGAAACAGTGACACATGGCATGCCGCACAATTGCCCTCTTCGGAAACATTCCATAATTAGGGCATTGTGAGAGCTTGGGTATAAATCTCTCTTGAAGAATCGAAATTGGGTCAGACCTATGGCATTGGAAAGAATACTAAGACAACTAATACAATACTAAAAATTAGATATTGAGGATTTGAAATAATATAGATACACCAGATTCAATATCGAGCTCCTAGAAGGCAAGAAAAAGCTAAATCATGTGTTGTCAAGGGTTGCAAAGGACTAGAGTTTCTATGGAAGAAAACCAAAGCAAGGTGCAGAAGAATGTAGCATGACAAGAGTAGCAACCAAGGTGCATAACAACAGAAATAAGTTAATCATATGAAGTCTTCAAGTGGGCATCACTGCATACAATCATTATAAAGGTATCATTGTACTAAGTCATTGTAAATACATTATTGTAAAAATTGTACTAGTGTCTATCTGCCAAGGGTTGATGAGGGAGTGTTGGGAGGTCTAGGATCATCATTAGGTGGGTGTGTAAAAGTTGGGGTTATGGTCTAGTATATCTTCTTCTTCTACATCATTCTATATCATTGTAAAGTGGACCATTTTCCCTGGTACGGGAGTCCATTCTTATTTTATTCTTCTATAGGGTGCTAGGGTGGTGCTATGTTGAGTTGTAGCTCACTGGGTGTTGGGGCATCCATTCAGTTGACTACTGAAGAATATCGGGCATTGGAGAATACATCTAGTGGAAGCTGGAGAAGAATTCTTTTCTAGATTCTAGGAAGTTGGAGCTTTATTTTCAATTGGAGTTTAATATTAAATAATTATTAGAAAAGAATTAGGTGGTTTTTGTCCTAGAGTGGGTTTCCACCTTAAAAACTATGTGCATTTGTGTTCCTCATGTTTGCTATTATCATTGTACAAACACTGATAATAATTGAAGATTAAATAATGCTCTAATTGAAAGGAATGTTGATTCACCCCCCCCCCTCAGTATTTCCAACATGTATATCCCTCAAGGGCTTCCTCCCATGAAAGGATGAACCTCTCAATCACAAGAAAACACTGCAACGGAGCCACTAGACCATGCACTGAAGCTGCCTCCAAAAATAACGCATTCCTTAGCTGGAACATTGCTGGGAATGTTAGGGAAATGTGTGGTATACTACCACATATCTGAAATAAGCTCTAGAACTCCCCAAACAGGTCTCTCAAGTGAAGGAAATCTCCCTCCAAGGAGAAACTATCTCAGAAAGTGGGATTCCAATCCCTTCCATTACCGCACCCTGCAACACTACACAATCTCTAGTAAAAACTGCGCTGATGAAGTCATTGAAGCTTTTCTTGAAAACCTGATGTGGAAAATGAACGCAAAATCTCCCAAGAGGCTCCTCAAGGAAAGAGGTGGGATTCCCGCTCGGGAACACCCAGTGCTAAGCAACACTACTGCTCTGCTAAACAGCAAGAGGAAGAAAAAGTCTGAGCATACAAGAATAATAATCTAAAACATGAAGAATAATGCTGCCATCCTCTTCCTTAAATAAAACATGATTTTTCTTGCCCTTGGCCCCACTCAATTAGGTCATCTCCATCCAAATATTCATCTCCCTCCAAAACTGCGTTATTCCTTCTTTGATTCCTCCTCCTGTACAACTGCATTGTTGACTTAGTCAAAGTGGACTGAACCAACTTGATATTATCCCTATTCGCACATGGAGGTGTTTTATTAAGATGCAAAGAGTGTCCCCTTTCACACTTGGAGTGTTTTAATTCCTCCTTAGGAGACTTATGGGCTTTTCTACCCATTTATTCACAGGTTAAAGCTGCTGCTAACTCTAATGTTCCATTTAGCTTTGAGGCTAAAATTTGGGAACATTATAGTCCTCCGCTCCAAAATATTTTCTTTTCCTAAAGAAAATGTATAGGGAGAGAAAAATTTCTCCCTTCCTCCTCATGTGGCCTCCTATCAATAGCGTCCATCACTGCATCAATAAAATTTGCAAATAAACTGTCATCCAATGTTTCCTCCCAAGTGTGCAAAACCAAATGGTCTACATCAATCAAAGGTGGAAAGTGTGAATGGAAACTTGATTGTTGTCTCATGCCCTCCACAAAGTAGGAGTGATGACCAACATGGTGAATGAGTACCTCCCTCACCCATGCTATCATCCAAATGAAATGAGCCATCCTAGGTAGCTCATCAAAATAATCATCAACCCTGGTTTTGTACAATGTGTTGGGGCTGCATGGACAGATTAGATTCAACCATCCAAATGGTTTCTCTCTCCATTTATGGTAAACATGGGGCTGCCTCTGTCCTTGGGCTGAAATAACATGGCCTCCAAGAATGGTCCAAGCTTCCCCATCAAACAATTCAGCCATGAAGTGCCTCCTCAAGTTCTCCAAGTGGTCCCTCCCACAAGAAAGAAAAAAATGTGATGTGGCAATCATGGTTTTCCCATGGTTCCTACTAAAATGTACAATATGTAAAGTGGGGAGAATCATTCTCCAAATGGGCATCTTCAATCTCAAGCCCACTCTCCAAACAAAGCTTCCCATGAACATAAACATATCAGCAATATATGGAAGAAAATTATAATGAGAACAAGTTGTGAATTGACAACTGTATACTGAATAATATTTCCACTCATGGAACCAGCACAGTGCATCCTTTGCCTGCATCAAAATAATAAATAACAAGTTCTTTACCAACCACTTTTTTCCTGCCACAGTCATCTCATAATATGAAAACATGAAGTTACAATATGGTGTCAATGGTGCACACCAAGAATCATGTGGCTTCCCCCACAAACCACCAAAAAGATAGCCAAAATAAATGCTACAAGTAGCTGCAAGTACATCATCATCTAATATTCAAGAAGAGATAATTCTTCTTGATACATCATGCTGCTCGAACAAGGAAAATAAGTACAATACAAAATGTGAAATTATACCTCCTCCATCATGTACTTGAGATCTTGAGCTGAAATGGCTCAACTAGAATCTCTCCCTCACCTCCAATGAGTGGGGAAGTGGCTGTGTCCTCCTATTTGTCACCATCCAGGCCATGCATCTATCCATATGATGAAATATGTCATGATGTATGCCATCCCAAATGAACTCCTCTGCCAAAGAAAGGTATGCCTCATAATGCATGGAAAGGAAGTCCTCATGTGCTGCAAGTAGCAACTTCTTGAGAATAGAAGCTCTAGTCAAGAAGACTCTGCCATGTGAATAGATGACCATATCATCCACCATATACTCATCATCTCTATCCATGTCATCGAGAACTGTTAGTATGAATCCTTTGTCGAAGTGTACGAAAAAAGACCACTTTAGCTACGCATAACTAATAGCCCTAACATCAAATATGGCTGCCAATATCTTCAGATCTGCAGTTAGTTGATCAAGAAAAGAGCTGCAAAAACCAAATCTATGTATAGAAAGACATTAAGCAGTAAAAATAAGGGTTTGCTCCATATATCCAATAGACAAGACAAGAACAATTTTTGAAAGAATTTTTGTATTAAGGGCACCTGGGAGGAAAACAAGAAGGTGTATCCAATTCTCCTCAATGGGATGGGTTCTTGGAAGTCCTCAGCACTTCAGATCTAGACTCTCTCTCTCTTGTTGGTGTAGAAAACCCAGACAAAATAGAACTCAAAGGGAGCTCACACAGCAAATAATGTAGAAAAAATGTGACCAAGTGTATAGATCCAGAGTGATCTAATAGGCAACAAAAGGTGAAGAATGGTAGGAAAAACTCTCCTATTTATAACAAAATATTGGGTCATTCTAGATCTTGGTGCATGATTAAAATAATGTTAACCAAATCTAGATCCACCGTTTATGGAATATTTTATTATATTTGGTGGAGGGAAAAAGTATTTGACTTGGGTCAAATCCCTTTATTTGTCAAAAATAAATAAATAAATTATTTATTTATTATTTTAAGGAAGTGGTTGAATGATAATTAAATAAATAATAATTTATTTAATTATTTGTAAATGATTTAGTCATATTTAACAAGGAATATTATTTAAATAATATTTAAATAATTATTCCTAGAAAATAATAAGATAAATAAGGATTTATCTAATTAATTTTCTTGTTTTGGGTTAAATATGACCAGGAATAATAATTAAATTATCGTTTAATTAATTATTCCATGAGGAAAATCAAACAAATATAGATTTGTTTAATATTTCCCTTTGGGGTTTCCTGTTTAGACCATAAAAAACCTAATAAATGTGTTTTATTAAGTTATTTCACATAGTGAAAGCAATTTTACTTAGGGTAAAATTGGTATTACATGGTGTACTTGGGTCCATTTAATGATAATAGGCTAGATGACCAAAAAATGGTGTAACAGATTGCCCCTCAGCGTGCGAGTGTCAGGAGCAAATCGTATGACCGAAGTACGTTATAAGAACTCAATCACCAGACAAAAAAAGGGAAGTCAAAGAGAGAAATGAAAGGTAGATAGTGTGCTGAAGAACTAGACCCTAAGGAGACGAGACTCGCAGGTGCAACAAGTCTCTTTTTATGAGAGGGTACCTGTGCTGAAGGCGGCGTGGGAGGCATACCTATGCCCGCCGAGACAGTGACAATAAAGAATAGCAATCCAAGAAATAGGACCAACCATAGTGCACAACAAGTATAAACATGAGCCGTATTAAAAAATACAATGAGGGATCCCACATACATGCCGTGCTCCGTGATAACAAACAGACTTATACAATAATATATGAGTACATGAGATACGAATACAACCCAAATTCCCCCTATAAGCGGGGAAGGGCTCACAAAATCTGACTGATACATGTAAATCAAAGAGGTGCTACAAGCGGCTAAGGCCGACATCATCAAATATATGGAGCTGCATCGAGGGCTACAATGAAGAGGTCATTCGGGCATGTGGGGGGCTACCTGTAGGGCCACCCCCTCATGAGGGATGAGACATCTCAGACACACCCGGGAATCACCAAGAGCTGCTGCTGCATCACTGAACCATCAAGTATATGGATCTCGATCATGGTGAAAGGAGCTGGAGTGGAGAAACAATCAAGTCAAAGGGAAATGAGAGATCCCTTTGCCTGATTCGAGGCACCGAACAAGAGTGGAAGCTGGAACCAAGGTACATCGCCCTCTACACCTGTCTTCTGGAATGAAGGAGCGGATGTCGACAGAAGGAGGTTCGCCATAGGTGAGGTAATGAGAGATCCTCAACTAAAGCACGAGAGAAAATAGTAGAGCGACGGACAGACTAATACCAATGATGATGGTGGAATGGAAGGGACTGAGTAGCGAATGGATGACTTCCCTTGCTAGAGCATAAAGGGCACGAATGACATGGCAGCGACTAACACAATATCATCAGGGATAAGGGACAGTGGGACTGAAGGCCATAATGTGCGACACAAGAGAGAGACCAAGCAATGAAGGATGGAGGACTATAGCGGGGTACAAAGGGACTCGGGATAGACTCCATAAATGTGATGATGAATCAACTTGGATGCTCTAAACAAGGGCGAATCGATGGTGCTGCCACACAAGGAAGGTCCAATGGGGGACCATGAAAACATGAGTACAAGATGGTAACTCACGATGAAAATCGACAGGAACAAAGACAAGTAAGGAGGCAAAATGGTTCCCCAAGTACAAGTGTCGTAAGTGAAGAAATGTGATTTTAAGGAGAGGTGAAGTGACCCATCTTGGACAAAATGTGTCCTGGTGAAGTATCAAATCACAAAAAACTAAAAGATACCCATTTGAGGGCTCGGTGAGAGCTTTCCAACGGTGGCAGACGGCTTGTCAAACGGGGCTACGGTATGGTCGCAGCAGGCGAAAGAAGAAACAAGGGTTCTCTTTTAATAAGGCAGTTTTCCCTCCGAATTCACTCATTTGCTAGTGTTGCTGTGGTGAATGTAGAGAGAAGAGAAGGCCCTAAATCTTGCGGCGAGCGTAGCGACAAACCGACCGTTGGAATCGAGATCCTTCAGTTGCAGGTAAGAGGCATAACCTTACTCTTTCATTTTGATGGATTGAAAGTTCCGTATTGTGACCCAAAGAAATTTCTCAGTGAATGCACTTGCATATTCACGGTCGACTTTTGGGCAAAATTCATTTATTCGGGACGGTGACGTTTTGAGCCAAAAGGTGCGACCTATCCCAGGATTTGGCAAAAAAGTGCGACCTGGAATATGAGGGGGATTTAGTGCTGTTTGATGGCTGAGAGTTGGGTTTTTTGTGTTTGGTTACATTATTCCCTATCTGTAGACTGATAAAGATGATTTTTTTGTGTAGATATGGCAGATATATAGGTGAACTGGAGAGAGAGAGACCTGGGTACATTACGGGCAGAGATCCAGGCGGATCAGGGTGTCCGTCGTGTGTTGGCTAGGTTTGGGGTTCTGAAGTTTTTGGAGAACCCTTTGATGAGAGCTAGAGAGCCCTTGTTGGCCTGGATTATCAGTTATTGGGATCCAGAGCATGAGGTCTTTGCAGTGCAGGGGCACAAGATCGAACTGACAGTCCAGGATGTGTATTTCCTGACAGGTCTCCCGCCACTTGGGATGGTGGGAAATACGCAGCCAGTGTTACCGTGGGGGCGGAACATCATGGAGTTTGTGGAGCGGCATTGTCGACCGGGTCTCCAAGTCAAAGGGACATGGATACCGATCGGGGACCTAGAGAGACTGGAGACCCAGGCAGTGGCCGCAGCAGTGCTGCGGATCCTGGGCAACCAGACGTTCCATGACATCACTAGGGGGAAAATGATGATCGTAGAGAGTGTGTTGAGTGGGACCTACTATGGGTGGGCCCAAATGATGTTGGTGTCATTAAAATGACAGCTGTCACTTTGCAAGCGACAAGTGAACCACGATTGCTCATATGGGACTTTATTGTGTTCCTTCTTTTTTGAGAAGATCCCGACCTTACGACCTCGTATACAACTCCTAGATGGGGGCCCGAGAGAGCCCAGGATGCGCCTGCCAGGGCTACCGAGAGGGAGGAGGGGCGGCCTGATGGGTGAGCCGACCCGGTATTCTTTTCCCATTGGGATCAGATGCCATTATACATAGACGACTATCCCTATAGTGGGATGAGTTATTGTGGGGATCCGGACCTACCACTTCTGCCTGGTCAAGTATGGGGACCCGATGGTAAGTGATAATTAACTATTATTTTTTGGGCATGTGAAAGTTAGTGAATAGTAGATAGGGTACTGATTCGTGTACTTTTGGTATGCAGATATAGCTCCAGTAAAACTGGCCGGATATATGGGACGACCGACAGCATCTGGAGTTGCAGGTCCGAGTGGGTCGAGAGCAGTGCATAATGAGAATGCGGCCGCTCTTCTGGAGGACATCCGCCGTAGATGCGAGAGGTTGCTGACTGGAGTATCAGAGTGCGGGTGGCAAGACTTAGACGACCAGTACATAGATCCATGTATTGGTCTTCCCTCGGAATGGCGAGGTGTCATGCGGCGCATGGCGATGGCCGGTCAAGGGGATGCGGGATCTACAGGCTGCAGGAGCAGAGCCATTGGCTCGGTATCCGCTAGATAGTGATTAGGTGTGGGCCATGTGGTGCCCGCTAGTGTGTATGTAGGGGCAGGTGGTGCCCCCAGTTTTGAGTTTTTTGTAACATGCGATGGGCATGTCATATGTATCAGAGTGGATGGACTCTAAACACATGTTTTGCAACACATAATATGGATATGCATCTTGTTTGAATGATTATGAATGTTATTGTCTTGTATAAAATGCGTGTGATAAATGCCAATCTAAAACATGGTTTGCAATGCTATCTACATAGTGATTTTGTTCTCGAGGTACATGTGTAAAAGTTATGGTTTCAAACTCACGTATCAAGAGTTTCACTCGTAAATATCGTCGAAACAATACGGATTATGCACACGATAGACACCATTTAGTTGCATGACAAGAAGTAGGGAATCTATACGAACATGCAAACATGAAGGATGCATAGAGAGAGGGAGAGAGGGCATCGGGTAAAAGACCCCACACTGCATCGTATTCGGCCCGATTGTTGGTGGTAGTGGCGGTGACCAATGCAGACCCCGTGTGAATTGAATAGGTTAGCTGCAAGGGGGTAAAGATGGCCCAACTCCGCCGAGGCAAGATTCCGGGACAACCCACATGCACCATCAGAATTCAATATAGGGTGTGGGATGTGAGGTTCCGTTGAAAGAGAAGACAAAAAATGGGAGAAGGAGGAACAATGATGACAACATGAGTAATGTCATTAAGCCACGAGCTGAAACTGGGAGGGAGTGCAATGAGCAGGATGGCTATGACTCATATACAAGCTAGAGGGTGGTATATGAGGGCTATAGGAGGTATGGCGGGGACTCGGGCTGCAGAGGTCAATAGAGATACGGGTGGAGTTATCTCGTGTATGAACAGAAAAGAGGGGGTCAAAGGTGGAAAAGACACCACATGACGCGTCAAAGGTACCTAAATCATCCGTGGAAGAAGAAAGGCTCGCATACGGATCATCATAGAGAATGACAGAAGAACAGGGAAACAAAGGGTTAAAAGATGGGGAGCCCAGGGTGGTCACTGAAGGGGGGTCAAGCGAAACAACAGGGGAGGATTCAAGGGGAATGTGTCTGCGTCTCCATTGTGAGGGATGACAGTGTTAACGGTCAGAGGGAAGACCGTCATCCGAGACCGTGGGACCAACGTCTGGTCAGGGAGCGGTATCCCCGCCGGCCCGGCCATACCGCGCGAGTACTAGGAGGCAGTAGGCGATTGATTTCCTTTCAACCTCATACTCCTGACACTTATAAAGAGGCGCGCAACGCAGTTGAGGATAGACTAAATGGTGTGAGGCAAATGGCCATGGACACCGTCACGGTGCCATGGTCGGGCTGGAGAATAGTTTTTGGGTTCGGTTATGACCGAGGATGAGAGAAGTGGCCCATGACCGTAGACTCGTGAACGCCACGAATCCATGGGTTGCCGTGGAAACCTGCACAAGTATAGTACAATCAGACACATCACACAAGGCACAAGGATTTGCGGGCGGAGGAGGGGCCGTGTCAGTCATGGTGGTCTTGTCTTTGGGTGCCCCCTTGCGAGCTTTGCCTTTCTTCCCGGGAGCCGGCACGACAGGAGAAGGGTCCTGTGGAGGTGCTGGGGGCACAGTGGCAACGGAGGAAGCGAGGGGGACCGGTTGAACCGGTGTCAAAGCCATGTAGGGTTTGGGGTGACCAGGAGGGGTAGCTGCTGGAGGATCAAGGTACCAGACTGGTATGCCCAAGGTCAGGTTAGGGAGAGAGAGGGTGGCCATGACGGGGACCGACAGACTCGGGAGGGGAGCCAGGAATGGTATCCCACCGCAGACAATGACCGTGAGAGGGACTGCCCATGATGGTTGGAGGTCTGGGAACCGATCCAGGGGATAAAGGGATAAAGGTCAAAGGATGTCACTCGTAGGAGTATGTGGGCCGTAAGGAGGAGGTCCGCCGGGCAGATGGACAAGGGCGAGAGCGGTTGCGGCAAGCAGGCTGAGTCCGTGTTGCTTCTCGACGCGCGGTGCGGGTCGTTAAGGGTAGGCTCCCACCCAAGATGCATCATGCAAACGGAAAGCCTGGATCAGAGACAGAGGAGGGCAGTAATTTGAAAAGTTCTGCCAGGAGGAATCTTATGTACGCCTGCAGAGACACACCGGGCCGTTGAATTCCATTTCGCTTGCTTTGTTGGAGTTGCCAGATGGGTCATCTCGTGAGGTCTGAGACTTTGGTTCATGATAAGTCAACTGGTCGATGGTGACTATCTTTCCATTGTGAGGAAAAGACATCTTGCGAAAAACCGCGGATGGGACAACAGACATGGCATAGGTGTAGCTTCTCCCTAATAGAATGTTGTAGTCTAGAGGGGCGTCAATGACTTCGACGTCAATGCAAACGGTCTTACCGGCAAGGGTGATAGGACAATTACGGAAAAGGCCAATGGGCTGGGAGGCGTGGCTGTCCCACGCTCGAAGGGTGATCGTGGAAGGGGCCAACTCAGGAGATCCGAGTTGCTTCCAAACCGAAGCAGACATCACACAGGTGGATGCCCCCTCATCAATTATACGCTGGGAAATGTTAGCATTCCGGATTTTGACTGGGATTTGGAAGGCGAAGGAAGCAGGAAGAGGAGGATGTTTTGATTGATGGGCATCGAAAACAATCATTTGGTCATCGTCAAGATCTACAGCGCCCACGGCAGATAGTAGAGCCTTCTTTTGGGAAGGGCACGACTGGAGGAGTTCCAGTGTGGAAATGGCAGCAGGAGATTGCGCCAAATCATCTACTATGCTATACGAATGAGCGGCTCGACCAGAAGCAGCATTTCGACGTAACGGTCCTTTAGGAATCTTGGTATGGACCTCAACTTTGGGTTGAGGGATATGTAAGGGACCATTGGTTGTCGAAAGAGGCTCTGTAGAACCGGAAGAAGGGGACTCAGGGGCAGACTGAGCGGGAGGCTTGGGGTACTAGCGAGACCGAGTTTGAAGGTAATACCCATCGGTTGTGGGCGTTGACCCAGTTCACTTACATCCGGTAATCTGAGGAATCGAAGGGAAGGTTGAGGAAGCACTGTCCGTCGTGGAGTTGCGCCACGAATCCTCACGAGGGAAAAGGACTCAAGAAACATGCCCGTTGAGCAGGCCGCTGCCACTAGGGAGTTGAGGTGATGCATGCCTGGTCCTCATAACGTGGTCGGAGATCTGTCATCTTACCCATCCGTAGTGAGGGGACACCTTGTGGTAACGGGACCGATAAACACCACAACATGAACAAGGCCGGGACAGTAAAGAGCCCGTCCTGGCCACAGCCCAGTGCCCTGTTGCTGGTTAGTAGTGTTAGGGTCAATACCTTCAGGATTGGGTCCACGGGTACCAGGGGAAGATTGGTTTGGATTGCCTCTCTGCCTTCTTTGAGAAGAAGGGGGATTAGTCGTGCCCTGCTGTGCAAATACTTGCCTTGGAGGGGGATGTAGGTGCTGCTGCGGGGTTGGAGGAGGCAAGGGAGGTGGAAGCGCATATGCTGGAGGAGTTGGCGCACCAGGCTGCGGATAAGGGTAATGGCTAGGTTGGGAAACATTGAGGTAAGCAGGAGGTTGGGCAAAAGGATGAGGCATGCCGTATCCTGGATACATGCTACCTGGAGGGGGGAAAGTGCTAGAGGTGCTGGCCCCTCCCTGAGGGAGACCATAGCCCATAGGAGGTTGAGCATACGAATGAGAAAGGGCTCCAACAATACCGTTGGTGGAATGAGATGCCCCTGCGGTGTTAGCGCCTCCGGGCCTAGGGAGGTCAGGAAGGACGGTATAAACATAACCAGACTGAGCATAGATCAGGTCATATTTCAAGGCTATTTGGAGGGTGGCTTCTTCGGTTTGAGGGAAATGGGAGGCGAAATATTTGCCGATAGGAGCTAGGAGAGTGTGAAGGAACCAGTCCATATAAACCCAATCTTCGAAGGGGGAGGCTCGACATAAGATCCGTCTTCTTCGCCATTCTTGGACATGGGTAGAAAGGCGGGTCGAAGAGGTTTGCTTGAAGGAAGTCAAGAGCTCCGTACTAGTATCGTATCGGAGAGGGAGTTGGAAATAAGATAAAAAGGGTTGGGCAATGGTCGCAAAGGTGGTATGGGAAGAGGTGGCTTGGTCAACATACCATTTAGAAGCTTTGTCGGTAAGCGTGCGTTGGAACAACCGAAGATGGATGGAATCGTCGGTAATGGAATTGGAGGAACACCACATGTGGAAAGATCGGACATGGTTGGTTGGATCTTCTCCAGCAAGGCCTTCGAACTTAGGGATGTCAGAGGGGAGCTTGGTTGGCATAGCAGGCCAACCAACATCGTGGCGGATAGGGTCATTGATCAACTGATTGAAATCGGGGAGGCTGAGGCCTGCGATGTACGGCAGCAAGGGTGCGGCCAAGGTAGTTCCTGTGGCGGTTCCGCTAGTAGTGGTTCCAGCATTAGGGCCGGGATTACCGCTAGTGTTAGGCCCTGGACCAGACATAGTGAAGGTGATAGGGGGAGAACCGAAAGTAAAAGGAGAACCCAATGAATCAGAAGAGGAGTCGGAGTACGGACTCGGAGGGGGACTGGCTCGACAATGACGGGACGGAGCAGGTCGACCGACCGGAAACTGAGGGTGAAGGCCAAGAAGTCTCCGGGAGGTGCACCTTGGGGGCGCAATGATGCCAACACAAACACGGCATAAGGGGAAGAAGAACGAACGCAAGGGTAAGGAGGTGCAGAATCAAGTGATTACAATGTCGAAACAAGGGAAGATAGGTGCAGTGTCAATTGATTTTAAAGTCTTTGCCTGGCGGTGTAAACCAGGCTCTTCTTCGCTAAGGGTGAGTGTGTGGCGTGCGTTAATTTTAATTTTTAAACCCTTTTCGTTTTGAGAGCAAGAGAAAAAGTGTGTTGCGTAACTGAAAAGAAATCTGCAGAGAACAGTATATAGTGCTGAAATAACAGAACATTTAACAGCTAACAATGCATCAATCTAACCCAAAAAGGTGGGTCTCTCAAAACTAGTCTAAAAGAGGGAAAAAATCTAGTCAAATCACACTAAAAAGAGGCCGATAGATCTAGGGTCGAAAGGGACAGGGATCTAAAGGGAAAATCTGTTGGAAAGAGGTGCAGATCGCAGCCAAGAGGCAGAGGCAAGGTGGTTGGAAAAAAGGAGGAAATTAGAAAAAAGAAAAAAAGGCAAGAAGGAGGCCATAAAAGTAGATCCAAACAAATCTTCAGGAGGTGATTTGAAAGGGAGAAGAGATGATTAGAAGAGGTCTGAAAAGGAGGTATCAGATCTGGAAAAAGGGGGGTTGAAACTCTGAAAAAACAGACCTCAAACAGATAAAAACTCTTCCACAAAAAGTGGAGGGTACTGAAGCCCTAGGGGGCTATGTTCCCACTTAGATGAGCAAAACAGATCAGAAACAGGTCGAAACGGGCTGAGACACCCTGACAGAAGCTTGGGAAAAACCCAAAAAAATTGCAGAAAAACAACAGAAAAACTGGGAGGTCGCAGGTTCTGACCTGTTTTCTTGTTCAGGTCGTAGAAAAGAGACTGAAAAGTGCAACCTGGAGTCCAGGTCCCAGTTTTTGGGCTGAAAAGTGCGACCTCCAACTCTGGTTATCTCGGCGGAAGATTTTCGGAAAAGTTACCGTCTCAGTTGCGACTGATGTCTGTCACCTGCACAATAGGGCCAGAAACACGCGGAAGTTAGAAATTTTAATGTTTTAGGGTTTTTATAGGTGAAAAACAACATGAAAATAGGAAAAACAAAAAGCTGAAAAGAAACCCTAGGGTCTGAAGTAGCTGGATATGCAGGAATATGAAAAACGACAGTGGTCGTAATTGAACACCCGTGTGGAGTCGCCAATTGTTAGTATGAATCCTTTGTCGAAGTGTACGAAAAAAGACCACTTTAGCTACGCATAACTAATTGCCCTAACATCAAATATGGCTGCCAATATCTTCAGATCTGCAGTTAGTTGATCAAGACAAGAGTTGCAAAAACCAGATCTATGTATAGAAAGACATTAAGCAGTAAAAATAAGGGTTTGCTCCATATATCCAATAGACAAGACAAGAACAATTTTTGAAAGAATTTTTGTATTAAGGGCACCTGGGAGGAAAACAAGAAGGTGTATCCAATTCTCCTCAATGGGATGGGTTCTTGGAAGTCATCAGCACTTCAGATCTAGAATCTCTCTCTCTTGTTGGTGTAGAAAACCCAGACAAAGATAGAACTCAAAGGGAGCTCACACAGCAAATAATGTAGAAAAATGTGACCAAGTGTATAGATCCAGAGTGATCTAATAGGCAACAAAAGGTGAAGAATGGTAGGAAAAACCCTCCTATTTATAATAAAATATTGGGTCATTCTAGATCTTGGTGCATGATTAAAATAACATTAACCAAATCTAGATCCACCTTTTATGGAATATTTTATTATATTTGTTGGAGGGAAAAGGTATTTGACTTGGGTCAAATCCCTTTATTTGTGGATAATAAATAAATAAATGATTTGTTTATCATTTTAAGGAAGTGGTTAAATGATAATCAAATAAATAATGATTTATTTAATTATTTATGGGTGATTTAGTCATATTTAACAAGGAATATTATTTAAATAAGATTTAAATAATTATTCCTAGAAAATAATAAGACAAATAAAGATTTATCTAATTAATTTCTTTTTTTTGGGTTAAACATGACCAGGAATAATAATTAAATTATTGTTTAATTAATTATTCCTTGAGGAAAATCAAACAAATATAGGTTTGTTTAATATTTCCTTTTGGGGTTTCCTGTTTAGACCATAAACAACCTAATAAATGTGTTTTATTAAGTTATTTAACATAGTGAAAGCAATTTTACTTAGGGTAAAATTGGTCTTACATGGTGTACTTGGGTCCATCTAATGATAGTAGGTTAGATGACCAAAAAATGGTGTAACAAGAACCATGAATGCACCAAGATCCTTGGAGTACTCTACTAAGAGCTGAGATCTCTAATAAGGATCAATCCTCCTAAGAGACAGCGCTGGTGATCTGGCATGTAAGCTCGCCTCATTGTGCTGCCTTCTACTTTGAAATCCCCCATGCCAAATTTCTCCTCCAAACTCTTCAGCTCTCTAAAGTCCGATAGTGGTGAATCCAAAGACAAGATGTCTTCCATCAACTCTAGATTAGGTGGCCTCCCCGGTGGAATGCCTCCATGTAGTGAGACATCAATGTCAAGGGTAGACTGCACATATGGTTGGGAAACCTTGCCCCTGCCCTTACAGTGCAAATCATTCTTCCTCTTCCTTGAATTAGCTCTTTGAAATAGAGAAAGGTGTGTGCCTCTCATCAAGTGATCTTGCTCTTCCTCCCTACTTCCTCCTTCCAGCTGCAATGTTGCACAATCATGTTGCTCACTGATTGTGCTTGGACCTCCATGTATGAGATCCTGGGGAACTTCTTGAAAGGATACAAGAAACCCTCCTGTTGGAGCATGTGCTCCTTCTCCCTCTGCATGAGGCACTGAATGTGCTCTAGATGTGACAGCGTTGTTGCCCTCAAATCCATCAATGTGTGTGGGAAACATCTCAACAATTGGATCCTCCTTTGAAAAAGAGATCCCCATGCCCTCTTGTTTAGGAATATGAACTAGAGGTCTTTCCTCTGGCAATGTGTAATGCAAGATGTCAGATCCTCCCATTTTTTTCTGAAGTGGAGTTTCCTCCATCACTTGCAAAGGTCTTGTTCTCTCAAGTTTCCCTTGCTCATGTGTCTTAGGAAGTTTTTCACCAAACCTCCCCACAAATGTTTCAATGAATCTTGCATAAGAGGAAGTGTTTGCATTTTTTAAAGAAAAAGATTCAAAATCCACCATGCATGGGCCTTACCTTTGAAATGCAGTGCTACAAATCTGATGGCCTCGTCTTCAGAAATGTGGTGCTGCTGAAAATAGGAGTCTAGCTCCTTCACCCATGCTCTAGCTGAACATGTGGGTGAGCCTTCAAAAGTAGATAAAAGGAATCTATCTACATCCTGATGCTTGCTATCATCCACCATGATCTTTCTAATCTCTTGGAAATCAGTATGAGCTCTAAAAATTTCAGTTGGAGATTCATACTCCTGCAATAAATCACTAAGAGTCCTCCTCTTAGGCATTCTCCCTCCTTTCATCCATCTCAAGATAGATCTGGGCACTTGAATGTGGTGTGCATCATGGTGTGTAGCTGCATGCTCACACTCACCATGTGAAAATCTAGATTCAGTTCTAGATCCAACTTCCTTTGGAGATCCCATCTCCATTCTCATCCTCTTCAGCTCTCCTTGAAAGCTTTGCATAGATTTTTGAAGAAGCTTTGTAAGCCTGTATTCCTTTCTCCCTTCAGATACTGAAGCTTTCTAATTTCTATCCATATCTCCTTCCCGTGAAGTATAATGTCCTGAGATCCACAGACTGAGCCAAGATTTCAGCTATGATACCACTGTAATATCCCAAATTTGGAACAGCTCAGCAAGCATGCACTAAAAATGCATTCCCAACAACATATGCTATAAAATAGTGAAATGGACTCTTGGATCCTATATATCAGTCAATATACAACCTAAATCCAATAATAGAGCTGAAACAAATCAAACTAGGTGGGTTAAGTAGACCTCCCACACCAGTGTAGCTGAAAATGACTAAAAACCCCAGACACTGCTACTTAGAAATAATGCATAAAGAGACTGCGCAGTCATAAGAGGGTTTTAACTAAGAAATAGGAGAAAAATTATATCTACTCATATATTAGTCAATAATTCTTTAAGAACTGAGATCTAGTCTCCTTATACAAAATACAAGAGAACCCGGTAAGGGTTTCTTATCAAACACTCTGCATACAAATTGTGATATTCAGAAATTTACTGAATCAACACTACAACACTGAAGCATAAGAGTGTAGAAGGCTTAAATATGTCTTATCTGATGTATATCCCTCAATAGCTTCCTCCCATGAAAGGATGAACCTCTCAATGACAAGAAAACACTGCAACGGAGCCACTAGACCATGCACTAAAGCTGCCTCCAAAAATAACGCATTCCCTAGCTAGAAAAACATTGGGAATGTTAGGGAAATGTGTGGTATACTACCAAAGACCTGAAATAAGATCTATAACTCTCCAAACAGGTCTCTCAAGTGAAGGAAATCTCCCTCCAAGGAGAAACTAGCTCAGAAAGTGGGATTCCAATCCCTTCCACTTCTGCACCTTGCAAAACTGCACAATCTCCAGCAAAAACTGCGCTGATGAAGTGGCTGAAGATTGGCCTAAAAACATGATGTGGAAAATTAATTCAAACTCTCCCAAGACGCTCCTCAAGGAAAGAGGTGGGATTCATGCTCGGGAACACTCGGTGCTAAGCATCACTGCTACTCTGCTAAATAGCAAGAGGAAGCAAAAGTATGAGAGGACAATAATAATAATATAAAACATGAAGAATAATGCTGCCATCCTCTTCCTTAAATAAAACATGAATTTTATTTCCCTTGGCCCCACTCAATTAGGTCATCTCCATCCAAATATTCATCTCCCTCCAAAACTACGTTATTCCTTCTTTGATTCCTCCTCCTCTACAACTACGTTGTTGACTTAGTCAAAGTGGACTGAACCAACTTGATATTATCCCTGTTCACACATGGAGGTGTTTTATTAAGCTACAAAGAGTGTCCCCTTTTATGCTTGGAGTGTTTTAATTCCTCCTTAGGAGACTTATGGGGTTTTCTACCCATTTATTCACTGGTTAAAGCTGTTGCTAACTCTAATATTCCATTTAGCTTTGAGGCTAAAATTTGGGAACATTACAAAAAATGAAGCAGCATGGCATAGTCCTTTGTATTACATTCCGAATAAGAAAATGTACATCATGAGATCGAATCTAGCCCAAGAAGAGGGCGATACCAGAAGAATTACAATTCAAAAAATTTACTGTAGCATCGCTAGCTATTTCCTATCAAAGTTCTACATTATATACAACCCTTAGGCCTACGACCATAAAAAAAATATAACAACAGCTAAAAATAATCCTTTTAGTTGTTACAAAATGATAATCTAAGGCATATGGATGAAGTCCTAATATTTAATATTCGTTGGTTTCTCTCCTGCTCTGAGCCCAACTCGAGATGAATTGATCTTCAATGAAAGATTTCCATAAATAGTGAGTTGTCACGAGAGTGCAGGAACCTCGAGCTAGTGTCAGAATCCTACCCACACTCGTTCATTTAACCACAATTATTAATACGTTGTTCATCAAATACTTTATGCCAGAATAAAATTAGTTGCAAAGATAGTTTAAAGGTATAAAATCCATAAATAAATAATTAAGTCCATGACAAGCCTTAAATAAGAAAATATAAAGAGAATGGAGGAATGGGCATGATAATGGAAAAAGTCTAGGAATGAAGGGGTTCCAATATTGAAACAAAGGTTTTAGGTCATGTATTTAGATTAGGATAGAGGTTAAAAATGAAGAAATTTAGCCTACCAACATCCTCCCATCCCTATCTTGTTGTGCGTCCTCACAAAACCTTTACCTTCTGCAAAAAAATAAAACAAGGAAGCCTTCCTTCAATCTTGTATTTGTATGATAATCCCTGATTTCATTGTCTTTTTCTTCTTGCCTTGAGCCTTCTTGAGTCACTTGGTCACCTTTATAAGATGCCCGTAGCACTTTTATGCTTGGAATTTCCATATCTACATCTGTCATTTCTATTCCATCACTTCCTATGTTAGCTCTATATTATCCTATTTTTGCACTATCCCCTGCTCTTTCATGGTTTGGTTTAGTATATCCAAGCCATAAATACGCTGCTTGATCTCTTATATATGAATTTTTAGGTGGAAAGTGGAATTTTCTTCACCCAATTGTTCTTGTGCAGAATTTTTCTCGATAGTTGACTCTAGACATGTGTCGACATCCTTAGGTTCAATATTACCCTGGACACCAATTTATTTCATCTCAATATCACCAAGGTTTTCAGTACCCTGCACTTCAGTGTCTATTTGACCCACTGCTATATATTTTCCTACACTTGTAGTGGGTGTTGGCATCGTTTTACTTTTCTTCACCTTTTTAAGTAAAAAAAACAAGGGTGTGTGATCTTCTTCATCCACATGGCCTTCATTGACCACTGTGTGGGTTTCTACCTCAGAAAGCAGCGAAAGGTTGTTGTCAACCAATGAATTAGGAGGTGAATTTTCCAATTGTATCAGAGAGGTTGACTGAACGTGACCCTCCTTTAAAGATGCAATCCTCTTCTTGGACGAACTTTGGATTGTTCTCTTTGATATGGATGAGGTTTCAATGATGGGTCTTTGCTCCTCTTCCTGCACTAACTTTTTTCTGCTCTAAGTCTTGGTAGGGCGCGAAGTTAGGGTTTCAAGCTTCGGTTTCTTACTTGCACTCTTCTTGGTCGACAACTTCACTGTGCCTCGTTCCTGAAATTCCTTCAAAAATCCTTCCAAGGTCATATTCCTCACCTCCAACTCCTTTTTAACTAAAATTGAAATCAACCTATGATGGTATAATTTACATGAAATTTGGCTCATCTTACCTTTGTAAATGCCTTTGACATTTTCTCTAAGCTTCTTAGTAGAAAATAGGGGAAGTTGATAAGATTTCCTGACTCGAAATGTAGCAGCAATCAAATATGGTATAGAAAGGTCAATGAGTAGCGACCTTCACGAGTGGGGAATTTATGTAATATGTACAACAAGTCCTTCCATTTTCCTAGCATGACGTTATGTTGTAGTCCTTTCTTCTAATCCACCTTCTTTTTTCTGCCAACCACGAATCGACACCATAGCTTCTTCTCGAGCTTCTACTTTTTAAACCATTTGTCTCATACTTCTGGTAATCCCATGGCCTATGATATGGACCTCTTCGTAACTTCACATTCTAGAAATCCCACCTTGGTTCAGCTCTCATCAAAATTTCGAGAAGATTCTAGTGCCACAGCCGAGTCAAACCCAATGAACTTTAGCAGAAATGGGAGGAACTCGGGTTCCTGCAATATTGGGAGATCGTTCCTGTACTCGGCCATTTCCTCTACCTCCTTTCTGTACCAAGGTTCGATCCTCACAGGCACCATTTTTGGCGAGGATTCAGGTCTCGCGGACAAGACCCAGGTTCAGGAGTTGTGGCCAACAAAGGGGTCCGATGTAGTCTAGGATCACGCCAAAATTTTCACCCTACTCCAGAGAGCAGAGAGTCTCACCCAAGGCGTGTCGCAACCACATGTAGAAGGGGATGAGATCAATGGCAAGGAACAAAGTCGCAACTCATGATGGACAATGCATCGATTACATAGACAGAGTCATGTACGCAAGAGCACTTGAGAAGCATTCAGACATTAGAAAATAAAATTTTAAACCAACATAAACACATTACATGCATGTAAACCTTTTATTGAGACAACAACCTTTCATTATATTAATCTCTTGGCCAAGCACATGATTACATAGCATTTTCAGCGATAGCTTAGAACTCTGATACAGATATCTTACGGAACAGAAAGGTAGAATAGAGAAGATTAGGAACCATAGAAGTGTCATGCATGATTTCCCGCAGTCGCTCTGTGCTTCTTCTACTATCGCAAGCCTCGCAACCTCTGCAGCCTCCTCCTTCTTTCAGCCGGGTGACTGTTATTTATTCACCCGCTATCGCGACTATCAGTTCCTTTGTGTCTTTTCTTCAGCTGCTTCCAGCTTCTCTCCTGTTATCTGCGTGTTTCGCTTTCTGTCTTCTGCTGTTGTTTTCTTCATCTGTACCTGTGCGTTTTCTTTCTTCAGCTATCTCATACTTCCACGCCACCTTGATAACTCCGCGACTCCTGGTAGTTGCAGCGCGGTCGCGCTTGCCATGTGTCTTCATGTCGCAACTCAAAAAGGTCAAAATTCAAAATGTTCTAACCAAGATTTCAAAAACAAGTGCCCCAATAGGCCCCAACCACAATTCCTTGACTCGTCCCCGAGTCAATCACAAATGACAGTTTCCACCTCCATTTCCACGCTGGATCCCGTGCCCTGTTCGGCCTGTGTGCCTTCATCTCGTGCCTTTTCCTGCTGTGCTCCTCCACTCGGCTGTTCAAACAAGGGCCCCAACTCGGGGATCCTTCGGAACGCCATATCTTTGAGCCCGGTGAAGTCTGACACAGCTTGCTGCCAGCCCTGCATTAGTGAATCAGCTTCCTCAGTGATCCTGGTGGCAGCGGCCTGCTCTATAGTCGTCGGGACAGCCCCGAACATCGTGGTAAGCTGGGTCTCGGCCTTTGTAGCTAGCTGTTGTATTGATTTGGCACTGGCTTGAATGGGCAGACAGATTTCCCGAATTATCTCCTTGGCTGTTGCTGAGTTGGCCTCGGTCTGGTGCATTTGAACCTCAAGCTCATCCGCCTGGGCATAGAGTTGATCTAACCGCGCAGGATCTGCGGTTTCCTGAATTTCCCTGGAAATCTGTTGCAGTTGGGCGGAGATGGGCTGCGTCTTAACCGTGAGGGCGAGTGAACACTCCTGCAGACTTTGTAGGAGGTCGTAAGCCTTGCGCGCTGTGGAGAGAAGGGTCTCCTACATATTAGCTACCTGGGTCTGCTTGGCTGCTACTCGTTTAGAATATACAATCTGTGGGTCGGGGAGCGCAGGCCGTGTGTCTAACGCCGCTTGAAGTTCCTGATTCTCCCTGCATAGACCAGTGAAGGTAGACCGAATGTGGTAAGCCTGGATGGCCACATTTCTCTCTGCTATATCATCAGGAAGTGGGGCATGGTGAGCCCTTACAGCAGGCCATATGTCTGAAAACGCCCGAGCAACAACGGTGACCTGCTCCTGCAGGTAGGTCTTCTCCTGGGTCAGCTGATCGCGCTCTTCAGTAAGCGCTAGGATCTGATGGTGCTGCTCATCACACCGCTGCTGCAGCTCCGAATGAAGCTATTCATCCTGCAGGGCCGCCCGCTGAATGAGTAAGTACAACTGGCCTGTACCCCATGTTTCGACGTTGGCAGTGCCAGAAGTGCCCTGCTCCGGCATTCACTCCTGCAAAGGTTGGCCACTGGCCACTGATCTGTTGGAATTCTCAGGAGGGGACACCGGTATCTGTTGCTGCGTTGAGGTGCCCATGTCCGAATCTGGCCGTTCTTGCTGAGTGGTCTGGTCTGTGGGGGGAGGGTCAGCATGCTCAGGCGGAGCCTCGACCGAGTCAGCCCCAACATTGGCCAGCCGGGTAAATATAGTCGAGAAAGAACCCTGGGGTGTGGCCACGGGGTCGACTGGTGGTACTACGGCCTCAGTACTGGAGGTGACTTCAGCCCCGTGGTCTCTTCCAAAGAGTTCCCAGATAAGAGGGTCGGATACAGTGGTAGATGAGTTTGATGGAACGGATGAAGTGGCAGGTGGACAGACGGTGGAGGGAGCGGTAGACGGGGTGGAGGAGGTATGGGGGAGGTGAATATTGAGGAATTCTGATGGATTGATCAGGGGTTCCTCCAGAATCAATGTCCCTGTGAGTGGAGTGGATGGCGGATCATCATCAGTAAGGTCCACCACCAGATCAGTGACGGAGGTGCGGGCCCGCTTGGATGGAGGGGGGTCTAATTTATCAGGTCCCGGGCTCGTTTCGTCCATCGGGGTGATGATGGGGCTGTAGAAGTGAATAAGTTGGTAGGGATGGGAGAAGTGAGCGGGGCAGTATGGGACAGAGAAAGAGAACGACTAAGCTGGAATTCAGAAAATAAAGGAAACAACGGGGCACCGCTTGAAATAACTTGGGTCACCACATTGAAACTTCGTACCTGAGTATTGAAGTGTTGTACGATGGGGACCAGTGATTCGGGGAGTCCCTGTGAGGTCCCGGATGCATCCTGAGAAGGTTCCGCCGTGGCCTGTGAGGACCCTGCTGCGCCTGTCTCGGCAGGCCGCTGCGTCGGCAGCATCCGCTCAAAGTTATATCTTGGGATCCCGTCGCAGATATGCTTTATGACCCCCGGCCATGCAGAGACCTCGCGGTGAAAGGTAGCATCGTCCAGCTGGAATCTGAGCGGCACCATGTGGAATGTGGCTTCTGGCATGCTAGTGGGGTGGAGGTAAGTGTGCCTGTGGCTTACCCTAAACCATACCTGCTCACTATAATCGTCCAACAGGTGCCTGGGCACCCGTTGCTGGTTAGCCACCACATCTCTCATTAACCCGCACCAAGCCCAAAACGCTTCCGCATTCACCTGTTTCATGTTGGGGTCAGAGGACACCTACCACGGGGTGAATTTCATCGCGAGGGGCTGGCTCGCGGTAGTTTCTACCGGCAGCCGGACAGGAGGAATGTGCCATTTCCACATGGCAAAAGCTACAATCAGGTAACCATAGATGAAACTAGTGGTGCGCTTATAATTCTCTTTGCATGCCGCGAACAGTTCTTTGAGCACGAAAGAACACCAATTCAGCCTGGTGCCCTGGACGCAGTGCTCCGCAATGGAGATTGTATCCAAGGTGCATTCTCCTTTGTTATAATGCCGCATCGTCTTGCTAGCAATGAGATAGCAAGCAAAACAAATCTCTGGCTTGTTAATCAGATCAATTTTGGCACCTTTCCCCCCCTGGCGAGTGCCATACTTGGTATAGAGGTCTGTATCACCTGACTTTCGGGCGCGCTTGGAAGATGTCTGACCGGCAGCGGAGACATATGTGCCATTCTGAGACAACCCTGTGAGGTGACGGATGTCCTCAACGTGAATGGGGATTTCCTCGTTTAGCCACAAGGACCCGTTCTGAATTCGGCTGAGGAGGAACCGGGTGCATTGCAGGGCCAGTCCTGTAGTCCCAAAAACAGGAAGAGTTCTTAAATTCATCAAGGACGATTGCTGGAGGCCCCTGTACTCTTGTCGCATTCGGCTGTTTGAGCTACTTCCTAGTGTGTAGTGATGCTCCATATATGTCTGCCAATGGAGGAGAGGGAATTCGGCTAGGTCGGACAGGTTGGTGTCTATCAACGCTGCACTGTCATATTTGCCAACCAGCGACTCTGTTCTATGGATTCGACTGTCCAGCATTGGTTCGGCAACGGATAAGAGAGCCTTTGGCATCTTGGCACGGCGCTGGTAAACCTGGAGAATTCTTCTGGAGCTTCTATCTTGGTGCGGTGCGTTTTGAGACTTCAACCGCTCTGGTGTTGCTGCAATTTCCAAATTGAACTGGTCCGGAATTCGCGTGCTGTTGGTCTCCATGCAAGTTATGTTATCACCTGGCACGAGCGGAGTTGATGAGACCCCATAACAATAATTAATTCTTGCTGGCCTTATTGCCTGCGATAATCATGCGATCAATCGCATGCCTATGTGTAATCTGACAGTTGCTGACGGCGGCATGGGGAAATGGGCGGACGTGATGGCTGAGGGAACTGCGGATGATGGTAAATGATTATGGTACGGTTACTGTCTACTTATGGTAATTTATGATGCAAATTTGAGCGATCCTACGAACTGACAAAAAGGACTGACGGAAATGACCTGGACTGATACTGGCACGTGGATGGATCCTACAAGAATGCCATGCTGGACTGGCGACGTGACACGCTGGACTGGCGCCGCCCCGACCATAGTCGGTTGCGGTGCGGACCCCGCAACTGAGTGGTTATTGACAGACTACCTATGAACATAAATGACTCCCTACGCTCATCCCGATTGCGGGAGAGTTATTCGACTAAGCTACGCTACGGGTGCTCTCGGGTGCGAGAGTTATTGATGAGAAGTGAAAGGTACCTACTCCTGGTAGGGTTTCAGGCGTGCGCCATTCATCCACCCAGGGAGAACTGTATCGTCCAGCTGTGCCAACCAAACGGCTCCTGAGTCGCGAATCTCAATGACAAAGTAGGGTCCCAACTAGTGCATCTGGAGCTTGCCTGGAAACTTCTGGAACCGACTGTCATAGAGAAGAACTTTGCCGCCAACCTCAAAAGTTTTGTTCTTAATGTGGCAGTTGTGCCACGCTTTCTGTCGGTCCTTCTAAATCTTCTGGTGGAATTCCGCCAAGAATCGGGCCTCATCCAGCTCATGTAGCTCCTGGAGGCGTTCCCGAAGTGACTCCTCTTCTGAGAACTGAAGAGACGTAGCGATCAAAAGACTGGGTACAGTGAACTCGGTGGGAATCATAGCTTCCCGGCCATACACCAACTGGAATGGTGTCTGATTGGTCAAGCATTTCACCGTGGTCCGGTAGGCCCACAATTCCGCTGGGAGACGCTCATCCCAATCATCGCGCTGAGCATTGCAAATCTTAGTCAAGCCTTTTTCAAGAATTTTGTTAAATGCTTCCACAGTACCATTGGCCTGTGGGTGGTACGGGTTGCTTTTATGATGCTGAATCATAAATGTGTCCAATAGTGACTTGACCGTGGCATTAATGAAATGCGTACCCTGATCGCTGGTTAAGCTTCGTGGGTAGCCAAACCGGCTGATGATGTGTTCAAAAATGAACCGGGCAGCTGTCTCCGCCGAGAAGTCGCGTACCGCCGCTGCCTCCGCCCACCGGGTGAGGTAATCCATGGTGGTAATGATGTACCGGGCCTTGGAGTGTCTGGCGACCGGGGCGATGGGACCTACAAAATCGACAGCCCACTTTTCGAACGGCCGCAACACATGCACTGGGTGTAGCGGAAGCTTGTCCCGGTGAGAAGGCCTTCCCTTCCGCTGGCAAACATCGCAGCGCTTCACGTAGGCCTTACAGTCAGCATGTACTGTCGGCCACCACAGGCCAGCTTGAAGCACCTTTCTTGCGGTGGGTTTCGCACCCACATGCCCTCCCGCAACACCGCTGTGACATTCCCACATTACCCCTTCCCGTTCGTGGTCAAGGACACATCTGCGCAACACCTCATCAAGGCCCAATTTATATAGCTGCCCAGCGATCAATTGGTAGTCGGCCGCCCGGACAACCAGGTGGCGTTTCTAGAGCGGGGTGTAATCTTGAGGGCATTGTCCCGTGGTCAGATAAGTGGCAATGTCAGCCAAATAATCTGGTACTGCTTCGACTCGGAAGAGGTCGGCATCCGGCAGCTGATCGTCCAACGAGACTTCGTTTTCTCCCATTTCCAACCTGGATAAATGATCGGGACTGACATTCAACCTGCCAGGCTTGACAATCACCTCAAACGTGAATTCCTGGAAAAGTAGAAGCCATCGACAGATCCGTCCTTCCAAAACAGGTTTATTCACCAGATACTTCAATGCAGAGTGGTCTGTAAAGAATGTGAATTTGCTGCCCAGAAGATAGTGGTGGAACTTCTGGAGGGGGTACACCATCGCCAATGCCTCCCGCTCGGTCGTGGTGTAATTCTTCTCTGCGTTCGATAACCTGCGACTGGTGAAGTAGACAGGGTGGTCAACTATCGTTTCCCCGAGTTGCGCCAAGACAACCTCGAGTGCAATACTGGATGCATCGATATGCACGTGGAACTGCTTATCCCAGTCGGGATGAACAAGTATGGGCACCGTCGCCAACTTCTCCTTCAAGGTGTCAAGGGCCTTCCTACACTCCTCCGTCCACCGGAATACTTCTGACTTCCACAACAGTTTCTCCAAAGGGGCTGTAATCTTTGCGTAGTTGTGGATAAACCGCCTGTAGTATCCTGTGTGGCTGAGCAGTTCCCGCAACTGCTTCACAGTTTCGGGGGCTTCCATGTGAACGATGACCGCAACCTTGGTGGGATCGACACAGTCCCCTTGCTTGCACACCACGTGGCCTAAGAGGGTACCGAATGGAACTGCAAAAATACATTTCTTCAAGTTCAAGGAAATCTGCAGCTGACGACACCGGTCAAACATAATACGCAACAGAGTGGCACGTTTCTTCAACAGGCTGTAGACGGTCCAGTCGTCCATGTAGACCTCCAGGAGCTTGTGAATGTACTCCCAGAAAGCAGAAATTACAATCCGGGAAAACACAGCCGGTGCGTTCTTCAGACCAAATGGCATAACGTGGTATGCGAATGATCCCCACTCAGTGGTGAAAGTCGTCTTTGCTTTGTCTTCTTCGGCAATGCGCACCTGATGGTAGCCCGAAAACCCATCAGTGAAGGAATAGGCTTCGTTTCCCGCAACATGATCTAGAACTTCATCGCTGAAAGGAGTGGGAAACGGATCGTGGATGCAGGCATTGTTTAGACTTCGGTAGTCTACGCAGACGCGTATCTCCACTTTTTCCTTCTTGTTCTGAATGAAAATGGGACTCACCCACTCTGCTTCTTCTACTGGAAATATAAGATCTGCAGCCAGCATCTTGTCGATCTCCATCTTGACCTTTTCTTTGATACGAGGGTTTAGCCGGTAGGGTCGGTGCTTCACCGGCCTGGCCCCTGGTTTCAGTACGATGCGCATTTCGCCCAGGTCCCCCTTGATCCCCTTCAGGTCTGCAACCGAGGATGGGAACAAGTCTTCGTATTCCCAGAGGAGGCTGAAAATTTCTTTTGTCGTTTCCTCGTCCCAGTAATCTCCCACCATTGCCAGCTTGGGTTTCTCGTCTGTTCCAATGTTCAGCTTCTTCATCTATAGTGGCTGTAAATGGACTCCTTCAGTTGTCGACTCTTCACTGATGTTTCGCTCGCCTTCCTTTTTGTCAAAGTAGAGATGCCCGAGGTCCTCCAGACCATCATCATCCGGATCGTAGTCAATCTGGAGGCAAACCAACTCGCGCCTGGCCTCAGGTCGTGACGCAACCGGGCCCCCGTCGGTCTCGGGATGGTAGAAAAACAACACCTCCTTGATTTCCTGTAGGGCCCGAGACTCCTTCGCCATCTCCCCCTCGAACAAGAAGCACCGAATGAACTTGTCTATGACTTCCTGCCAACAGCGGGTTCCCCGTTTCCGCTCTTCATCCAGGTACCAGGCCTGGGGAATTGTACCTAGGGAGTGGATAAACCTATGGACCCACAGCTCTTCAGGGTACCTGGTGCTGCGCCACTGCTCCTCGCAGGCCCGCAAATGGTGTCGCGGGTCGGAAGTTCCATGATACTTAAGCATACTGCGAGGTCCTTCATCCTTTTTAAAGCGTGCCCGTAGAGCATTCGCCACGCATTCCCATCGCAACAGAGTGTTGCGGTGATTTTTCCACCACCGGGCTAACGTGGATTGCAAGGCCACATCCAAAAGTGGCATCCGGCTTTCGTCTGGGACCATGTCTTCCACCTTGGTAATAAAAGTATTGACCGCTTGCATGTTCAACAAGGTGGGATATCCGCGGATCTCAGTCCCCACCCACCGGACTTGGGCAATGGTAGCACATCTCCGCGTGGTGGTCTCATACCCCCCGTGCTGCCAGTCTTCCCACGCGAGTTTGGATCTGAGCTCCGAGCTCTGCACACTCTGCCAACTGACAGAGCCAGTCGCGGTCGGGGTAATATAGTCATCCCGTTTTCCTGCAGTCATCTGATAAAGGTGGTCCATCATCTGAGCATCCTCCCGATTGTCCACTGTTGCCGTATATCGCAGGCCCTGGTACGGGTCAAGGGGCTGGGTGACCCGTACCTCCCCATCCTCAAAGATCATCAGCTCCTTTTTAAGGTCGATGATGGCGTAATTATCAAAAGCCCAGTCGATGCCGAGTAAGGCAGGATAGGGATCCTTGTCGCCCATGATATCAATAACCTCAAAATTGGTGTATGTCTTCACCCCCGCAATGTCGACCTCGACACCCTCAAGCCGGCTGATTGGCAGAATACAGTACTGGTTTGCCATCCTGAGTTGGATTGGCGAGTAGGCTAACCGTGGCCTTCCAAGAGCCTCCCATGTCTTCCGTGGCAGAATGTTGACGTCGGACCCCAAGTCCAGCATGGTATCACTGATTTGGAATCCCGCAACCTGTGTGTTAAGCCAGAATTCTTTACCTATTTGTTGCTTGTTATGCTTGACGCGCTGCACGTATTGAGGGCCAGCATTCGCCGGATCTCTAAGTCCTGTGCGCCCCTGCAGTGCTCCTTCCAAAGCCTACTTGAGCTGCTGCCATAGCGCAGCGTTGTCAACAATCCTGAGAAATAGCTGGAGCCAGTCCTCGACCACAGTACCTGTGACGCTCTGCGCCCCAGATTCTGGCAGCACGGGCTCCTCCAGATCTCCCACATCCCGCAGCTGGGCGAACGCCTCAACTGCCTCCTGGAAATACTTCTTCTGGGCTTCAGGCCTGATTACCATCTTTAGGGATGCCGGCCGAACCACTCGTGCTGGCTCCTTCCCGTGGGCATCCTCTCCAGTTTTCTTCCCGCCCCTTGTTACGATCGCGACGTTCTGCATGTCTGAGGTCGCGGTCCCTCGCGGCTCTGAGTTTATCAGATTCGCTCCCCTCTGCCTCACCCGTTCTTCCCACTTCTTGATGAGCTCCGGATAGTCCTCTGTGGCGTGGGCGTTTACCCGGCACTGGGAACACTAGGGTCGTCGCAGAAGGGGACATTCGCGAGCCACGTGACCCTCTTGGTCACAATTGTAACACTTCACCGGACCGCGTCCGCCTGTGCAGCCTCCCCGCATGCCACCGCCTCTTCCCCTTGGGGCCTCGTTCACCCTGTAGGCAGGATGATCCAATCGATCTGCAAGAGCGTCGAGCGCCCTGCACTGCTCAGTGTTGTGAGTCGTGGAGACACAAAATTCATAGTACACATTGTTTGGGATCGTGGAGTACTTCTGTAGTATCAGGCACATCCAAGGAGGATGCCCCAACGTTCGGAAAATCTCGCAGTACTCTGTGGTGGAGGAACCCAGTTGAGGTGGGAACCCCGCGTAAGGTTGTTGCGGTTGGTAGACCCCCTGCGGATTCATCGCCGCGCCACCACTAGGTGGTGGGCCCCCATGGATTGCCGCGACCGAGGGTCCTGCCCCTGCGCCACGCAACCGGGGACACTTGGTTGCGACGTGGCCCTCGACCAGGCAATGAGTGCACCAAAAATTCGGTCGCGCTAGTCTCACCGGCTGGAGCTCCTTGAGCTTCTCATTCAAGCTGGTGATCTGGTGTTGCAACCCCATCAAAGAAGGATCTTACGAGGCCGGCCCCCCCCCGATATTCCTGGGGGTAGCTCGCCATGGCTTCAATCTTCATGGCCTGCTCCAAGGCGTCCTGCAGATTATCAATCTTCTGCTGAGTGAGAGGGGTTCGTGTCAAGGGAAGCAGAGCCTTGATGAACCAGTCCCTCTGGTGGTTTGGATTGATCTGGTAGCTGAGTTTCCCTATCGCGTCCTTGAATCGCGCATCAAATCCCATGCGGTCTCACCTTCCTTCTGCTTAATTTCCCACAGCTCGGACAGGCCCTGCTGGTCTGTCTGGGGAAGCTTGAATTCGCGGACAAAATCCCGCTTCATGTCCGCAATTATGGGGTTAGGATGAGCCTCAGACCACTTCATAAACCAGTGCAGAGCCCTCTCTCTGAGCATGGTTTGGAACTCTATTAACTTTCCTGCATCTGGCGTCTGCCGAGCCCTCCAGATGGCTTCGCACAGATACCAGTGTTGCTCGACATCATCATTGCCCCGGCCAGAGAACTCTGGATACCGGGTGAAAGATCCAGCCATGTGTACTTGTCGAGTATTGAATATAATAAATCCTCCAGGTCCAAGTTGCGCAACGGTTCCACTAGGGAATACAACACTACTAGTAACGCTGCTATTACCAGACGTTACTGACGCTGATGAACTACTGTATGACTGACTCAATGTTTGTAACTGAATGAAAATATTACTTAAAGGTTGATACAGTACCAGGGGAAGGTAGGGATCCTGGCCATGCAGAATGTGGGAAGTAGGGCTCCCTGGAGAGGTGAGTGTCGTCTTCTCTTGAAACATCCGCTGCATCACGCCGTGCCATTCGTCATCGGAACTCTCTTCGAGCTGAATCTTTTCATCGTCTTCACTAGTCACCATCTCTCTTCCTTGCGTCGCTGGGCTCCCATGCACCCATTGCACTTCCACCGTTGTCCCGTCTTCTTCCCGGGTATCCAAATCCATAATTCCTATCCTCTGAGGCACCTCCTTCTGATTTTTCCTCTCAATCTCCCGTCTCTTCAAATATCGCATCACCCTTCTTCGCCACCTATCGGAGATCTCTGCCTGTTGATGCACAGGTCGCTCCCTCAACTTGCATGCGGCCTCAACATCTATTCCCCGCTTCTCGCTTTCAAATTCTACCTAGCATCTGTCCCCTCAACCCTTCCCCCAGCACGGGTGGTTTACACTTCCATACTCGTTTTGTGGAATTAAATCAACCCTTCATCCACCATCAGGGCTTTAATCCACAACAGAATCTCCTTAAGCAGCTTCCCTCTTAGCCCTGAGTGGAAGACAGCCTCGGCTTTCGAGAAATATTGATAGCACTCCACAACAAACTCCACAGTGTATCCTTCCAACGTGGTCCTTACCCAAAAATCCACTGCGCGGGTTAGTTCAGTGTTCACCCAATGCAGCGCCACCAAATCTTCGTGCGCCCACCTACGATTTATCTTTCGCAAGCCCTCTCGAGGTACCGTCGCTCGTAATCTCTGCAACCAATTGTAAAGGTTGGTAGGGAACCTTCCCCAGAAAATTTCGTACGTATCACTGGCTGAGTCAGAGAAAAGGACGAGCTCCTTGATCGCCCCCTCCTTTTTCTTGGTCAGCTCTGCTTCCTGAGCAATGAAATGGTCAAGATGATTATCCCACCATCGCCGTATCTCTCCTTAAAAAATCCTCGATACCATGATCTAGGTCCCCTCAGAACATGCAGGTCCTGGCAACGGAACCATTTGTTGGCGAGGATTCAGGTCTCGCGGACAAGACCCAGGTTCAGGAGTTGTGGCCAAAAAAGGGGTCCGATGTAGTCTAGGATCACGCCAGCATTTTCACCCTACTCTGGAGAGCAGAGAGTCTCACCCGAGGCGTGCCGCAACCACATGCAGAAGGGGATGAGATCAATGGCAAGGAACAAAGTCGCAACTCATGATGAACAATGCATTGATTACATAGACAGAGTCATGTACGCAAGAGCACTTGAGAAGCATTCAGACATTAGCAAATAAAATTTTAAACCAGTATAAACACATTACATGCATGTAAACCTTTTATTGAGACAGTAACCTTTCATTATATTAATCTTTTGGCCAAGCACATGATTACATAGCATTTTCAGCGATAGCTTACAACTTTGATACATATATCTTATGGAACAGAAAGGTAGAATAGAGAAGATTAGGAACCATAGAAGTGTCATGCATGATTTCCTGCAGTCGCTCTATGCTTCTTCTCCTGTCGCAAGCCTCGCAACCTCTGCAGCCTCCTCCTTCTTTCAGCCAGGTGACTGTTATTTATTCACCCGCTATCGCGACTATCAGTTCCTCTGTGTATTTTCTTCAGCTGCTTCCATATTCTCTCCTGTTATCTGCGTGTTCCGCTTTCTGTCTTCTGTTGTTGTATTCTTCATCTGTACTTGTGCGTTTTCTTTCTTCAGCTATCTCATACTTCCGCGCCACCTTGATAACTCCGCGACTCCTGGTAGTTGCGGCGCGATCGCGCTTGCCATGTGTCTTCATGCCGCAACTCAAAAAGGTCAAAATTCAAAATTTTCTAACCAAGATTTCAAAAACAAGGGCCCCAACAACCATCCTACGTTTAAATTCACTCCACTTCCATCTAAAAATTAGATGTATCACATGGCAAGAATTTAGAGGCTTTGTTGAAAATATTTTGTGATAGCCAAGCTATTCGTCTGCCACTATATCGTCCACCCTCCAATGGTCATGCTCCATCATCAAAATCACAACCTTGGGATAGATGCAATATAGATTGGCTCAAGTACAAGAAAAAGTGATCATTGGTGAAGGGAGGTGGTTATGGTGGTGATTTATTATAACAATCATGCGAGGTATGGTATGAGGTCAGGTCATCATTAACAGGTGATTAATTTTTTTTCAAAAAGGTAAGTATTGGATTACGGGTAAATCGTACACATCCCACAATCATTTCATGATTTCACAAAAGGTACACATGGTACTTATAAAAATAATATTTAATAACCTAAATATATTTGTACTTCAAATATTTCTCTCCTACTTTAGTAAATGATAAAATAAGGTTTAACCATAACACAAATTATTGAATGCCATAGTCTAAAGGTGGTGCAGTCATTATGCCTGCACAATACTTTCATAAAACAAAAGTAGTCTTTCCAACTGCGCATTCTTGCACCAGATATTCCTATGCTATATCAAAAAAATTTGCACCGAAGACCATTATTCCTGCACTAGAACATGTGTTTTTGTACTCATGAGTGCTCAACAGTGTGGATTCCTGCACTGAATATTTCTGCACTTGAACGATCCTGTACAGAACATTCCTGCACTAAATATTCCTGTACTGAACATTCCTGCATTGAACATACTTGTACTGAAAATTCCTGCACTGAACACATATTCCTACACTAGGGACATTTATATCATATCTGAAGAGAGAGAGGGAAAAAATTCCTAATAAAATATAATTCATAGGCTGGATTTGAAAGATTTGATGAATATACTAAGGAGATTTTATTTGCTAGAATTTGGTATTAATGTATGCCTTTCGATCTAACCTATGAGTTCACATCATATCCTCTAATATGATCCATGAGGAAGAAAAGAAGTGATAAAAGGGTAAATTTTCAGGATGGGAAGGAAATTACGACAGGGAATTAAAGAGCAAAACCACCAAGAGGGACAAATCGAAAAATGGATTTGGAAAATTTTTTAGGGGAAAAAGAGGGAAAACGAAATCAGATAGGGAAAGTTTCCTTTGAATAAAGGGGTGGTAAATTATGGGATAAAAAGAAGAAAAATAGAGGGAAATTTACGAAATGGGAGTAGAAGAAGGGAAAAATGTTACCTCAAAAATCTTCCTAAATAGTACTGAATCAAAAACAAATGCAGCGGGAATTGAGCGTTGCTTGCATAAAACTGGGATAAGAGCTGGGTTCCTACACTTAAAACCTGCTTCTTCTTGGTGACAGTTAGCACATATAAAGATCAAGCAATGTTCCCTTTATCTTAAAATTTTATCTTCCTTCTAGCATGTTGTTTTTCAAGTTGATCCTTCTGCGATTATGTTAGTAAACTGATTTTCACGATCACAGGAAAATACTTTTTTCTTTTTCTTTTTATTTTTATTTTTTGTCATTTTTTTCTTTTATTTTTTCTTTTTAATTTCAGGGAAAGAAAGAATCATATTTGCAATAGGTTGGCACAAGCACCTACCATCTCTTCTTTGGATTTCTGTTGTACTTGCTGCATAAAATCTTCCTTTGTGAGGGGATGAAAATATACCTTAATTCTATGCCCATTCACAAGGATTACTGAATCTCGCCCATCAATAGTTTTTATTTCCACTGCTCCATTCTAAAAAAAAAATTCCAGTTCATAAGTTCCCATTGAGTGTGTGTGTAATTTCCCTTTGCGGTTTTTAAATATAGAATCATAAAGGAGTACCCAATCACCTGGTTGGAATTTATTTTTCTTGATATACTTGTCATGCCACTTCTTGTGCTATTGTTGAACCAATATATTATGCTGAAAAACATCCCTTCTAAACTCATCTAACTCATTCAACTGTAGTAGACACTGCTACTATGCTTCCGAGAGATCTAATCCCAACTCAACCATAGTCCGGAAGGTCTTGATCTGAAACTCTATCGGAAAAAAGACTTGCTTACCGTATACCATTTCATATGGTGTGTGTCTGGTGCTGTTCCTCCAAGTGGTTCGATATGCCCATAAGGTTTCCATCAATCTGCTAGCCCAATCCTTCTTATGCATGTTCATTGTTTTCATGAGGATGGACTTGATTACCTTATTTTTAGATTCCACCTGGTCATTTTCTTGCGAGTGATACAGTCTAGATTTCCTGTGCCGAATTTTGTATTGATCCATCACACACTGTATCATATTAGAAATAAATTGTGGTCCATTGTCATAAACAATCTCTCTAGGGACACAAAATATAGTAGATATCTCAGTAAATAAAAATTCTACAACAATTTTTTCAGTAGAAAAAGAAACACCTTTAGCTTCTACCCATTTTATAACAAAATTTGTATAAACCAATATAGGATTTTTATTTAAAGTGTCAGATTTATAAGTCTCACAAAATAAATAGCCCATTTTTCAAAGAGCTCAATCATAACTTGAGGACATAAAGGTATTTAATTGGTTTGATTTGGTTGGCCTATTCGCTTACAACTATCACATCTCTTGACATATTGTTTGGCATCCTTAAAAAAGGAAGGCAAAAAATAGCCAGCTCGTAGAATCTTGTATGTAGTTCTCTTATCAGCAAAATCGCCTCCACAAGGTTCATCATGAGAATATTTCAAGATTTTAAACACTTCTTCCTCTGTTACACATCTATGGATAATAAGATCTAGTCTGGTGTAAAAGAGGTCTCCTTGAACCCAAGAATATGAAACACTTTTCTGTATCATATTCCGCTTTTCATGAGCGGACAAGTGAGGTGGTGTCTTTTCAGTGACTAAATAATTGGCTATGTCAGCAAACCACGAGGATTTTGTTGACATAGAAAAAATATGTTCGTCATGGAAATAATCATTAATAGGAATTACTTCACCAAGATTATTTAATCTAGAAAGATAATAAGCTACAACATTGGATTTTCCCGGTCTATCAACAATAGTAACATTAAATTCCTTAAGCAAAAGTAACCACCTAATCACTCTACCGCTAGTCAATGGTTTATTCATCAAATATCTTATTGCATAATGATCAGTATGCACAAAGACTTCATATCCTATTATGTAGTGTATGAATTTATTAGTTGCAAAAATCACAGCTAAAAACTCTTTCTCGGTCATAGTTATATTCAGTTCAGTGAGTGACATGTTTTTACTAATGAATTAGATAACATAGGACTGTTGGTTCTCTTCTTTTCCTAAATTTCTACCAATGGAAGTATCTAAGGCATCAGAGGAAATATGAAATGGAAGGGACCAGTTAGGCCATCTCAAAATTGGTGCCTGTACTAATTTTTCCTTTAATCTCTCAGAAGACTGTTGGCAAGCTATGGACCAAGAAAACTCACTATCCTTAGCTAATAATTGGAAAAGGGGGTAGCTATCATAGAAAATTTCTCAATGAATATCCTATAGTAGCCCGCATGTCCCAGGAATCCTCTCACTTCCCTTTGTGTTTTGGGTGCAGGAAGACACAAAATAACCTCTATCTTAGCTGGGTCAACCTAGATACCTTTGCCAGAAATAAGGTGGCAAAGAACTACTTCTTTGCACATTAATATACACTTTTTGTCACTCAAGGTAGGGTGAGCTTCTTGGCAATGAGAAATCAATTTTTCTATATTTTTGAGGGCTTCATGAAATGAATCACCAAATACCAAAAAGTCATCCATATAGATCTCTACACACTCAAGGTCAATAAAAATGGCTAGCACTGCCCTTTGAAAGGTGGTTGGGGCATTACATAGCCAAAAGGGAAGCACTCAGTATGAAAATGTTCCCCATGGGTGCATAAAGGTGGTCTTATCTTGATCCTCGGGTGCGATTTGTATCAGGTTATAACTACTAAAGCCATCGAAAAAAAAAAGTTCTTTTTACTGAAGAGGGTATCAAGCACCTTATCGATGAAAGGAGGGGGGAATTAGTCCTTGAGAATGGCTTTACTCAATTCTCTGTAATCAATGAAAATGCACCATCTCCCATATCTCTTCGGGACTAATACCAATGGAGAGACCCATTCACTAGCACATTTTCCCCAATTTCTAATGGCCAAAATGTCACTCTTGTGACACATTGGCCTCCCAAGAGCGACACTTTGAGGTTGGGAAAAACATTGTTCCCTGTCTCGTCATAATTATGACACTTCTAATAATTGTCGATAGAGCGACACTAGACATGAAACGTATTCATTTATTCAATCTTACAATTGAATTGTTTATTGTTGCTATTCCAATGCTTTTTGGCTAGTGTCGCTATTCCAATGTTTTTTGGGTAGTGTCGCAAGAGCGACGTTTTTTAGCAGTGTCATTATTCCAACGTTTTTAAGGAAGTGTCACAAGAGCGACGATTTTAAGGTAGTGTCACAAGAGCGATGATTTTTGTGTTTTGTCGCTATTCCGATGTTCTTAAGGTAGTGTCGCAAGAGCGAAAATTTTAAGGTAGTGACACAAGAGCCATGATTTTAGAGTAGTGTCGCTATTCTAACATTTTTAAGATAGCGTCGCTATTCTGACACTTGGTAGAAACTCTATTTCGGCACTTCAAGCATGTAGAACAAAAAAAATTCTTAAAAAGTAATACTCATCTCTACTCCAAGTTGTCAATAAAGGAAAATAGTTTGGCAGAAAACCTTTCGAATGACATCCGACACCCAGTTTCCCTTAGGAAAAATTTATTTAAAAGAAAAAAAACAATCAATGCACCACAAAACTTGCCATTAATAGATCAAGAAAGAAATTAAATAACCATGAGTTTGTCATATTCCCTTGGGTCCGACTGGTTCGATGTCTTCCAACGATATCTCTATTCTAACACATTTTTTCTTTGTCTAGTCCTCCCACCTCCAACCTTGACTCCCATTTTGTAATGTTCCTTTTTCAGGAATCTCTGCAAACTTGTCCTCAAAGACACTGTATAAGAGGGGCAGTGTGAAAATAAGCTGAAAGGGGGCTTGGATCCCCTTTTTAACTCACTAAAAAATTCTCCTCTAGAAGTTGAGCTCAAAGAAATAAGCCTAGAAGGCTTATACAAATCTCCCCAAAGTGGATCTCTCGGAAAATGCTCAAATAGAGAGCTTACAGCAATACATTAACATAATCATCAAACTCTGCAAAACTGAATTAAACATAAGATGAAATATATTACAGCCATCATGTACATTAATATATCAGCAGCAATGTACAGAAATATCACGAGGAATAAGCCCCTCATGCAATGGGAATCATCCTCCAAATATTAACACATGAAATACAAGAGTTGCAGAAACTGCATAAAATGCCAGAAAGTAGTGACATCGCTGTCTCTAGGACTGTATCTACTGCTATAGCTGTGCATACATGAAATATGCAAGAAATTCCCCAAAATAGAAGAATGGCCTCTAATACAAGATTTCTAGACAATCTAGGAGAGATTGCTAGAAATGTCGGAAAATGTACAATGTGAAAAGTAAATTTTCACCGCAACTGAATCAAAATATAAAATGATGCTGTAGAAGATATGATATGATAATTCTCTCCTCTGATAGTGAATCTAAGCAAAATTCTGGTCCCTTTACTTAGAAACAACTCCTCCTGACAAGCACAAATGGCTCTCCCAGCAACTACCTCTGAAAATAACACAGTTTCTGCCCTTGACTGTGCTGTGAGAGATGGTGAGTGTTTTTCCTGATGCCAAAGATCTAAAAATAAGCCTAGGAGTCCTCCTCACTGATCCTCCAATGAATAGCCAAGCCCTCCACTGGAAAACAAGCCAAATATTGACTCAATGAGTTCCTCTGTTGCTGCTCCCAGCAACACAACGTTAATCTGCTGCAGAAATAACGTTGTAGCTACAGAGATAAGCTTGGCCAAATGCCGAAATGAGGAAATAAAGTCCAAACCCTCTCCTTCCTTGAGGATGAGGTAGGGATTCCCTACCGGGAACAACCTTGGGTTCAAGAACCCTACAACCCTACTAAACAGCCTGGGGATGAAAGTATTTGTAGAACCAACAAAAATAATAAGCTAATGCATAATGAAAAAGGGCTGCCATCTCCTTCTTATAAAGAAAAGGAACCTTTTTCACCATGGGTCCCATTCACACTTTCTTCTAACTCAAGCAAGTGGAGTCTCCACTAAAACTGCGATGTCCAAGTAGGTGCAATGTATCTGGATAGTTTTAGTTGACTTAGTCAAAATGACTAGATCAAGCTTGATCTAATCCTATTCACACCATGTGGTGCTCAATCCAGCTGCTTTATTATTCCTCCTTTCACACAAGGGGTGTTATTTCTTCATCAAAAGGGGTTAAGGTGTCTCCTTACCCATTTTATTCAACAAAATAAAATATGCTAACTATAATGTTCCTTTTAGCTTGAGGCTAAAAATCGGGAACATTACAGTCCTCCCCTCCCACATGTTGCTTGTCCTCAAGCAACTGCATAGATAGAATAAAATTTCTCCCCCTTCTTTTCTTGCGGCCTCCTCATCAACAATCTCCACCGTTGCTTCAAGATATGCTGCAATAAATATGTCCTCCAATGCTTCCTCCCAAGTATGCAAACCAGAATGGTGCACATCATGAAAAGATAGAAGGTGTAGGTGGAAACCTTCTTGCTGTCCAATGGCCTCCTCAAGGTAGGAGTGATGAAAAACATGGGAAGTCTTATTCCCATTGAGTGACTCCTTCATCCATGCAATCATCCAAATGAAATGAACTATCCCAAGTAGCTCAACAAAGCAGTCCTCAACCCTGGATCTATGCAATATGTTGGGGCTGAATGGAGAGTTTATATTTTTCCATCCAAGTAGTTTCTCCCTCCATTTATGATAAGTATGAGGAGGTTGCCGATATTGGGCTGAAATTTCATGGCCTCTATAATTGGCCCAAGCCTCCCCACAAAATGAATCATCCATGAAGTTCCTCCTCCAATAACGCATTCTCTCCTAACAACTCCTCCTACATGGAGAGAAAAGTAGTGACATGGCAATCATGGTGTGCCCATTGTTTCTCTTGAAACATAAAGCATGTATAATGGGGAGAATCATACTCCTAATGGGCTATCCCCATACCTCCAACACTCTCCAAGTAGTGCTCCCTCTGAATGTACAACCATCAGCAACACAAGGAAGAAATATGCAATGAAAACAACTTTTCATAAGACAACTAGAGAGTGGGTCACTGCTATACGCATGGGACCAGCGTAGTGAACCTCCTGTGTGCATCAAAACTAAAAACAACAAGTTCTTTCCTAACCACTTGTTTGTTGACACAAACATCTCATAAGATGAAAATATGAAAGTAAAAATGGGTGCCAATGGTGCACACCAAGAAGTATGTGGCTTCCCCCACAATCCATCATAAAAATAGCCACTCCCATTGCTGCAATGGGCCACAAGTATGGGCCACAAGTACATCATAATAAGGAGCATAAGGAGATGTGATCATCCTTAGCTCATCAAGATGCTCATAGAAAGTAAATAAAGGTAAACCAAAATGTAAAAATATACCTCCTTTACCATGTACTCCAGTCCTTAAGCTGAAATGGCTCATCTGAATGCTCTCCCTCACCTCCAATGAGTAGGGGAATGGTTGTGCCAACCTCTCCAAAAAAATCCGAGCTCTGCATCTATCCATATGCTGATATATATCATGTTGAATTCCCTCCCAAATGAACTCCTCTAGCAAATCAGAATATGCATCCATGTTCATAGCTAGGAAGTCCTCATGTGCTGCATGCAATAGTTTCTCCTTGAGACTAGAAAATCTAGCCAAGAAGATTCTGCCATAAAAATAGATGACCATGTCATCCACCATGTATCTTTCATCTCCCTCCTGGTCATAAAGAATCATTTATGCACCAGGATCCTAGGAATACTCAACCAAAAGCTGAGTCCTCCAACCTGGATCCATCCTCCTCATAGACAGCGCTGGTAATCTGCAATACAATGCTCCCCTCATGTTGCTGCCTACTACTTTGACACCCCCCATGCCAAATTCATCCTCCAAAATTCCGCCATGCCCATCATGCACCTGCTCATGCTCAAATAATAATGGTGATCCTGGGAAGTTTGCCTCCCATGAGAAGTTGTCATCCAATAGGAATCTCCCAATTTGGGTCAAAGTAAGCATGCGTGGCCTCCATCCACTCCTATGTATGAAAGAGTCCTCCCTCAAAGGAAGTATCCTCCTCCTCATTAAATATGTGGAGTATTCATCCTACACCATGAAGATGCAATCCTCCATCCCTGTAGCAAACTCTGTCAGTGCAGTATAACTGGTGAGAGTGGGTGATAATGAAAATGAGAGAGTGTCTCTCTCCTCCTTGGGTTTATCCCAAACTCTCTGCCCTGTGCTAGAATCCTCCAATGTCTTCACCTCTCCAAAATCCAAGAGTGGTGAAATGTATGACAAGATGCCCTTCATCAATGCTAGATCAGGTGGCCTTCCAGGTGGAATGCCTCCATATAGTGAGACATCAAGATCAGAAGTGGACTGTATATATAAGAGGACTGACTTGTCCCTCTCTTCACTGTGTTGTATAGTCTCCTTATTTTATGAAAAGAATCTCTGGAATAGATAAGTATGTATAAACCCTTGATGTTCATCCTTCTCTTACTCCTCCATCTCACAATCCCCACAAGTTGCTGCAAATGACTCCGGAATTGTGCCATGGTTTCCACATGTTAAAATACTTGGAATCCCTTGCATAGAAACAAGGAATCCTCCCATAGAAGCAATGGCTCCTCTCTCATCTCCATGTGGTGATGGATCTTCCTCCAATATGACAGCGTTGTGGATTCTTTCATGCACACTCTCTTCATCAATATGTGAGTATGTCTCCCCTTCAATGAGAGACCATGGATTTTGGTCTTCTTCTGAAAGAGGGATCTCCATGTTATCACAAATAGAAGAGTTACCTTCATATAATAGGGATCTTGCCTTTAGCAAGTCATCATACACATTTTCATCCCTTTCAGAAATATGGAATGGAGTTTGTTTCATGGTTCTCTCCAATGCATGCAAAGTGTTTGATGTTTTGTTACAAAGAGATTCACAGTGATTTTCATCAAATTATTTCACCAACCCTTTAGTGAATCCATCATGTGATTCTACATTTGCATGATAGCATGAAATAGAATTTACAAACCATAAACCATGAGCCATACCTCTGAGTTGCAGCGCTGCTACTCCAATGACCTCATCTCCTTCCTCCATCCTTCCAGTAGTGCAAGTGGACAATGAAATGTGTTGTGGATCTGCATGTGTGGCTGAATGCTCACACCCATCATAATAATAGCTAAGGCTTGTTTCATTCACAAACCCTCTCAAAAAATCTTTCCAATTTTCCCTTTCTTTCTCCTCAAGGTCTTCAATGATGCCCTCCAGGGTCTGTAAAAGAAGAAGGGAAACCTTCTCTTCCATCATTCCTCTTTTTCTATACATCTCCTCTTCTAAATGAATATCTTATCCTTCTAATGGCACTTTATCTTGGGCTGCACAGCTGTAAAGTTCCCTTCTTAGGAATATCAAAATTCTATTCCAGAGATTGACTACAGGGGCATTTACTGGATATGTCACCTTTGAGAAAAGGATGAGATCCAGAGGCTACCTGGCCATTTGTAGACTCTGTCTATAGAGCTTTAAATATTATTGCTTCAAGGATTCAGCACTTTGGCTTGAAGCCATAGGCTGAGCCAAAGATCATGCTTTGATACCACTGTAATGTTCCTTTTTTAGGAATCTCTGCAAACTCATCCTCAAGGACGTTGTATAATAGGGGAAGTGTGAAAATAAGATGAAAGGGGGCTTGGATCCCCTTTTTAACTCACTAAAAACTTCTCCTCCAGAAGTTGAGCTCAAAGAAATAAGCCTAGAAGGCTTATACAGATCTCCCCAAAGTGGATCTCTCAGAAAATGCTCAAATAGAGAGCTTACAACAATACATGAACATAATCATCAAACAATGAAAAAATTAATGCAACATAAAATGAAATATATTACAACCATAATTTACATTAATATATCAGAAAAAATCTACAGAAATATTATGAGGAATAAGCCCCTCATGCAATGGGAATCATCCTCCAAATATTAACACATGAAATACAAGAGCTACAGCAACTACATAAAATGTTGGAAAGCAGTGAAAACAATGTCTCTAGGAGTGTATATGTTGCTATGGATGTGTGTACATGAAATATGACTGAAATATACAAGAAATTCCCCAAAATAGAAGAATAGGATCTAATACAAGATTTCTAGCCAATCTAGGAGAGATTGCTAGAAATGCTGGAAAATGTACAATGTGGCAAGTAAATTGTCACTGCAACTGAATCAAAATATAAAATGAGGATGCAGCAGATCTGATATGATAATTCTCTCCTCTGATAGTGAATCTAAGAAAAAGGCTAGCCCCTTTACTTAGAAATAGCTCCTCCTGACAAGCACAAATGGCTCTCCCAGCAACTGCCTCTGAAAATAATGTAGTTTCTTCCCTTGACTGCACTGTGAGAGATGGTGAGTGTTTGGCCTAATGCCAAATATCTGAAAAAAAAGCCCGGGATTCCTCCTCACTGATCCTCCAATGAATAGCTGAGCCCTCCATTGGAAAACAAGCCAAATATTGACTCAATGAGTTCCTCTGTTGCTGCTCCCAGCAACACAACGTTAATCTGCTATAGAAATAACACTGTAGCTATAGAGATAAGCTTGGCCAAATGCTGAAATGAGGAAATTAAGTCCAAAACCTCTCCTTCCTTGAGGATGAGGTAGGGATTCCCGACCGGGAACACCCTTGGGTTCAAGAACCCCACAACCCTGCTAAATAGCCCTGGGATGCAAGTCTTTGTAGACCCAACAAAAATAATAAGTTAATGCATAATGAAAATGGGCTGCCATCTCCTCCTTATAAAGCAAAAGAGTCTTTCTCACCATGGGTCCCATTCACACTTGCTTCTAGCTCAGGCAAGTGGAGCCTCCACTAAAACTGCATTGTCTAAGTAGGTGCAATGTATTTGGACACTTTTAGTTGACTTAGTCAAAATGACTAGATCAAGCTTGATCTAATCCTGTTCACACCATGTGGTGCTCAATCTAGCTTCTTTATTATTCCTTCTTTCACACAAGGGGTGTTATTTCTTCATCAAAAGGGGTTAAGGTGTCTCCTTACCCATTTTATTCAACAAAATAAAATTATGCTAACTATAATGTTCCTTTTAGCTTGAGGCTAAAAATCGGGAATGTTACACATTTGTCAAGGTTGGAGGCACGAGGATTAGGCAAAGTAGAGAGAGATTGTAACCTTTTTTTACCTTCTTCAACTAGGATTAGTATATTTTCCTTAAACCTTTTTTTTGTTACCATTGTTTGTAATCAAGAAAAATCCAACCAAACTCTAATTTTGTCAACTAGACAAAATTTCTACCATACCTTAATTTTACAGGCATGTGCATGCTTGATAAAATTTAAATCACACACTTTTTTTTTTAGTGATATTTTTGTGTTTGAGTCTACAACGTGGCCTTTCTAAAAGATAGAAAAGCTCATCTCTTATAGTAGCAATCTAAAAGATAAAATTTTACATTTCTTATTGTATAGAATTGTAGATAACATACCTCTCGTTCAACCTTTAGGTTTACAAAAGATATGAATGTAATATACACCTTGGATTTACTGTTTCACTAGAAAGGAAAAGAAATTTGCGCCTTCAAAATTGGTCCCCATTTAACATATTGCTATGTATACATGATTTTGGTCTTATTTTCAAGACCTTTGAGAAAGATCAACAAAATAACCCACTCATAAAAACACCCCCTCAAAGCCTTCACTTCAATTCAACATTATATTCAGGCCATTTACCAAGAACTTGGACTAGATCTCAACTGAATGCATGTGGAAAAAAAAAATATGCACACCTATCCAAGGGTGCATAATATGTATTCATAAAAAAGAAAATGACCAGCCTACAATGGCATTATAGATCACATAAGTGCACAACTCCTTTCCTTTAAATAGATAGTAATTGTATTGCTAAAGATGATAGTACTCTTAACTTATTCTCTTTCCCCACCACTTTTTCTTCGACTCTTCATTCAATGAATCTACATTCCCAAGTTTTTGTAGGATACCCTTTGTCTCGCGTAAAATAAAATTGAAATCCTTTTTCCAAATATCAAATCTCTACTTCAGCTTCTGAATTTCTTCAACAGGATTATGATTTGCATTTTCCTGACCATATTTGACTTCAACTAGGAAATATGTATCATCATTGAAAACATGGGTTCTTTGCTCAAAGTCCTTAACCAAGTGACCAACAATAGACATCTCTGCATCAAGTTCCCTTTCCATTCCATTATCAGAATAGTGAGAAGGAACCTTATAATCAGGTGTTTTTGTTCTAACAGAAGTAGATTCATCCCAATCAAATTCATCATCATCATGTGGCATAATAGGTTTAGGTGGTCGATTTCGTGAAATATTTCTCTAGTTACTTATTGCATCATCCTGCCTTGTTTTCTTAATCATAGCTTCATCATATAGATCTTTCTTAGCTGCAACGAGGCTCATTTGTAATGACACGATATTTTTCTGCAACATTTCCTCCGTGGAGGTCATTTCGGCTTCATATTCAGACCATCAGGATTTATATTGGTGAAATATTTATTGCAAGAGGAGATTATCATCTTCATTCTCCCTCAAAGTTTCCTTTGCTTCAAGGAAGCTCTACAAGGTATGATGCTTGAACCTTGACTGTTCCTTCAGTTTCAGAATCTTGCTCAAATAACTTCCATTCCAATGTAATTCCATGATACATATACATGAAATAGACATGAATCCCAGATTTGGAGAACTGATGGAGTAGAAGAGAAATTATAATACAAAGAATGGCAAAGCCAACTTACAAATACCTTTAATTCCTTTACATATAATGCTTTACTTGGGATGCCATTGATCCTTTCTACTTGTTTAACTTCAATGTCAAGCTCATGATTTATGTTGAATCTTAGATCAGTGACACACTCCCTTTACAACAACTCTAACATATGATATTTGTTCATACAACTTTCTCTTCGAATCATTCTTACATGTCTTCTCGCAAGGCAGCCACGGATCGTTGAAAACAAAATAAACAATTAATAATGATAAGAACAGAGGCCTTCCCGATGAGATTTCATCTGTCAATTTTGAGTTTAGTTTGAACTTTGCAATCCTTCTGTTTCTAGTAGATAGACATCATATCTTACCTGATTGAAAAAGAATAACCATTTTCCGAGTATTCAGGTATTTCATTCTAGTTTTTCTACACTTTACTTCTTTTCGAATAGTAAATATTTCTTTGTGCTATCAAGACTCAATACTCTCTCCTTGCCTTTGCACCTCTTATAACTGCATACACAACAATCACAACACCAAAATTTCCTTAAACCTTGCTCATTAATTCCACTGTGTTATGAACTACAAATTTTATGGTCCTTTGAAAATGAAAGAGAGATGTGGCATATAATATTGGAAGAGGCATATAATATTGGAAGACTATGGTTTCTCTTTTGAGCTTCTTAAACTAGCAACGAGATTTATAGCCTTTGAAATATTTTTTCACTCCAATAATTCCACGAAGAGTTCGAACACAAGTATCTTTCAGTCTAGAAATATGTTTGGATAGATGCCATGATTTTGAAATTAATTTCATGTAAAGTAACTTGAATTTCAGTTCCAAGCATAAATAGAAAAGAGCATGAAGCAAAATATAGCAATAGAGTATTTTTCCTATGTGATAAAGAACATCAAGAACAAGAGGCACCCAAGTGACAAGATATAAACATTTATATCAAGTAATGGTATTGTTAGGCATGCTTAGAGCCAACACGAAAGAAATTTGAAATGATGTGCATTGTTTCCACAAATGTATGAATAATATAATGTCAAAGAGATAAAGTGTGATGCTCGTAAAAACATGAAATGACTAGGTACCATATATAATGTAACATTTTTAGTAATTATTTCATAACGTCTTCGGAAATTATATAAAAATGATTAAAATGGAGAATGTGTGTAAAGTAGTATAGAGAATTAACTATTGGATTGATAACATCTATAGAAAAAGGTACTAAAAGATACTTATTTTGCAGGTCAACAGAGAACAAAATACTCTACAATATCAATGCATATTTTATCATAGACAACAAAAAAGATGTATTTCAATAGTAGGTGGAAGCACAAAACATGATATTGAAAAATTAGAAACCTTTGATTTGCTAATACAAAATAGAGATGATTTAGCAAATAAAATTATCACATATGAAACAAAAGTAGGAATGCGAAACTTATGTAGCATATCACCACAAAGGCTAAAGCACATTAAAAACATAGGAACCAAATAGACTCTTGTGAAATATAGACAATCTTACACTTTATCGTGACAATAATAATAAAGTGTGAAGCAGTAAAGAATTTTCATGTTTGAAACAAATATTACGTCCAATGAACTAGAAATCTATAATGGAGACCATCAAAGAACGTTGAACCACTACCACAAAAAAAAATCCTGAAATATCCAATATAAAACACTACCTGTCCCATTCGAAAATCAAATTTGTGAAACCAACTTGGTAAATCTCAGGTAGGATATTAAATTGGTGAAGGATTTCCACTGAGGCACTAAGTGCATCTTGGCCAACATTTTTTGTTGGTAAGAGGAACCCATACCTGCATGACGAACCAAAGAAATTAAAATGTTAAACTGTAATGGCTACAAATGTACAATGGTACCAAAAGTACTATAAGCATTACCTTTTTTCAAACTGTTGGTGAGACATCTTAGTGGGGTAGCTTGATCGAGATATCTAAACTACTGCCAGCACACTATAACAATGCAACTGCTACAAGAAAAGTCCTTGCTCAAAGACACCTGGAAGTTTCAATCTATTTGGCTTGATACACCGAATGAAATGAGGTGAAGTGTTTTACAGTTGTTGCATCAACTTGAAAATTCCCCCCCATGACAAATTTTTTTTATCATTTTATGGATGTCTAAACACCCTAAATTCAAAGTGAAGCTATTTAAGGATCAACATATGTTTAAAACGATAGAAAAATAAAGAAAGTATCATTATGAATAAGTCTCATCAAAGTAACATTTTTGGATTTTCCAACATCCTGTTCTACTCGTTAACTTTCTAACCAGTTAAATAACAGGCATTAAGCTGAGAAAATAAAATTTATATCCAAAAAATTGATCAGTATATAGCACAATAACATAATTAAATATGAATGGATCTTCTACTAATCCATTCTCAAAAGGAAGCTAGCTGCCACTCCTGATATTTACCATGTTAATAAGCTGACATTTTAGAGAAATAAATCACTAACATAAAATTATAAATTCACATCTAATAACGATGAGAAAATTAATTAGAATTTTGAAAAGAATGATACCACATTGTTTCCTTTCTGCCCTCTATCAAGGATGATACCACATGATGATAGCTACACATTTGAACAAGAGATAATGGTAAAACATTGTTCAAATGAGAGAAAATTTTAAGTCTGAAGCACTTAGTGCACAGGTAAATAGAGAAGTTTGGGAGTATGGTTGTATTGTAGTTGATATTCATGGAGCTAAATTCATAAATGGGTGTCTTCAAGGAGATTTTGATGAGAAAATTATGGGATACTATGGGGCATTTGGTACTGATGTAATTCCTGATTTAAAGAGGTGACATTTAATCTCACTAGCATTACTCATAGGTTGTGACTATAGTGAATGTGGTGTACCAATAACAGGGCTTAACTTTGTAATGAGCATAGTCTGCTTAACCACAAAGGATGGGATTCTGAACAATCTTTGTGCGTTAAGCAAGGGGAATGCATCATCACCGTGAGAAGTAGATATAACAGTATTTGAATGTGTTGAACCAAAATCTCCTTGTGACAAGCTCCTTAAAGGAAAATGTCATTGTTATGTTGGTGAGTACGTAGGTAGCAAAGGATTTTATATGAAGCTTAATTTTGATTCTTACAAGTACCTTCACAACAAAGTAAAGTATGTAGAATAACCTCAAAGATTCAAGTGTGGATGTTCAGACTGCCTGCAACAAAAAGAGAGGAAAAGACATAAGGAATCTCTACACTGGAAAATAAATATTTCTTTGGAAATTAATACCCCTGATCAATTTCCAAATGTTGAAATTTTTGATATATTTCTTCATCAAGAAACCACAGGCCTCCGTAATCAGAAAAGGTTTGTAAAAACAGTTCCTTGGGTATTTATTGGGTAGCCCCTGAAAGAGAACTTCTTGAAGACATTTCAGAATGTCACTTGTACTAGAATTAATCCTACACGCGCCAAAGAATCCTCCCTCTATATTCTATGTTTCTTCTGAGAGATATGGTTGCAAGTGAGGCAGGGCTGAATGTGAGTGTTTAATTCCATTCCTCTTGATCATTCTATGTGTTGGAATATAAATATGCAAATTCAGAGTCCATGAATGTTGACTAGTTTAGCTTGGAGGTTAAAGCATTACAACAGCGGAAGAATAAGGTTTCTGAGGTTCAGAAAATTCATGGTAAATATGGCCTACATGGAAATATTCCGAGAAGCCTTAGGCATGGAATCAATGCACATAAATCTCCTATTTTCTCCTTTAACACCCGACTATATGTTGTAATGCAGGTTTCCCATACTCAACATATCTAGAAATGTTCTTTACCTTTCAAATACATCGGTTCTCTACTCCTAGAGATATCATTGAGAATGGTATCATGGGAAGAATTTATTTCTTAATTTGAACAAAGCTATTAAGTTGGATTCTTATGGCTCTCAATTTTCTAAGTGGAATTACCCTTCTAAAATATGTTCTTGAAGACATGCCTATATAACTATTTATATCCATAGTTTTCCCATGTCACTTTCTTCTAAATGAATTAAATGTCTTTGGACTTTGGCAATTTATTTGAGTATTTCATGCATATTTTTAACCCAAGCTCCTCATGCTCAGATTCCTCATCGAAAGTTTCACTGCTTACGATATGGCACCTCTCGTGAACTCGATTTATAACTGCATCGGTTACTATTTTCATTCGATATCTAGGCCAACGAAACAAGCCATTCCATCGTTGCAATTTCGTATGACATTATCCATTCCGCGTCACTAATTTTTCTTCTTTTAATCATCGAAGAAAGAAATATTTAGTTACAAAATTCTTGGGTTGGAAATAATAAGGAATCCTGCTTACCTTCTATCAGAGTATGACCAGATTTCCACTTGAAATCTCTCGAAGATGTTTCATGCAAAAAACGTTTCCACATCTCATAGTCATGACCAAGACATTCGTAGTGGTGCTCTTATGGGTGCAAAGGATGCTTTAAATAGATTGTCTACTTTGACGATGGCTTCAAAACAGAGGTTGCGAAGGACTCCTAATCTCCATGAGCGCTTCGTGAATGCAACCACCCAACTTGGTGGAGCAGATAGAGAAACACCCAAGGGTGTTTTGAGAATGATGAGCATACATTGGCTCACTATCTATCAGGTTAAGAGCCATTTACAGAAATTTCTCTTGGCCAAATATGTTCCCAGTTCCATGGATAATGGTCAAAATACAGGAAGGAAAGAGGCTCCGAGAATCCTCTCAAACATAGATGCCAGATCGGGCTTACATATCATAGACGCATTGAATATGCATTTACCAGGCCTTTGCAAATTTAAAAAAAAAAAAAAAAACGCACGTAGAAGATGTGTTACCAGGCCTTTTCAAATTTCTTTTCTCAAAGAAATGATGGATAAAAGCTGTTTTTTTCTTTGTAAAATATGCTCCACGGTTTCAGAGGTTCAATTCAAAAAACATGGTCAGGCAGAATCTTCACCGAGCACACTACGTACACAGGACAAACTCGAGCTTTCTATCATGCAATTTCTGAAACCTCTCTCCTTCAAAATTATGAAATTAAACATGAAATATTTTATAAGCTTGATTTAGCCAATTTATTAAACCATATGCTATTCACGATTTAATCTCATAGAGCATGAAAAAATTCTCTACGCAAATATCAAAGTTTTTTTCAAAGGCATATGAGTCCCTCAGGACTGTTTGTGCGCACATCACAACATGATTTGTTTTTTTTTTTAAATTTCCTTATAATGCATATGGTAATCAGGCTATGTCCCCACTGGTACGCTGACCTCTAACAAGAATTTCTTGACAATTTATCACCTTTGATTGCAGGGTCAGATGCATAGAGGAATTCACCTTTCAGTGTTGATGATCAACATCTAAATAAGTTTGTGGATGGACCATCGACTGGCGAAGTCGATGCAAAATTTCAACATTTCTTTCATTGGGTAGTTGGCCACAAGATGATGCATAGAAATTTGTTGCCTGTGAAATTAACTGATTTCTTTTCGAAATTCTGATACCACCATTCCCTTCAGTGCTAGCTGCAACACAATTTTCAGGATGCAGAGTCGAGCTCTATTTTCTGGATCCACTTCTATGTTCTGGAGATGGTGTTAATTACACCATTCAATTTGAACATAAACTCACCCAATCCTCTGTTAGACGACCTCCAATGGTCCTTCACGAATTCTACTGCCGGCTACACATTCATAGTGTTCGTTGATTTTACCGCCTTCCTTGGTCTATGGCTCGAGCGATTGCCACTCACACTCTCACAATCTCTGCAAAATGTGGGTCACTGGCTGAAACCGCAGTGCTATCAAATCCATACAAATTTCATTTTTGTTGAAGTCACCGCTTTTCCAACTTATTCAGACTCTGTTTGCTATAGGGTGCGCTCTCCCTCATACACTTACACCACTCTTGTCACTATGATGAAACTAAATTTGTTTATTCTATGGCTAACGCACAGAGAATTCTCTTGCGCTGGCTATCACACCTTTCCCTAATGCGTGATTTCCTGTGTTCACAACTTGCACACACAGTATATGTATATACAAACTTGCAGATTCAAAATAGGTATCTTTCCAGATCTGATACAACATATTGAAAATCAAATCAACTCATAAAAATATATAAAAAACACATAGTAAACCAGAAACCAAATATTGGCAGAAAAGGCTTCAGCCTCACGACTTCCTCACATATTTTCTCATTATTAAAAGAATGTAGTGTTACAATTAAATAGATGAGGGGAAAGTGTGTCAAGATAGTGCGTGCTATCTTGGACACCTTGGTTGAGATAATTTCTCAACCAAACACACACCAATATAGGAGCTACCTAAACTAATTGCTAAAACATACAAAAAAATTTCTATGGGGGGGTGCACAAAGGGAGAGAAAATGGTATCTAGTAGCCTATAGAAAAATATACTTACTAAAGATAAAATGAGGGTTGGGATTATGAGATCTAGATTCTTTAGAGAGAATTATGGTAGCCAAAACTTGGTGGAAATGAATCATGAATCCAAACTCTCTTTGGGGAAGTCTAAGTAGATTCAAATATATATCCAAAATACTAGAGAAAGAATTGATAATATTAGAAGGGGACATGAGGGGATATCATATATGGAACAATGTATGGAACAAGAAGGGCCTTATTCAAAACCATTGATTTATTCTGGGAGGAATCATGGATTCAATTTCCCATACTGGCGCAGTTTGGATATTATTAGTAATTGAAGGAATTGATAATAGATAAGGTAATTTTGAATTTTACAGTATTTGGTAGGACAAACGAGACCCAAATATGTGGAGAAAGTGGAACTCAAACTATCAGTGAAACTATCATAGGAACCAAGAAGCCGGGGAGGAACTATGTTAAAAAATTCAAGAGAGACCAATTAAATTCTAGGAGGGTGTTGATAAAATCATATGCGGGTATAAAATGGAGGGAAAATTTATCCTCAAAGAGGCATACAACTTAAAAATTAGATATTAAAATCGCCAAGAGGACCAAATTTGGAAGAAAATATGGAACTTGAAACATTAGGCCAAAGTTAGTACGTTCCTTTGGATTTCAGGCCACCACAAGACCCTCACATGGGAAAAAATTTAGAAAATAGGTTTCCAATGGCCCTCTTGATGCAGCGTATGCAAAGGGAGAAAGAAACATTGAATTACCTCATGGATGAATTCTCCTATGTCACAATCTGGTGGGATAAAGGATCTAATGTCTTCCATAAATATGACAAAACTCATGGAAACATCATTACCACTATCTCAGAAATGGGAGACAAAAGGTACCAAATGAAATCATTAATTTGTCTTAGAAATCTCATCCAGGTTTCGTCTTATGGGAGAATTGGAAGGAAAGGAATAGAAGGATTTTCCATGAAATTGAACAATGCATTGAGGATTTCAGAAAAAGAATTAGCACATAAATACAGGAAACAATTATTATTGGTAATTGGTCCTATTAAAACTATAAAGGAATCCCAAATGAAGAAGGAATTCTATGAGATCTCAATATTCATCACTCTTAGCCTTGTTCAAATTTTATCATGATATGTTGCAAAAATTGGTAGATGTCTGAAGCTTACATGTGAAAATTTTTGCATGATGGATATTGAAGAAGTTTTGGTTACATTACTTTCAAGTTGCAGTTAGAATTCAAATCACCAGTTTTATTTTTTTCTTGATAGAATCTTGAATTCTATGCCTAAGGCTTCTTGGAAGTTCTCCTGGAAAGCTTCTTGGAACCTCATTAAATTTTTTAGTCATGCATAAGAAATACCCAGAAGGCTTTCAAGTGGATATATTGGAAGGAGAGGAGAGGAATGAATTTTAAAAAGTTATTATAGAAGTGGAAAATGATGATGATATTATAAGAGAATAAGTTTACACATTTCATAGAATGGGAGAGAATAAAAGTAAAGAATGAGAATTCTCTAGGCCCGATCCAAGAAATTACAAAGGATTCTTACGGAAATTTTATCTTACTCAACTTTTTTCCAAATCCAAAAGCATATTTGAACTAGTCATTTCCTGAATTAAACTTGAAATGTTTTAATTAGTCATTTCCTGAAGTAAACTTGAAACATACCTTGTATTGAAAATTTTGGATCTTAGTTCGTTTACCCACTTCCAGCATCATTCCATGAGTCCTTGATACTTTCATGTGTAAATGTTCAGACCAATCATGGATCTCTGGGCAAGGTCAGATCCCAAATCCCAACGCCTAAACCTCCCTCCGATTTGAATGTTGGACCTATAGGCTATGGCTTCAAGCATCAGCGGGGTAGAACTAAAGAAAAAGCAAGGTGTGCCAGGGAATGCCTAGAAGTAGGGTATTTCAAATCCTATCTTTGGATTGAACAACAAGGACGAGAAAAGGCATTGGCAAGCTTCAACATCTCATTGATGCGAAGATGCAATTCGAAGGAATGAAGAAATGAAAGGGTCAAGTTGTGGAAAACGCGCTGAGAGTTCAGGGCGAGTTGGGCTCCATAGGGCATCGGGAAATTCGGTAGGGTCAAGTCGGGTTCAACCTGAGTCGGTGTGCAGAACAGTGAAAGCGTGTTCGGAACAGTGATTTGGGTAGCAAATAGTTTCTGGATCGAGTTGAGTAGTGCAGTAAGAGTCGGAGAAAGAACACGATTCCACTTGCTCTGGCTCCTGAAGGGTGTATTTTTTGCAGGTGGGAATAGGGAGGTTGGGGTGAAGGTTGAAATTTTTTTCAGGCTAGAATTGGAATTAAAATTAAAAATTAAAAATTAAAAATTAAATGTAAATAATAATATTTAAATATATATATATATATATATATATATATATATATATATATATATATATATATATATATATATATATATATATATATATATATATATATATATATAGTATTAAATTAAAAATTGAATATAAATAAATAAGATATTAAGGTGTATATAACTTATTTAATAAGTAAGACTTACGACTTTCCACACATGTGACCCAACCCGGCCCGCCCAAACTAAGGCGCAAGGGAGAAAACTAAAAAAGGGTTGCATGAACGTACACATTAAGGGACATGGGCAGTCACAACTTAGCATTTTGGATGCGGCCTCCCTCACACGACCCAACTTGACCTGACCTGAACGCGTTTCCTTGGGCGCCATCACACGACACGACCCGACGTACCCAAACGAAGGCACAAAGGAGAAAATGTCAAATGGGTCACACGAACATGAACAAGGCACACGGGCAGTCAAAACTTATCATTTTTTATATGGCCACCTTCACACAACCTGACCCAACTCGAATACGTTTCCTTGGGTGCCCTCACATGGCACGACTCGACTCGCCCGAACCAAGGAACAAGAGAGCAAACAACAAATGGGTCACACGAACGTGCAAAAGGCATGCGATGTTATATCATCATTTATCACGTCTATATAATTGATGAATTATGCATTGGTCTTCGACAACCCTATTATTCAAACCTGGTCACATCTCTAAAAAAATAATATTTTAAAATCCGTACGCGACTCTGCCCAATTTTTTCCACATTCACACGCGAGTCCATCCATAGTTGACCCACGTATACTATTTAAAATATTAAAAAATATAAAAATCCCTATTAATGAGGTGGGGTTTACGGTTTTTCCTGTAACTTAATTACCACGGCCCATGGCATTACTATTCCCCAACTGAAAAACTAATTTGAGGAAGTATAAATACCCCTCAAAGGAATGTCTTAAGGGAGGAGAGAGAGAATATTATTGATATTATAGCCTATTATAGCCCTAATCAAGTTTGATATTCCCCTGTGCCTCCTACACTTCCTAGGTTCAGGAAACCCTTGTTTCCTTGTGATGATCACCCTCATTCTATGTGACTTTCGTTGTGCACCATTTATGGAAGAAGCTTTGTGAGGCCAGGGATGGACGAATCCAGAGGATGGTTTTTCTCAAGGCCATGGCAGATCTCATGTGACTTATCCATTATTTTCTGTACATGTTATCAATAAAATAAATACCATCTTGTTCCTGACGTTCATGTGTTATGTGTCTCACATACATGCTTAATAATATTGAATAGTTTATTTCATGTTATCTTTATGAGATTATATATGCTAATATGTTAAAATCTAGGACATATATGCTTTGTAACTAGTTTTTGTGCTTGTTCGTGACTAATTTGCAGGTTCTGGAGCACGAGGAGTAGCAGAGGGTTTGCACCCTACAGGATAGACCTCAAACGAAGGATAAACGAGTAAGGTCCACAATCCTCATTTTCTAGTTTAAAGCATAAAAATTGGTAATTAGAGTCTTTCTTGTGATGACATGCCATCCGCTCTGTTAGGTCCCTCAACCCAAGGCCTTAGGGTATATTTTCTCGTAATAGAATTGGCAACTCTGCTAGGGATTACATCCGTGTAATTCCTAGTTTGGGTTGTTTTATTTGTCATGTGGGTTCTTGGATAGTTTAATCACTTTTGCAGTCTAGTAGGTCTTTTTCCCAACCAGGCAGAAGTCCTGATCTTCTGATCAGGCCCGAGTTTTTTTTTTTCCTTATTTAATTTTCTATACACTACCTCATCCATACACAGTCATATATTCCCACTGTTTTCTCCAAAATAATCCTCTTATATGCATTTTTCTTTGGATATAGTCGCATATACATGCGTGTTGCACACATCGAACCCACATATGCCTAGCAAATTTTGAAAATCTGCATTTTCAGGCCCTGTAAGTCTTTCCTGTCTATGGTTGGCCACTCATGTGAAACCTTTTAGGTTTCTGGACTATGATTCATGTGGCTGTATGTTAGTTCCTCTCTTTTTCTAGTGAAGACCTAGTCATTTTATGGTTTTTCCAGTTTTGTGAAGTCTCAATTGTGGTTGTAGCACCAAGACCTCTTCTTGGAGTTCTTGATTGTTCTGACCATTCAGAATAGTGAGCCTTTGATTTTTTTCTTGTGTTTGCCTTAGGCATTGCTTCTCTTTTTGTTTTTCCTCTTTGACTTCTTTGGTTTTCTTATTTTCTTGAGACTAGCCTTCTTGTGAATCTTGAAGTGACCTTTTCTTGGTTTCTTGAATTTTTGTTTGCTGGAAGTGTGTGCTACTATTATGAATTAGTTTCTTGGGTCTATTTCTTGTTATTTCTCATTTGAGTACTGCTACGAAAGTGGCATATTTGGCTTGTTCATTTTGAAGTCTCCTTGTGGCTCATTTTCTTGATTTTGGTTCTTGAGTAGTTTTGTGCTCGCCTCATTTAAATTTTCTTGTTTTCCTTAAAGGTGAAAAGACAAAAAAAATTCTTGTTACCTGTTGATTTTGCCTTGGTTTTATTTTTATGGTTTTCAACCATTTTGAAGCAGTTTGTTAGCTTCTCGTTTTTTGGTTTATTTTCTTGATCTTGAAAGGAGTCTTTGTCTAGATTTCTCTCTCTTTTATATCAAGTGTATTTTGGCATTTTTGTATGCAAAGGAGTTCTTCTTGGGATGTGCCTTGCTTTTCTATCCAAATGATTGAATAAACCCTATTTAGAAACTATTTTTTCTTCCTTAGCGAGTAGTCCTAGAATTTACATATCATTGGTACTTTTTGCATTAGTTGCATTGAAGAAATTTAGTCTTTTTGATAGTTTTTTGAAGTGTGTGAAGAGTGATAACTGAAAAGAATTTTTTTTTATTTTATTTTATTATTATTAGTTTCGTAGAACGGATTTAGAAATATCTTTTCATCAAAAAAAAAATATTTTGTTCTCATGTAGTAGGTTTTCATTGATTTCTTTTGTGTCGAAAAACATCATTACTTTCACCTCCATCTACCTTTGACTTAAGTAACAACCATTTAAAATCAAGCGCTCTAATTAAATTAACTAGAATTTTTTTGTATTGTCATTAATCATACACCAACTAGCTAGGTCATATGGCCTTGGAATAGGTGAGTGGAGATTTAACTCTCAAAGGTTGCTCAAAACTTTCAAACATAGAAAGTAGATTAATGAGAGAAATCCAATTTTGTTAAGTGGACCGAGAAATATCTACCACTAGAGAGTTAAGCGTGAGGGAGAGTGAAGGAAGAGAAGAGAGATACCCCCTCTCCTATTTGTTGAATCTTGACTTAAGACTGTTACGCTCGGCTACCGATATGGATTGGTGCCCTTAGTTTCCTTTCCTAGGGACCACATAGGTGACTGCAGGGGGGAATACCCATGGTACCTGAGGCAGACATTGCATCACTTTCATCAGTACTTCTGGAGGGTGCCCTTGTGAAGCTCGGAGACTTGCACCAAAAAAGTTTGTTGTCAAGAGGTTAGCATAACTATTTATTTTACCTTCACTAGTAGGCCTAGGGCATAATTACCCCAGACTATTTTTGGAAGTTCCTCTTATTCGCTTCCCTCTATTTTGGTGTCCAATCCTAATCACCTGGTGCAGAAATACCTGAAGGTTGCTTCATTGAATGTATCTTAGGGCCTTTTGATAGAGTGTGCTCTTTGCTCCTAGATTTCCATGCTTCTTGTATTGTTTTAGTCTAATTAATCTCATAATTATGAAAAGTGTCTAACCAATCACCTCCTCGATCGAGGAGGCTTAGTGGGATTTCTCCTGTGAGTGTTGAGCCTTCTTCAAGAAGGCGTAGGAGAAATTCAGTGGTTGATTTCAATCCTATAGTTTAGAATGCAATGAAGAGCGATCCTCCATCCGGGGTTGTTATTTATGTTGGTGGTCCTAGTACTAGTGGAATTATAGAGAGGAGTACTCCACTCATCTCTAGAGTCTTGCTTCCAGTGAAAGAAGTTGAAGTAGAAGAAGTTCCTCAACCTTTTGGTACTCCTTCATCTCCTCTTCTTGCTAGCAGATGTTCTTCTGTACATTGGGCCTGAGTCTCAGAGACCGGCTAGCCCCTATACTTCTTATCCCTTTCTTTCAATGTCCACAGCTGGGAACATAGCTTTGGCCATGAGCACTACAAGTGTGCATACTCCTCTTTTAGTTGAAGGAGGGGGTACCATTTCCATTTCGACAATCACTTCTAGTGCCGCTATGTTTGGCTCTACTTCTACTCCCATTACGAGTGGAAAAACCCAAGCATATGCTTCTCATTTTGGCCCCTTTTATTTTGGAATGCCTTCTAGTGTGATTCCTTTTGTCTCCTTTGCCACTGCTTCAACTGTCTCCGTGCTTATGCCTTCTATGTGTAGTGGATTAACTTCATTTCACGGTTTCCCCTTTGGAAGTGGGCATATTCCTCATTCGAACCCTTCCTTAGGATATTTTCCATTCACCTCTCAAAATCAAGGATTCAATCCTTTCATCGAAGGTCAAAGCAATGTGTTTTCAGGATGGAACCTTGCTTTTATAGGGTTAGGAGCTGGGAGTCAGTTTTTCTCTGGTTAGCAAGGGAATGTTCCTTTCCCTTCAATAGGTGCTTCTCAAGGTTTTTCTCCATTCGCCAATGCTTGGAATGCTTCATTAGGGGAATTTTGAAGTCCAAAATGGGTCTCTTAAGGAAGTTATATAATAATAGTGGGAATAATAAAATAAGAATTGATGACATCATCAAATTTTAGAGGGGGGAAAAAACTACTTTTTCAACTCGTATTTTTAACTTAGCTCCCAAATTGTTTACTCAAATTTTGATCGAGAGTACTCATTGGATGAAAAATTTAATTCCTCGTCTAAGGAGTACCCATGTGGCATACTTTGGAGGGATCCTGCTACATGAAAAATGAGAAATACATGAAAATGTGATTGCAATCACATTTTTTCATATATTTCTCATTTTTCATGTAGCAAGGACCATCAAAAGTATGCAACATGGGTATTCCGTGGATGATGAAATAAATTTTGCATCCAACAAGTACTCCCACTCAAAATTTCAATAAAAATTTTGGGAGCTAAGTTGAAAATATGGGTTGAAAAAGTAGTTTTATTATTTTATTGTTTTTTAATATTTTTACCCTTTTACTTAAAAAATGGTAAATCATCCCCCATGGTTGACATCATCATATTGAATCCTATTAGTTCTTATACAGTTTATTTTTGTTGTAAATTTTTCTTAGGAGGTCCATTTTAGACATCAAAATTCCCCTAATGACCAAGGGGTTTCTTCCTCTTTTAACACTTCGATTGGAGGGAATATCCCTGTTTATAGTAACCCTATGATGGGAGGGGGTCCTTATCCAAATGTTGGGTAACAAGGCTTCTCTTATGGCTCAACATTTTCTATGGAAAATATCTCGCAACTTGGTGCCTCAACAAATCTAGGCTATTCTTTTCAGAATGTTTCGAATCCTTCCTATGGGGGATAAAATTCCCAGGCTCCTCTGCGTTTACCTTTCCTGGCAATTTTAAACTTGCAAGATTTATCAAAATTGAAAAATGATCCTATTTGGTATAATATAGGTTGGCCTCTGGTCCCTGCTAAACTGACCTCATACATTCCAAATTTTCAAGAGAATATTAGTGAGGATCTGGCTAAACATGTCACCACTTTCCACTTATGGTGTTCGTCTAAATCCCTTATCGATGATTCGTTTAGGGTGAGTTTATTTCAACGAACCCTAACTGGGAACACTGAAAAATGGTACATTGTGCTGATAGGGGGTAGTTTTGCTACTTTTGGTGAGTTGGCTACTATGTTTCTAAACCATTTTCAATTGTTTGTCTGTTATTATGCCGAGATTGATCTCTTGGCCAATTTTCAGCAGAACAAGGAAACTCACATTTCTGATAATATTAAAGAATGTAGGAGAAGGAAGAGGCTTATCAAAGCCACAATTTTGAATGATTCCCTTCTCGAATGGTTTCTGAAATATCTGCAGCCAAAAATCTCAAAGGGTGTATCCGTTTTAGGGGTATTTTCTGAGGAACAAACTATATTTAGGGCTTAGTAGCTAGAGCTGATCTATTCTCAGTCCGGGGTCCTTAATAATATTTTTCCTGATGCTCCTCACTCCAAGCTATATTTACCCAAATCGAAGCCTGGTCATCATGCTAACAGAATTATCGATACGATCGATAGTTGTATGGCTAACCTTCTAAATCAATTGGATCATTTGTCCATACAATCTGCTCCTTCTAGTCAGGCTACGCCTTCGATGTCAACTCCTTCTCAACCCTTGACTATTAATGTCGTTCACGCTTCTAATCCCAAAGGAAATCAACAGTACGATGGGAAGAATAAGGGACGAAATAAGAAGAAGAAAGACAAGGATGGGAAGGGAAATGAGAATAGAGCCAACGATCATGTTGGATAGGATAAGAGTGAAAATAAGAATAAGGTTCAGTTTCCATACAAGTTATGCACTGGAGACCATATTACTCACCTCTGCTCGAAAATTCAGAATGCTCAGTGCTTGTTAGCTCAGCAGGGTTTTTCTAGCTCCCAGGTTGTACTGACAAACCCTTTTCCCCAAGGGAAATAACTGCTTGCTAGCACAAATGTGAATGCTGGAGCTTCCTCTAGGGGAAACCAGGAAGGGGAAAATTCATCAAATATATACATGATGAGTGCTCACAAAGATATCGCTACGAGATCTCATGATTATGGAAAAGTTGAGTCTTTGAAAGCTAAAGGTGCTCCTAATAATGATGAGCCGCTCCATATCAAGAGGCTTGCAGTTGAGCCTATACCTCGGATGCCTAAAGGGTCTAAAAATCATATGACGATAAATCCTAATTCCTAGGCTACCCAAAACAGCTCAATTGTAGAAGATCTGGCTAAAAATATTTGTGCCATGTTTGTGTTAGAGGTACTTTAGCTATGTCTTGCACAAAGGAGTGCATTTATCACTACCATTGGGGTTGTTGATCCAAAAAAATCTCTTATGATCACATTTGACATTTCAACTTTCAAAAAAATACTTCCTCATCATATGGCTTTTCAGATTATGTCTACATATCGGAAGATCAATATTTCAGATTATGTCTACATATCGGAAGATCAATATCTTTCGAACAGTAGTCGATGAGGGTACTTCCACATGTGTAATGTCTATCTCATGTTGGAAGGCTATTGGATATACTTCAAATGTTTCTTCTGATACTCTTATGACTGCATTTGATGGTCATTCTCACAAGCCACATGGAATTGTTCTAGCTTTACCCATCTGCACTGGGGTAAAACTGTCAATATTGAGGTTGAGATAGTTGATGAAAATATAGACTACAACCTTTTGTTGGGGTGAAATTGGATTTATGAGATGGATACTATTTCTTCCTCATTATTTTTCATTTTTTGTTTCCCTCACGAAGGGAGGATTGTCACTATTGACAAGATGGACTATTCTCTTGTAGATCTGAATGCATCTGCTGACTTGATTTTTCCCTTGGTGAATGATACCAAGAAACCTATTGAGAATTTAGGGGTTGGAATGTATACATCCTTGATGGGTACTTTTGATCTTCCACCTCCTTCAGTTCATATTCATGCTATCTCATCCTCCAGGGTTCATACTCGAAGAGAGTTATTTTGAACTCATTATTTTTCAGACCCTTGGACCTTGCCTTCTCCTTCCTCCACATTAGAGGAAGGTCAAGTGGGTAGAATGAAATTTCCTATGTTTGCAGCTAAGGTTTCTTAACAATCTATTGTTGACTCTGTAGACTCCATTCTAGTTTTTCTTTCATCAGAGGAATTGGATGGAGATGTGGCTTCGGCTTAGAATCTTAGTTCATCTCCAGCTCAGGGTTGCCTTGATACCACCCTTCCATCTGAAGAGGCCATCCTTGAAGCAATGACTGGTGTAGAAATACCATGTGATGATTTGCATCATCGGTCCTATTTTCTACTAGACTTGTGAGAAGTTGAAACAAGTTTGTCTAGCCTTCAATTTTTTGGTCCTGTTCACCTAGGCTTGAACCCCTTAGCACCAGCACATGTTTTTGTTGAAGGGAACATGGTTTTTATTTCTTCTACTACCCCGATGAACATCTATAGAGATCTAAACATTATTGAGAATGTATTCATTGGAGTTGAATGTTCCGATGACTAAATTCAGACTTACACTGATCTCTTTCGAGAATTTCGGGATGTGTTTGCTTGGTCTTATGAGGAAATGATAGGTATAGATCCATTTATTTTCCAGCATGAGATTAATACATATGAAATTGATGAGTCTATTCAGTAGAAGCTTCGTCTGGTCAACCCTAGGAAGGCTGCAGCTATCAAGACTGAGGTTTAGAAGCTGCTAAAGGTGGGTCTCATATGTACCTCGTTCCATTAACTGAGTGGATTTCGAATCCAGTTCCTATGGACAAGAAACATGGAACGATCTGAGTTTGCATCGATTTCAGGGATTTGAATAAGGCATGTCCTAAAGATAATTACCCCACAACATTTATATATCAGGTTATCTATGAGTGTGTGGGAAATGATATTTTCTCCTTCATGGATGGTTTCTCGTAATATAATTAGATCATTATTCGTCCTGAAGATCAACATAAGACTGCTTTTATTTTCCCCTGGGGTACCTTTGCTTACAAAAAGATGCCTTTTGGACTTAAAAATGCTAGATCTACTTTTCAATGGCCTATGTCATATGCCTTCCACAACATCAAGCATATTTGGATGATTTAGCTACCGTTATCGTAAGAAAATAGATCATCCTTCACACCTTCTTCAAGTTTTTGAGTGGTTCCATTATTATAAAATTCGGTTGAACCCTAATAAGTGCATTTTCACTATCAAATCTGGTTAGTTGTTGGGATTCATCGTATCTACGAAAGGGATTCGGGTAGATCCCTTCAAGGTTGAGGCAATACTTCAGTTGCCTCCCCCGTCTTCGATCCGTCAACTTCAAAGTATACAAGGCAAAGCCAATTTCTTATGGAGATTTATCATGAATTATGCCAAGGTTACAAAGGGACATATGAGTTTGTTAAATAAAGGAGTTCCATTTTTCTAGGATTAATTTTCTCAACACTCGTTTGATGCTTTGAAAAAATCATTGACCTCTGCTCCATTACTAAGTCCACCTGATTATAGCAGAGATTTCCTCTTGTATCTCGCTACAACAGAATCTACCATTGGTGTGGTTCTGGTTCAGGAAGATGATGCTCTTTTCGAGCATGTTGTTTACTACATTAGTCGATGCTTGGTGGGTCCTGAACTCTGGTATTCTCCAATTGAGAAACTAGCTTTGGTAGTTGTCCATGCTATCCAGTGGCTCAGGCAATATATCCTTCTTTGCAAAGCTTATGTTTTGGTGGCAATTAATCCATTACAATTTTTTCTCAACAGGTGAGTGATTGGGAGAAAATAGAATCAATGGATTATCATTTTGCAAGATTTTGATCTCAAATTCATGTCTGCCAAATCCAAGAAGTCTTTGGTATTTGTGGAGTTAATTTCTAAGCTGCCCTGTGGAGATGAGATTGTTTATGAAGAGTCGTTCCCTAATGAACATATTTTCTTTATTTCTTCATAGGATCCTTAGTATGGAGATCTAATGTTTATCTCTAGACTGTGAAGTTTCCCTTAGCCTTTTCGAAAGACGAGCATCGAAAGTTGCGTCACTTAGCTAAAAATAATCTGATTATAGGTGACACTCTATATTGTCACGAGATCAATTCGATCCTTAGATGCTGCTTTAATTTCGAAGAACCTGAGGTTGTGATGAATTATTGCCATAGTGGAGCTTGTGGTGGTCATTTATCTGGGCTTGCTACAACCCAAAAAGTCTTGCGTGCAAGATAATTTTGGTCCCCGATTTTCAAATATTGTGTTGAGGTGGTCAAAAGGTGTCATCGTTGTCAAGTCTATTCTTGGAAGACGCGGGCTCATCTAGCACCGCTCTTCCCGTCGTCACTGTCGGCCCGTTCACAAAGTGGGGTATTGATTATACTACTTGTAACCCGCCTTCAGCTAATGGTCATAAGTACATTATTGTAGCAGTAGAATACTTTATGAAGTGGGCTGAGGCTATCCCTACTTTTGCAATGATTGTGGGACAATAGCCCTATTTCTATTCAACCAAGTCATTTCTCACTTTGGTATCCCAAAAGAGATTGTCACTGACCATGGAAGTCATTTTCAAAAAAATATGATGGCTGAATTGGCTCTCAAATTTGGTTTTCAACGGGAGCATTCATCTCCTTATTATCCTTAGGCCAATAGGTAGGTTGAAGCTGTTAACAAGTCCTTGAAGACTATCCTTCAATAGATGATTGATAAAGCCAGATCCAACTGGCATGTCATGTTGTACCCTGCACTTTGGGGATACTGGATGTTTGTGAAGATTACGACCGGTATCACTCTTTTTCAACTAGTTTATGGATTGGATTCTATATTTCCTGTTGAATGAGAAATTACTTCCCTTAAACTAGAAGTTGAGCTTCTTCCTAACACTTCTAGTATCGAAGGATGCCTTTTCCATTTAGAAAATCTCGATGAGTAGCGCCAATATGCAACTACGAAGAATGAGGCTCATAAGAAAGGAGTGAAGGTTTAGTACGATAAGGCCGTCAAACCTAGGGTTTTCTTTGAAGGTGACCTTGTGTTGGTTTATTCCCAAGAAAAGGATGCTTTGGGGGTAGGAAAGTTCAAATCCCTTTATTGTTAAGAAGGTCCTAAAAAGGGGAGCTTATGCCTTGGTTGATTTTGATGGAAACGAGCTGGCAGAGCCCAGAAATGGGCTCTATCTGAAGAAGTATTATGCCTAGGATTTGGCCTAGCATTTGTTTTATTGTATATATGTATTTTTGTACATTTTTGTTTCTCGATTTTTGGTGTGACTTTGATGATTTTGATCTACTTTGGCAAGTATTATTGGATGAGATGGGTCATTTTGGCTTTGTTGATAGTGCTAGTAGACATACCCAGAACTTGTTTTCCGTGGCTTGGGTAATTCAATATCCATCCGGTCAGTTGTTAGTCTCAACGGGGTGTATGCATTGGTCGTGCATTGAACAATGTGGTAGAATACACTGCAGTGGTCAACCTACTCTTGGAGGCAATATCTCTTGGTGTTTATTCGTTAGTAGTTTACTTGGACTCACAACTGGTGGTTTCGCAATTCAACAAAACCTATCGTGTCAGAGACCCATTTTTGCATCAATTATTTTTTAGAGTGCGTTCGTTACTATGTTCATTTCAATTTATTATGTTCATTCAAATTTTTCGATCTGATAATTGGTTAGCATAATTGTTAGCTAATCAAGCACTTGATTGGCACATTAATCATTCAATACTTTAAAACTATAAAAAAAAATCATTATCATTGTACATTTGGGACAATCACATCATATAAAATTGTTATATATATATATATATATATATATATATATACACACACACACTAGAGTGTGTTAAAAATATACAAAAGTTGGACCATCATGTCCTACAAAATTAGGGCCTATGCCTGATCATGTCTGTCATCAAAAAATAATACAGTCATCCGATCAAATCTAAAATCTATCCCCAAGGGCCCTGCCCAGGGTAAGTGTTCCAAAAGAACACAATGGCAGTATCTACATGGCGGAACAACCACACCTCGTCTCGTGGTACTCCAACCACTCTCCTTTGGATAGCCTCGAGAAGATACTCTATAGCTTCCATGGGTACCTTGCGAGTAAAACTCTCCAAGTTTCTCTGGATGTGATGGAGGGTTCTTCCCAAGTCTTCAGCATCATCCACCTCTCCTCTGTGGTGATTATTCTTCAAGTAGCCTTTAGGCCTAACCGGTCCCATGTCTGCATCATGACAATTAAAATTTTGTACGTCATATTGTCCTATCAAAAACATTTTTCATTTTCATATAATTTGAAAAATCAAAAAAATTATATAATAAAAAAATCATTGTGCAATCTTACCAATTGCACCCCATGCTGCTCTGGGTGGAAGAACCAAATCAGGATCTGCTCTAAAATCCATCCCAACAAAGGGATAGTCTTCTATTGAGATGACCTATTCTCCCCACCACTGGAAGAACTCATCATCCCATGTAGTTCTGGGAACCTCACTTCCCCCCAGTCTCTTCATCAAGTCTGCCCATCTAGATATCTACGGATCTCGTGGGCTACTGATGGTTGAGATGATCTTGGGACGAAGCCCTAGGTCTCTCTCAAAGAAGAATGTCAATAGAATGGTACCATATCCAAAATGTTTTGTTTTGGCATGTCAGATAGAATTCAGTTGTTTCTTGAGATTTTCCAATAAGGTTGTGTACCAATCATAGAGTGTGGCCAAGCAATATACTGCCAGACTCATGTGAGTTCGTGAGGCCTGGTGAAGGGATGTTGACCCTGCTACTCTACCAATGGTGAAAAGGAGGATTTTCATGTACAAGTCTTGTACATATTTGATTGGTATCAGTGTCCCCACCTTATTTGCACCATCAACATAGTACACTTGGAGATAGTCATCTACATTAAGCCCTCTTGTGGGCTTACCATGCAAATCAACTGGTTCACCCCTCCGGGAAAGTCCAGTTATCAAATAGATGTCTTCAAGTTCAATTCTCAATGGCATCTAGTTTATCATGAAGTAGTATTTATCTGGTTCCAAATAATTAACCAACATCTTGAGCAATCAAGTGTTAGTTTTCATATTGGGCATTTTGAAAAAATTCAATAATCTGCATCCTCGAACGATATCCAATGATTACTGGTCCTGCATGACTTCGTTGTCTATTGCGTTATGCTCTCTTTCCCTCCAACTGATGGAAATCATGAAACATTTCATCAATTGGCCAATTAGAAATCAATTTTTGAATTCTTCTCTATGCATACGTGAATTCATTCGGACACAGTCGCGTATATATGCAAGTTCCTCATGATGAACCCGTGTATATGCAGAGGGTTTCAAGAAAAATGTATTTTCCTCCGGTAAAAAATCATAAAATTTTCTTGAAATGATAATAAAATTGACAAACAAGCTAAGTATGAGGCTTACTTGACTGGTTTGGATCGATTCAGTGGTCAGTTCCTTCGTCATAAAGAAGGGTGTTTTTTTTTTTTTTCTCCAGAGCTCTTTCTCCACTTCTTCACAACATAAATGACCAAATGTGAGTAAAAAATGCTTATTTATGCCCATAATTTAAATTTTTTTCGCAAATTTTGTTTTTGCCTATTTTTCAAATTTTCTTAAGGCTGTTTAACCTTTTGGCTTGTAAGTGTTGGGAAAATTTATTTTCAAGTCCATTATGGTGATGTTGAGATATTTACAATTTTTCTTCAGATCCATGGCCGTTGACCTTTCATGGCAGGTATTTGATTCTAAACTAACATATAGGTTAGGTAATTCACTTTCTGTTACACTTCTACATACTAGCCTCCATTCTGATCACTTGCGATAGGGTAGACCCTATCATATTATGACTATTTAACCAATTTAACTCATCGATTTTTAAATCATGATATGATGGTAGAGCCATCCTTTACATTGGCTTCCTAGTTAGTTCCTCGCTAGCATTTGTTGCCCATGCTACAATCTATGTAGGCTTGAGAGTCCTCTTTCATTAGGGGAATTTTGAGGTCTAAAATGGGCCTCCTAAGGAAATTATAAAATAAGATTTGATTACATCATCAAATTAAATTATAAGGAAAAAAGAAAAGACTACTTTTTCAACTAGTATTTTGAACTTATCTCCCTAATTTTTTACTCAAATTTCGAGCAGGAATACTCATTAGATGCAAAATTTAATTCCCCATCCAAGGAGTACCCATGTTTGCAATCACGTTTTTCATGTATTTCTCATTTTTCGTGTAGGAGGGTCTATCAAAAGTATGCAACATGGGTACTCCTTAGAATAGAAATTAAATTTTTCATCCAACAAGTACTCTCGCTCGAAATTTGAGTAAACCCTTAGCGAGATAAGTTGAAAATATGAGTTGAAAAAGTAGTTTTATTATTTTATTATTTTTTATTCTTTTTACTTTTTTACTCCAAAAATGGTGAATCATCCCCCATGGTTGACATCATAATCTTGAATCCTATTGGTTCTCATAAATTTTATTTTTGTTGTACATTTTTCTTAGGAGGCCCATTTTAGACCTCAAAATTCCCCTAATGAGTTTTTTCATGGCCTATGCGTTGAAGCTTCATTCTTCTTCTTCTTCGCTACTTTTATTCTAGCCATATACCTTAGAGGCTCCCATTTTGTTTTCGAGTTGTATTTTTGCATTGTACATTGACCACTTGTTTATCTTGGCCTTTAGCTGGCTTCATTTGGAATCATGTTTAAGCCCTCTTTTGACCATGTATTTCTACACAAGTTAACCATGAAATCACTTAGCCTTCGCAACTTGACACCTCTACCCATGTATGGAACATTCCTTTAAGTGTCACTTACCAATTTTCGCCACCTTGCATTAAGCTTAGGATTGTTCCTATCCCTGGAACTAGTGCACCTATTTACCGACACTCATTCTTTCCACTGTAATATAGGCATTATTTTATAATTTTTTAGGCTTTGAAATATGAAAAAGACAAAAAAATTGAATATTTGAAAAAATAGCAGGAATGGGACAATAATTTTGTATTTGATGGTAGCTACAGAGTTAGTTGTGTCGTCGTTGAACAAAGCACAAAAAAGTTAAGTCCTTTTCCATTTGGGATGGTTTTAGTTTTTGAGTTAGGAGCAGCCATAACCTTGTTATTGAGTCAGTACTCCCCTGTTTGGTTATCTCTTCCAATCATATGGAGGGTTTGTTTATGCCTCCTGTGTGACAAACTTATACAAATTGATCATTTTCTACCATAGTCAAAATGAGTCGTACTTTTGTTCAAGGGAAGTTAACCTGAGTCAGCCTTTATGCGACATCTCTTGACTATTTTTTTAGTCAGACTTCTCCATCTGTCAGTATCTTGTTCTATCACATCATCTATTTGGTCGTTTTCTCGTGCTGGTTTGAGAAGGCCTCCATTGAATTCTTGCTGGCAGGTTTGTCTCTTATCGACTTCGACATATTTCTCTAAGAGTAAACCTAGAGCCACACTCTAGCCCTATTTACATCATTGATAGGTGACCTTGTGCCCAACATTTGATCAAGATCATGGGTCTTTGACTGAGTGGTTTCCCTTGTGTTCAAATTCATCTTATATTATCACACCTACGATTCATGCAGTACCTTGATTTCCATTTGACCCAATCGATGGATATATTTCCTCTTTGTCAGCTTTCATTATTGGTTGGTTCAGAGGGTTTCTACCATGTGCTAGATACATTTTGTGCATACTAGAAACATACTTCGAGTTGGTGACTTCACTTTGCTTCATTCGATTCATTCCAAATATTTTTCTGTGTGTTACAATTGTGTTGGACTGATGTGGGATGCCTTAATGCCTTTCATCGAGCAAATATTTTCCCATCGACTCTAACTCATTGCTCCGTGAATAAGGTATAGAGTCCTTTTGTCAGTACCTTAAGGTTTGCAGTCATCAATGGAAGACTCCTTTGCTATCAACAGTGAGAATACATAAATATCTCCTGATTGGTGGATTCTCTCAAGTCTTACACTTCAAATCATTTATTCACACTTGTTAGATTGAACTGGGGCACCTTGACACTCATTATCATTATCGGTGGGTTGTCTCACGTTTGTTAAAGGTATACATCAATGACCGGTAAGAAAACAGTTTCTCACATGGTCGACCTCAAGTCATTTATTCCCATTGTGTAGAATTGTGCCATGGTGATCAATGAAGAACTTGGGTTTGCATCAGCTTGCTTTGGTTCACTTTGAGAACTCCTTCATCTTTCTGCCAGTGACATCGTCCACCCTTATATGCTGCAGTTTTATCACAGCAGTATCTTATATGTTGGCACCCGAGTTGCATTTTGTACTATTTGTTCCACCACTTATGATTTGGTACTTGGATATTGAGTTGTGATTTTAGTGATTCGATATCTATGCAACATCATTGATCATCCTTTTATATGCGATACTTGGACATTATTTTGACTTGTACTTCTGGGAAGTGATTAGATGATTCACTATGTACTTTAAATTTCAACTATACTTGTATACATATTGGATTCGATCCATAATTGATATGTAGACATGCTTTTATTTCATTGAGCATGGGTATGCCTGCCTTAGACATGAGCTATCTTTCTGATTTCTATCACTGTTTTTGCTAGGCTAAAATATGGTGAAATCCTCTCTAGTCCAAGGTTCTTTCTATGCACATAATATATTTCGACCATCATGTACCCCTTCTGATCACATATATTAGGGGGAATCTGTTATAGAATCATTTATCACCTCTATATACTTTATGACTTATGGATTGGCCGTGGGCAACCCTTCCATTCATACTTGGTCACATTTCTCAAAAACCAATATTTTAAAATCCATACGTGACTTTTCCCAATTTTTTCCACATGCACATATGGGTCCATCCATAGTTTAATCGCGTATGCTATTTAAAATATCAAAAAATATTAAAATCCCTATTAATGAGGTAGTTTTTACGATTTTTTCCTATAACTTGACTACCATAGTCCGTGACCTAACTTTTCCCCAACTGAAAAAAATTATTTTGAGGAAGTATCAATACCCCTCAAGGGAATGGCCTAAGGGAGGAGAGAGATAATATTATTGATATTATAGCCTATTATAACCCTGATCAAGTCTGATATTTTCCCTGTGCCTCCCACACTTCCCAATTTTAGGAAACCCTTGTTTCCTTGTGATGATCACCCTCATTCTATGTGACATCCTTTGTGCACCATTTATGGGAGAAGCTTTCTCAGGCTAGGGCTGGACGAATCGGGAGGACGGTTTTGCTTAAGACCATGGAAGATCTCAGGTGATTTCTCCACTATTTTCTGTGCATTCTATCAATAAAATAAGTACCATCATGTTCCTGATGTTCATGTTTTATGTGTATCTTATACATGCTTAATAATCTTGAATTTTTTATTTCATGTTATCTTTATTATATTATTTATGTTAATATGCTGACATCTAGGACATATATGATTTGCAACTAGTTTTTGTTCTTGTTCTTGACTGATTTCTAGTTTCTGGAGCATGAGGAGTAGCAGAGGGTTTGCATCCTATGGGATTGACCTCAAATGAAGGATAAACGGGTAAGGTCCACAATCCTCATTTTCTAGTTTAAAGCATCAAAATTGGTAATTAGAGTCCTTCTTGTGATGACATTCCATCCGCTCTATTAGGTCCCTAAACCAAAGGCCTTAGGGTAGCTTTTCCCGTAACACACGGGTAACCACAAATTAGTATTTTTTATATGGATTCCCTCACATGACCTGACCCAAGTTGACCCGACTTGAATTGAACCAAACACATTTCCTTGAGTGCCCTCACACAGAATGACCCAACCCACCCGAACGAAGGCAGAAGGGAGAAAATGGAAAATTTATCGCACAAACGTGCACAAAGCACATTCAATCGCCCAAACACGACCCAACTCCACCTGAAGGCATTTCATTGGGTGCCCTCACATGGCATGACCTGACCCACCCAAACAAAGACACATAGGATAAAACAAAAAATGTGTCGCACGAACGTGCAGAAGGCATATGGGCGGTCACAAGTTAGCATTTTTGATAGGACCACCCTCACATGACCTGAATCGAATAAGTTAATTCCTTGGGCACCCCCACACGACACGACCCAACCCTGCCCGAACGAAGGTATGAGGGAGAAAATGGAAAACAAGTCACAGGAATGTGCACAAGGCACATAGGTGGTCAAAACTTAACATTTTCAACACGACTACCCTCACACAACCTAACCTGACCCTCCTGAATGCATGAACCGAACGAAGGCACGAGGGAGAAATTGGAAAATGGTTCACACGAACGTGCACAAGGCACATGAGTAGTCACAAATTAGAATTTTTAACACGGTCCCCTGATATGACATGACCCGACCTGACTCGTCCGAGTTGACGACCCGACCCACCTAAATGCACGACCAGACCTACTCGAATGCATGACATGAATGGCATGACCCGACCTACCTGAATGCATGACCTGACCCACCAAAGCACATGACCCAAATAGCATGAAGTGACCCACCTGAATGCACAACCCGACCCTCCCTAATGGCATGACCTGACCCGCCCAAACCGCACAACCCAACCTGCCCGAACACATGACCCAAACAAAGGCTCGTGGAAGAAAATGACAAATAGGCCGCACGAAAATGCACAAGGCACAAGGGCAGTCACCAATTATCATTTTTGACATGGCCACCTTCACATGACATGACCCAACCTGACCCACCTGAACGTGTTTCCTTGGGTGCCCTCACACAACTAAAGCACTGGCACCACCACCGCTTCGTGAAAGATGGTATCAGAGCTCGATTTAGGGAAAATTGAGATTTTTTGAATATTGAAGCAGGAATACATTGACAGGGGTGCAGTTGGTATCAAATCATGGACATTATATTGGTTGGTCTTAGCGAAACATTGGCAGGGGAAAGACATTGGGCAGGGTTGAAGCTACATAACAATACATGGCAAGTTGGGAAGAATGTCAAGGGAGGATTTATCAGACCTTGTACAGGTTGAGGCATATGAAAGAAGAGCACCCACAGATTCATGTTGAACTTGAAGTCTTGGAGGAGAATGTTGAAGTAGATATTCTTCGACTTGGTTGGGCAATGGAGCAGGATGGAGCTGCAGAATGTGATGAGGAAGAAGAAGTCGAGACATGTGAAGAAGAGGATGTTGCAAATGTGTAAATGATAGAGGAATAAATTGATGAACACGTTGGACTAGAATTGTGCACTTTGCAGACATTGATGATGGAGGAAACTTATAGGGGTTAGGGTTTATGGTTTAGGGTGTTAAATGGGTTAGGGATTTAGGGGTTTAATGGGATAAATAGGTTAGGGGTCGATAATTAGGGTTTAAGGGGTTAAGGGTTAAGGGTTTAGAGGTTTAGGGTTTATGGGGTTAAATGGGTTAGGGGTTTATGGGTTTAGGGGGTTAAATGGGTAGGGGGTTAAGGGTTTAGGGGTTAGGGGTTAATGGTTTAGAGGTTTAGGGTTTAGGGGTTAAATGGGCTAGGGGTTTATAGGTTTAGGGGGTTAAATGGGTTAGGGGTTGGAAATTGTGGCTAAGGATTCAAGCTCCATGGAAAAATCTAAAGTCATCAAAAACATTAATGGTTTGTAAGAATTTTCTAAAATAACTTTCCTAATAGACAAACCCCATTGGATATAGGATTCTAAATTTGTAGTTGTAGCAAGTATTTCATCTTGAAAGGTAGAGGGAACTGAACACAAAGTGGAAGGAAAAAATCTATTGATTAAAAAATAAGACTAATTGTGGCAAAATCTCAAAATGAATATTTGGGGATGGATGGATAAAGAAGTATGACTATGAAAAGGAGCCTTATAACAATAATGAGGCTCAAAAATAATTTTCCCCTGAAAATTTTGGTTCTAAAAAACTGAGAGGGCTATGAGGTGCCCATAAGAAGCTATCCCACAAAAGAGTGCTTATCATTTACAAAGCATATATAATAATAATCGTGGAGCCTGCTACCCACCAACGTGTAGAGTAGCTCTAGAGGAGTCCTCAAGATACCAATTAGGAAAAAATTATTTAAAAGAAAAAAAAACAATTGATGCACCAAAAAATATTTCCATCAATAGATCAAGAAAGAAATTAAAATTTGTCATTACAGAGATGACCTTAAGTCTGTTATACTCCCATTTTTGTTTACTAAATTGCCATATCTTGAACTCTCATCAAGGAATATTCAATTTATGTCAACATACTCCATTTGTAAATAGCCAATATGATTATAATGTTAGATGGATCAGACTGCACAAAACTGGGATTGTAGATCCTTGCATTGATAAATTTGGTTTCTTGGATTACAATGTAGTCTAAGTAATGGTTCATTTTTTTCATACTTCGTTTTGAAATGTTGGAGGCGTTTTCTTTTATAGATTATATTCAACTACCTAGTGCCCCAACATGACTTGATAAGAATGGAGACTTGTTTGTTTCTGTTTTGAGTTGTTTTTGGAAGGCATTGATGTTCGTTGTTTCATAAAGGAAAACAACATTGATGTAGGTTGTTTACCATTGTTTGTAATCAAGCAAAATCCAAAAAAACTCTAATTCTTTCCACCAGACAAAATTTCTACCATACCTTATTTTTAGAGGCGTGTGCATGCTTGATAAATTTGTAACCACACACTTATGTACTAGAAATTCAGCATTGGCTAACCCAACCTGCCCGAACGCGTTTCCTTGGGTGCCCTCACATGGCATGACCCGACATGACCCACCTGAACGCATTTCCTTAGGTGCCCTCACACAACCCAACCTAACCTGCACGAACGCGTTTCCTTGGGAGGTCTCACACGACCTGACCCGACTCGACCCGCTCGAATTCGTTTTCCTAGGTGCCCTCACACGACATGACCCGACTCGACCTGACCCACCTGAATGTGTTTCCTTGGGCACCCTTACATGAAACGACTCGACCTGACCCACACGAATGTGTTTCCTTGGGTAGCCTCACACAGAACGACCTGATCAGACCTGACCCGACCCGCCTGAACACATTTCCTTGGGCGTCCTCAGATGACCTAAACTGGACGTGTTCCTTGGGCACCCTCACACAACCTCACTAGACCCAACCTGCCTGAATGCATTTACTTGGGCGCCATGACAATACGACATGACCTGACCCAACGAGACATGAACATGTTTTCTTGGGCGCCATCACACGACCCAACCTGACCCAACCCGCTCGAACTTTGAACGCATGAGAGAGAAAACGACAAACGAGTCGCACGAACGTGCACAAGTCACACGGGTAGTCACAAGTTAGAATTTTTGATACTGCCTCCCTCACACGATCCAAAACAAATGCCTTTCCTGTGGTACCCTCACATGGCATGACCCGACTTGCCCAAATGAAGGAAAAAGGGAGAAAATGGAAAACGGATCACACAAATGTGCACAAGGAACATGGGCAGTCACAACTTAGCATTTTTTATTTGACCACCCTCACATGACCTGACCCGACCCAAACTGACCCACCTAAATGTGTTTCCCTGGGTGCCCTCACATGACCCGACTCAACCTGACCCGCCCGAACACGTTTCTCTGGGCACCCTCACACGACCCGACCCAACCTGCCTTGACCCACACAAACACGTTTCCGTTGGTGCCCTCACGTGACACAACCCAACCTGACCCAATCAAACGCATTTCCTTACGTGCCCTCACATGACCCAACCTGACCCACACGAATGCATTTCCTTTGGTGCACTCACACAACCCAACCCACCCAAACGCATCTTCCTAGGCAAAATCACATGACATGACATAACCTGACCGAACCCGTTCGAACACGTTTCATTGGGCATCCTCACACAACACGAGCTGACCCAGACACGTTACTTGGGCACCCTTACATGACCTGACCCAACCTGACTCGCCCGAACACATTTCCTTGGGCACCCTCACAATACTAGACAACCCAACCTGACCCGACCCGAACACATTTCCTTGGGTGCCATCACACGACCCGACCCAACCTGACCCTCCCGAACTTTTAAGGCACGAGGGAGGAAATGAAAAACTGGTCGCATGAACATGCAAAAGGCACACAGGTGGCCAGAACTTAGTATTTTTGATACGGCCTCCCTCACACGATCTGACCCGAATGTGTTTCCTATGGCACCTTGACACGACACGACCTGACTCGCCTGAATGAAGGCATGATGGTGCAAACAAAAAATGGATCACAAAAATGTGCACAATGCACACGGGCGGTCATAAATTATCATTTTTGATACAGACGCCTTCACATGACCAGACCCACCTGAACACATTTTCCTGGGCGCCCACACACGACTCGATCCAAATTGACCCACTCAAACATGTTTCGCTAGGCGCCCTCACATGACCCAATCTGAACTGCCCCGACCTGACCGAACGTGTGTCCTTGGGGGCCCCAACAAGACATGACCCAAGCTGACCCACCTGAACATGTTTCTTTAGGCTCCCTCACACGACCCAACCCGACATGAACAAACACATTTCTTTGGGTGCCCTCACATGACCCAACCCGAATTGACTTGGCTTGCCCGAACTGGTTTCCTTAGGTGTCCTCACACGACTTGACCTAAACTGAACCACCCAAACGTGTTTCATCGGGCACCCTCATGCTTTTGCATATATTATGAAGTTGAGGGCCAGACTTAAATTTAGGAAAATGGTTGATTTAATATTATATATATTATATATCGTCGCTATTCTGACACTTTCGAATATATTATAAAGTTGGGGGCAAGATTTACCTTTAGGGAAATGGTTGATTTAATATTATATATATTTTATATATCGTCGTTATTTTGAATATTATTATGCTTTTTCATATATTATAAAGTTTGGGGCGAGACTTAACTTTAGGATAATGCTTGATTTAATATTATATATATTATATATATTCGCTATTTTGACAATGTCGCAATTATGATGCTTTTTTGGTAGTGTCGCAAGAGCGATGCTTTTTGGCGAGATTAAAAAATTGAGAAAAAATTGAGAACTTTCCGACAATAACCCAAAACTGTCAGAACAAAGTGTCAGAAAATTGACCATATGTACTAGTGACTAGCTATCAGATATAGGATAAATAAAATAAACATCTAAGATTTTTGCAATTATTCCTTCAAAAATTCTTGTAGAGCTAGGTCCATATGCCTATGGGGTTGTTGGACAAGTTAGTCTCCCTCCTGAATATAAATTTGATGAGTACAAGTTTAAGGAGGGATGCCTTTCATTTCCTCATATCCCCATGCAATGGCATCAATATGGTTTTGCAACAACTTTACAAGTTTCTCTTATTGTGATACATCCAGGTCTGAGCCAATATGTAAATATTTTCCCATACTAATCTTGATAAGCGTGGTTTAAGGTTTGATAGTAAAAAGAGGTGCTACTAGAGACTATGGTGGGGAAGGTTTGGAATCATGACTTCTTGAAAATATAGACTAAATATTTGACATAATGACTCAAAATTTGGCATGGTATCTAGATTATTCAAGAAGTCTCGTATCTCACCCTCCTGAGTTGACTCAGTATAATGATGTATCATCGAAACTGACTAAGTCTCCTTGTCACTACTGTAATCTAGACATAAGGTATCTTGAAGCCCTTGGATAGATCTAGTAGGTGGATATAAGGTGACTTTATTCCTAGAATCTCCATGGGAAATGTACATGTCACCAGAACGACATCCAATGTAAGAATCAATCGTAGCAAGCCAAGGTCATCCCAAGATCAAGGGATGTCCTCCCAAAATATTATTTGGCTGTATCATAATGAAGTCTGTGAGATATTCCCAAGAGTCTATCGAAAAAAACCACATCATCCAACACTCCCTACGACTTTATTTTAGATCTGTCTGCCAATTCAAGCACAATAGGAGTAGGACGAATGTGGAACAACCCAATTTGATCCATGGTTTTCTTGGTCATAAAGTTAATGTTTTCCCCCATGTCTATAAGAACATTGGATACAAGTACATCACCTGTCTGAACAGAGACAACAAATTTTCAAGGGTCGGAATATTTTTCAATTTGCACGCACCCTGTCATTAACTCTGCTACTCTTCCAACAAATTGAATGGTTTGAGGTTCTACTCTTTTCCTTCCCAACTTCTTGAGATAAAGTTACCTAATGATTTTTGTACATATGGGGATCCCTTTGATATATTGGAGAAAAGGGGCCTTTATGAAAATATTCCTAAGCTCAGAAGCCAGACTAGACTCAGTAACGGGGCCATTCCTCTCCAAAAATAGCCTCTATGGATAGGGAGGCTAGTTTAAAGAGGATGGAAAAGGCTCTGAAGGTACGGGGATAGGTGAATGGTGACATCTCTCCCAGAATGGTCAAGAGTTTCCTCCTCACTTTTCTCTTCGATAATCACCATGGGTTTCTTTTGTTTTTATGATGTTACTACCTTCCCTGATCTCAGTTAGAGGTCATTGACTCCAATCAGCATAGATTTATAGTTGGGTGGAAGAAGAAATTTAATAGAATAGATCATTTGTACCTCTTTATTGTTGGGATTTGGTATAGGTTTAGCAGGCAATTGAGGAGGTCTGAATGGTGGAGGTAAAGGTAATGGTGACATTAGCTAAATTATTTTGGGAAATGATGGTTGCAGCATTGGGTAAGGTGCATATGTAGGTGGATATGATTTCATAGGTGCAGGATAGGAATGATATGAATGGTTTGTCACTCTTCAACCTTGTTGCCAAGATTGGGAGGGTATTCCATACTGAAATTGGTTCCCATGCTGCCATAGTTTAGAATGATTAGTGTTTTCATAGGAATATGGTTGAGAAATATAACCAAAAAATGTGGAGGAAGTTCATGAGCCATACATGCACCTACCTAAGGCCAATTTCTCTGTGCTCCCATAACATGCAATGACTCAAGTTCAGGCTACCCTCCCTCGAATAATGCTTTCAATCCAGGTATGGAGGGAAATTTTTCGGTGGCATGGTTCTCTACACAAATCAAACATTTATTAGTTTCTTTAACATCATTAAGACATTCTCTTAAAGGATGTTTTTTCCTACACTTTGGACAAAAAATAGACAATGACTCTTGTTCTTCTACAAGTTTTTGTTGAAATTTTAAAGATTCTATTTGCTTGCTAACAATATTCATTATTTAAATTTTCATATTGTTCATTTTTTTCTCTAACCCAATAATCATAGCATCCGTAGATCTAGATTTTTTATTTCTACTTCGAGTTCCTTTACCAAATCTAGATTGATTCCTTGATAATTTCCTGTACGGGTCACAAATCCGATCAAAAGGTTTATGAGAAATATCCCCTTGTCCTAACATATTTAAGTTATTTCTAGCATCATCAGTAAGGCCACATAAGAACAAGGTTTGAATAGTACTTAGTTCAAATTTTTGTTTTTACCTTTGGAGGATATACAAAAAAATTTCCGGATAATCTTCCAAGGTCTCATCATCACCTTGCACAATGGTGAAGATTCCATCCTACATCTCTCTATTTTTAAAATATCCCTGATATTTCAATAAAAAAACTCTCTTCATTTTCTCCCAAGAAGCTATAGTGTTTCCTCCTAATCACATGAACCGGCGTAATGCTGAATTCTTGAGAGTTATAGGAAACAACTTTAACTTTTGAGCATCTGAGGAGTAATCATAGATTCGACATAATATGTCAAATTTCAACAACAAAGAATTTGGATCCTCATGTACCTTACCATATAAATGAGGAAGAGTATATGGAGGAATATTTTTCATTTGCACAACTATGTCTAGATCCACAATCTGAAATCCGAAGATGGACTATTCCTCATTTACCTGGTTTTCTCCACTTCCCTCAGCATGGTCTTCATGATCAGCCATTCTTGTACCTCTAAGTGAATTGTTGTCAATAGGCTAAGAAGCTAAACTATGGGTTAATTTTTTTTTAAGTCTAACAATCTCCTTCTTCCCCTTCATCAGTTGTATCACACCCAAACTACTGTCACCAGAGTCCAAGTGGACAGTTCCCGCATGATGGGTCTTTGTCTGTTTGGACTTTCTTCCTACAAGAGAAGGTCCAATATGAGAAAAAGTTTCAAATTTATTAGTGTTTCCTCGACACCTAATGGGCTTCGGACCCCTACACCTTTTAGGCATGTATCTCAAAAAATGACAAAACAAAAAAACTCAATCAAATGTTGCAATTAAAATAAGAATCAACACCTATAAAATCCTTCAAACAATAGAAGAAAACTGGAGGAAAAATATAATAGCAGAATTACCCCTATTGTAGAAAAAATGAAATTTCTTCCCAATTTCAAATTTCCTCCCTGGAAACGATGCCAAAATGTTGGGTGCAAGAATTGCGGTTCAACAAAATCCTTCAACACTTAATAGTCAACCCAGGGGTTTCGTAAAACTTAGAGGTGAAGCACAGGAAATGAAAAAATGGATATGAACCTTTCCTAGTTCTATTGTTACTTCTTTAATTACAATATTGTAGAATCACAAAGAATGATCACACGAAAAAATAATACCAAAGAAATTCTAGTGCTGGAATATGAAATAAAGTACTTTGCAGGGAAGTAAATAAAAGGAATTCTTAAGTTTATGTAAACAATATTAACTAATAAAATAGATAGTTATGATTATTTTCAGTATGTATATATGATATAATAATAGTTGGATTATTAAAGGTGTTTGTCTTCTTTGAATATATTCCTTTCTACACTAAACTGCCATTCCTGTACTACAACAATGTTCTTGTACAAGAACGTTGTTCCTGTACATGAATGAAGTTTATCTGTCAGAAGTATGTTCTGTAACTGTATTGAATATTTTAACCTTCATACAACAGCTCTAAGTATCTGGGCTAGGGTAATTTGTTCCTATACCAGGATATCAATTCCTGTACCAGAATAAAGGTTCCTACACCAGAAAACTAGTGTTCCTGTACCAAGTTTTCAGATTACTTTCAAAAAGCAAAAAGTGTGTTAAATAGGGAGATAGATTGCAAAGTAAACAAATCTCTGAAAAAAAACTTCCACAAGCTTAAGTATGCTTCAAATAAAATTAAACTTGGAACAAGAAATGATTTCAAAAGTCAAAGTAAATATTTCTTAAAACAAGAAACTTCTTCCATGCAATTAAAGAAATTATTTGATTGTGACAACAAGATTTTTCCTATTATGGTTGTTCATATGAATTAGATCTGCTTCTTAATTGTTTTAACTCAAAAGCTTCACTTGATAATTTAACATAACATTCAATCCTTTCCTCAAAAGTGAAAACATAGATCCTTATGTTATAACATTTTTTATTCTATATTCATAAAAGCACAATTAATTCTTAAGTCTAAAATCTAGATATTAAGAATGATTATGTTTTAGAAATAAACACTCACTTGTAGAAATACATCAAGATATTACAAAGGAAAATAAGCAAAAATACTTGCAGAAATGAACCAAAGAAATCAACTTGTAGAATTGAGAATGAACTGGTTCAGGATGCGTACTAGCACTATTCTCGCAGAAATAAATCAAACATAAAAAGGAAAAATTTATGCAAGTTAAAATCAACCTAAACTAAGCCTGCACACCATGGATTCATCACACAATAATTGCAAATGAAATCAAACCTGTTACTTGTGAAAGAATAGAAATTGTTATGTAATTCACACTTTGCATTTGAATTAAATTAACACACCTTCAACAAAGGGAGAACGAGTTGTGTTGGTTGGGCCCTAGACAACCGGCTAGTTTCCCTATTACGGAATCTGGAAACTTAGCCTCACAACGATGCATCACCATAAGATTGAAACTTAGAAATAAAATAACATGGCATAGTCCTTTGTATTATATTCTGAATAATAAAATGTAAATAATGAGATCGAATCTAGCCCAGGAAGAGCGTGATACCAAAAGAAAACAATTCATCAAAATTACGGTAGCATCACTAGCTATTTCCTATCAGATTTTTACGTTATATACAACCCTTAGGCCTATAGCCGTAACAAAAATATAACAAAATTTTAAACTAGTCCTTTTGGCTATTAATTTTTTTTAATCTGAGGCATATGGTCAGTGTCCTAATCTTTAATATCTGCTAATGTCTCTCTTGATACGAGCCCAAATTGATATGAACTGATCTTCAACGAAAGATCTGCATGGATAGTGAGTTGTCACATGAGTGCAGGAACTGTCAACTGGTGCAGGAATCCTACCTGCACTCATCCATTCTACCACAATGATTAATACGTTGTTCATCAAATACTTTGAGAAAGAAGAAATATTAGTTGTACAGATAATTTAAAGGTATAAAATCCATAAATAAATAATAAATTCCATGACAAGCCTTAAATATGAAAATATAAAGAGAGTGTAGGAATGGGCATGATTTTATAAAAAGTGCAGGAATGAAGGGGTTCCAATCCTGAAACATACATTTCAGGTCATGAGTTTAGAGTAGGATAGAGGTTAAAAATGAAGCAATTTACCATACCAAAATTCTCCGTGAAGTATTGATTCATCATTCATATTACCATGGCTTCCCCACTTACCTCATGCATAAACATAGTCTCTTGCATTCCTTTACGTGGTTGGACACAAGCATATGATCAATGATCGCACAATGTTTCGAATCAAGATTTGGTAATGAAGTTCTCAAGCTTTATATTTTTAGAGTATAGTTTTTCATCTTTGGTGTTTCTTTTCTATGAGTAAGCCTGAACAATAACCAAACAAAGTCACTTTAGGGACATAAACATTGCTCTGTTTCCAGTGAGCTTGGACAGTACCCCAGTGCAGTTTCTTGCTTCACCTCTTCGCGTAGGAATCCTTTCTCTCACTTCACCTCTATTTATTTATTTAAAGAATATTTTTCATTGACACTTATTTATTTATGGGCAAAAGAGTATCCCGAGTTATTGAGAGAAAGAGAGGTTGTCCCTTTAGAGAAGCACATATAAGACCTCTGATATTGGTTTGATCATTTAGATTTAACCCTTTCCCTTATTTACGTGATTGAACCATATTGAAAAAACTGAAACATAAGACAAAGTGCAGGCATGAGGTTTCCATAATATACAAGGAGGTCATGGTTCGACATAAGGCTTTCTTAACGCAAGGATAATATTTTCTGTTGGAACATCATCGACCAAAAGATGTAACCTAGACAAGGAAGAAGGATAGAGTTTTAGACAAAAGTTTCAGTTTCACAAAGTCCTTTTTCTATTTTTCCACATTCCCTCCTAAGACAACATAGCATCTTCATGCAAGGTCTTAAGGATGCAACAAAATGAACATATGTTAACAAAAAATAAAACAAAATGAGAATACAAGACAGAGAATGGCTAAAGAAAAACTTGAAATGAAACCAAAACTATAAAATATAAGACAATCTATAGGGAACGGATGCAGGATGGATGTACAGGTAAACTACAATGCAACTATACCTACTCCTATTATAACTAGCTAGAAGGCGAGGGTCATGTATAATGGAATTTATAATGTAGCCGCCATAATCGTTCCCAACCTGCATACACAAAGATATGAATAATTAGAACAAATATAAAGTTATGTGCAAAGGAAAAGATAAAAACTTGAATAGCTTGCACAAAAAATTGAAGGTCTTTCCTATGGGTAGAAAGATGTGTGACAACCACTAATTTCATCCAATTTACAATCTTACCTTTTCTATGAATACCATAATCATACAAACCTTGGAAGCTTCTCACGGATGAGTTTCAATTTGCACCAAAATTTTTAGCAAGCGTGAGGAAATATTGCAACTTGTTATTTTTGACAGACATTTCCAAGTAATAATGTTCCAACCATTCAATGATTGGATCATGAAATTCATGATGATCCTCTTGAAAACCTCAAAATATTTGAAAAGATGATTTTTCAATTATAGGTGCGGGATTGTGATGAGAATCTTGTGAGAAAAAATGGATCTGATCATATTCAGCAGTCATGTCAAGACAATGAGTAACTGACATAAACATCAACAAAGGATGAAGTTCCTCAACCGCTTGATAGAAATCTGAATAGTGAGAAGTTAAACCATGAAGATAGAAAGATGTAAAACAATTTCCATTGGATATACTAGTGGGAAAATGATAAAAAAAATGACAATTGTCAAGGACAAAATGATGATTAGATGGTTTGATTAAAGCATCAGATTCCAAATTTGTAATTAACCACGATAAATAAATTTGAACAATTTTGAAAATTCTTATAATAATAGAATCATCTTTTTCACATGATGCATGTGATAGTCAATTTATTTCTAACTGGTAACACACTAGACTAGCATCATAATCATCAGAAGAAGTGGAATTAGGGGAATTTTGAGGTCTAAAATGGCCTTCCTAAGGAGATTAAAAAATAATAGTGGAAATAATAAAATAAGATTTGATTAAATCATCAAATTTTAGAGGGAAAAATGAAAAAACTATTCTTTCAACTCATATTTTCAATTTATCTCCCAAAGTTTTTACTCAAATTTTGAGCGGGAGTACTCGTTGGATGAAAAATTTAATTACTCGTCCAAGGAGTACCCATGTTGAATACTTTTTATGGATCCTTCTAGACAAAACATGAGAAATACATGAAAAATGCGATTGCAATCACATTTTTTCATGTCTTTCTCATTTTTTGTGTAGCAAGGTCCATCAAAAGTATGCAACATGGGTACTCTTGGGATGAGGAATTAAATTTTACATCCAACGAGTACTCCCGCTCAAAATTTGAGTAAAAAATTTGGGATATAAGTTGAAAATTTAGTTTTATTATTTTATTATTTTTTATATTTTTATCCTTTTACATAAAAAATGGCAAATCATCCCCCATGGTTGACATCATCATCTTGAATCCTAATGGTCCTTATAAATTTTATTTTGGTTGTACATTTTTCTTAGGAGGCCCATTTTAGACCTCAAAATTCCCCTAATGGAAAGGAATGCCAGTACAAGAAACACATGACACCAACCATGATTCATTCACATTCAAGAGGATTTCAGATGCAATGAAGAACATGATTCACGATACAATATTCACAAGGAAATCTAGGAGCTACTCATCATGAAAAAAATAAGAGAGATATGATTTCTTCAGCCAAATATTCTCATTGGAAATATCAACTTCGTAATTACATGGCTCTATGAAAGATACACATTCCTAATTTTATTTTGATGCATGAGATTCACATGAATATGAATGCACTGAGAAATATTCTTGAATCCAATCACAAGTAAAATCTCAATATTTTGAAATATTACATATAAAATACCAAACATATTTGAGAAAGAGATTTACATCAAGTGAAACCATGCAAAGAGAAAGATTGTGCGAGAGAAACCAGATCTAACTTAGTTCAGGGGAATCACCACAGTAGCGAGATCTTGACATAACCATCAATGGAAGTTGAAGTTCCTTGATTCCCTTGAAGGTCCTAGAACTTTCCAGGATTGTAAAATTTCATTTTGAGGCTTGAACTAGATCATGCATGGTTTGAGGATAGCTACTACCGCAGGTTTCAATAAGGCCATTTATCACGGAATGGAATTTATATTTGTATTTGATTTTACCATATTTTTCTATTTCAACAACCAGATTACTCAAGTCAAAAGATTTTTCTGAACACAATTTCAAAGATAAATGAATCTGTGAAATTTCATGAGCAATTTGATTTGAAGAGTTCTCTTCATGTAAGAGAATAGATGATGAGGGATGGGAAGAGCACTCAATTATTTTACTTTTTTCAATTTCACAATGGAAAATCTCACTTCCTTTTGTCAATCGAGAAGATAAATCATCGGATGAAGAACCTAAATAGAATGGAGTATATTCTTCACAAGTAGATGCATCAAAACTACATAAAACAAGGGATAGTGAGATGGAGGGGAATTTGAGATGAGGACATCTTCCTTGATTGAATCAGATTATGGATCTAAAGTAAAATCTTCATGAGAAACTAAAATAATATTTGATACACCCAAGAATTCATGATTGTATACATACACAGAGTCATCAACATTGGACTTATTATTTCCCAAGACTACCGATTGATCGAACGAATTTATTACATTTGATTCACTACCAAGATTAGCATATTGAAAATCATCCAATAATGGGAGCTCGTCCTCTTCACATTGAGGATTTTGGAAAATAGAAGAAAGATAGAAAAATTCTTCACCTTCCTTCTCTTGTACTTGTGTAATGTGACTTCCTTGCATCTGATCACAATTTGAACTAGTATCATGAAAATCAAGAGAGTGTGAAAAAATATTTGGTGGAACAAATTGCTCTGGTGGATCATGATACAAAGAGTCATGGCCTGTAGAGGATAGATAACATAAATCCATGTTAGATTCGATACTAGAGTTATGAACAATAACATCATCTTGCGGAATGGAGGAGTTATTCTTCACCATAGGCTTCATGAGTGATTCTGGTATTTCCTCCATTAAATTTGAGTTATGATAAGCAAAAGAAGAATAAGAAGATAGGTTAAGGACTTGATTAGAATATCTACCAACATTATTATCATCAAAAGGAGGCACCCTCGTTGGAACTAGAAAATGAGGAGGACAAGGAACAAAAGGAATAGTAGGTTCATCCTCTAGAATTAGAGGTGTCTCATGATTCACAGGAGTTGGGGGAGTGGGAAAATGAGGGGGGTTAGGTTCACCGCGTAAAGAAATAAGAAACAAGTGCTCACAATCTTGTTTGAATGAATCCCAACTCATATGTTATTCTAAAATTTCATAAGAAAGGTGAAGGAATCGATTAGAAAAATCCTCAACTGATTCATTAGGCTTAATTCTTAAGAGATTGATTCTTCTACAAAAATTTTAGTGATTATACCTATCAAATTCCTTATTAATCTCCTTTGCAAGCTGGTTGAATGAATGGATAGAAGAAATGGGTAATGTATGAAACCATCAATTAGTGCGACCTTCAAATGTGAGGGTGAGTAATCTAGCGATGAAATCCTTGCAATATATTTTTTAGAAAAGAAAACGAAAAACTTGAAACAAATGTTCATGAAAATTTAATTTACCCTCACTATCAAACTTAAATTGGGGTATATTATGAATAACTTCCACATGGGTGGTAAATTTAACATATTTATAAAAAAATCCTAGGATTATGATTTGAATATGACCCCTTTAGAATCATACATTCAAACCAAACTCAACGGGCACAACCTATCATGTGGCCCTCTTTCTAGTGCCATTGTTGACAGTATTGGAAATATATCAACGAAGCGGTCTCCCCAATGTTAAGTCCAAATTTAACCTCACACCGTTTGGAGTAGGAGCCCCATCAGGAATATCAAACCAGTCACATGTATTCTTATATATATTCCTTGGCTCTAACTGCGAGCAAAAGAGAGGAGTGCAAATGTTCCTTCAAAAAGAAAGGGGGGTATTCCTAGTGAGTGTTCGATCATATGTGTGTCAAAGTATTTCTACTATAGGGGAGATAAAAGGTGAGCCTATAAGAGAGAGGTAATAATACAACCTAAGAAGAGACACACACAAACAACAAGATTTTTCTAACATCCAATGGAACAATCCATAATGGACGTGACAGTGATTACAAACAATGAATGAGAAAGGTTTGTCTAATACCCAACAAAATGGTCTACAAGGATGCAACAACAATAAACACTGTTACAACAAATTATCAATGAGATAAGTTCTAAAATAACTGAAATATTTCAACTACCTTAGCACATGTGAGAGAAAACATCGAATATGAACATCTGTAGAATAGTCCTACAAACATTCATAATTCATGCATGAAGAACGTTCTAGCCTTGAAGGCTTCTATTATTAAGTAAAATTCCCAATACACATCTATACAATGAACACCAATAGCTCCAATAGTGGAGCGTTGGAGCTACTCCTTGCTCCACAAAATAACTATTTTATCTCTCCAATTCTTTGTTGGTGTAGTTGTTGAGGCAATTTAATTACCTATAATTTAATTTTCAGCCTGGGGGTTTCATAAACTTGTGAAGCATGCATGCACTGTATATGCTAGAAATTAACCTTCAATTTATATAAATCTAACTATGAAATCAAATGATGACAAACCAAAAACATAAGGAAACTGAAATCAATCTACATAAATGAAAAACTTAATCTATGAAAGGCAATTCAAATCTTATTCACAAACGTTGTCTCATATGAACGTGCACACAATGTCTTGAAAATGAATCTTTTAATATAGGAATTAAAATAAATCTAATCTACTTGCATGAAATCAAAATTTGATCAATACACATACCTGAATGATTGAAATCATACTTAATCCAATAACAAGAAAGTAAATTTATGCTAATGAAAGGAAATCTAGTCTACGAAAGAAAGAAATCTTAATCTATGAAAAATAGGAAATCTAATCTAGGAAAGCAAGAAAATTTAATCTAGGAAAACATTGAAATATAATCTACCACATATGTATAAGTGGAAATCTAAACTATCACACATGCATAAATAGAAATCTAAACTATGACACATTTGTATATAATTGGAAATCTAAACTTCTTGCAATAATTTGAAAAGCATGAATTCAAATCTAAACAATATTAACTACAATGAAAGAAAAGTAACAGATCCATCTAAACCTACAAGAGCACACAAAAAAAATGAGCATATGAAAACTTAACTTATGAAAGAATGTAAAAGAACATGAAGGAAATAATAACAAATAATGAAATGAAAACTAAACTAAAATAAAGAAATGAATGAAATTATGATACAATCTCACACTCATTTAGGTGGCCAATCCAATGATGCATGATGATGGCAAGTGAAGAAGCTCCATATGCAATAAAAACCAAATCAAAGTGAAAGAACACTCATGATTATGGTGCCAAATATATTTATTTATTCAAAACATGAGCATGACTCCAAAATTTACACATGCCTTTGAGAGGAGAAGGCTCTCCTATTTGTACAAAAAAACATAAGAAGCTACCTCATTAATTAGGATCCACTATTCTCTCCCTAGATCCCTAAAAATATCATAGAGGTATAACTCATATAGGTAATGATGAGACACATATATTCTTTGACCATGATTTTTCTCCATGACATATGGTTGATTCCTATCCCAAATCGTCTTCCAATATTGAATAGAATTCGAAATTGATCCTTGGAGGTCACATAAGAGTGCCTTGGAAGCTTCCAAATGACCTACAATTGTCATGAAACTCAAGCCCCTTTTAGGTATAAGCAAGTATATGTCATTTTTATAAAATTTAACCATTAATTCACTATAAACACTTGAAAAATATAACTTTAGGAAAATAAAATTAGGAACCCATATGATGATAGAGATGTAGAGTTATATAGTGACAAAGTGATGGAATGAAGGTAATAAAGGTGAAATGAGGGTGTGAATGAAGTGAAAATATATGTCATTTTAAAGACATTTTGGAGACCCAACATACCCCTCAACTAGAGTGATTGCATGTCCTCATGGAAATATTTCATTAATTCCTTTTATTTTCTTGCAACGTCTTTACTTTTGAATGAGCTTGGCTTATATCAATGCTCTTTAAACTTTGCATTTGATTATATTTGAAAATTTCATTTATTTTTGCAAATTATTCCTTGTCATATATTGAATTGCAACATGTTTAGTTGGTTCTTGTGTGGTGACCAAATTTTAATTGGTATTGGTTCTTGTGTATCAATACCATGTTTTTTTTTGTTGCAGCAAGGTTACTTTAACATTTTGAGAATTCATCTTTAAATCAACCATATAATATGCTCATTATTTAGTCATCATTTTGCAAATCATACAACTTTTGAACCATAATGCAATCATAATTTATTAGGACAAGTATGTTAGGATGAAATGAAGTGAAATAGAATGAAGTGATATGAAAAGTGATCATAAATGGATGTTCCTCCCCCGAAAATCAAAGGTGTTTTTGGTTTTTAAATGAGAAAGGAAATATGTTAAAGTATTTTACAAAAATTATAATTTCAGTATTTAAGGAAGTCTATGATTAAAAGCTAGAAAAGAACATACCTTTACTTACCTAAGAAGTGGATAAATTGTGGATATGTAGAGAAGTTTTGATCCTGCTACTAAATCATGGAATATAATGTGGGATTTCATCTTCTTCGTGGTTGCATAAATGGTGGATGAGGTCATGAAAGTGGATTCTTTATTTCTGCTGCTAAATCTGTTGTATTCACTGCAAAATGTTGAAGTGATATATTCTTCACCTGCTAGAAAACCCAATGGTACAATTATAGTCATGTGAAAAATGTGTTGTTGTTGAGCACGAAGAGAAGTCATTGGATTATTGGCCATTAATTAATTTCTTTAACCAATGCAAGGAAAACTTTCCATTATTGTCAACAAGTGCCAAGGTAACTGATTACATCTTGCGAAGTGTGAATAGAGGAGATGATGTCGAGCCACTTGCAAGATCCAACGATCAAGGGACATTGATGTATTCCCATGATTGTCAGCAAGAGAACTTGTCATTAATTCATACAAGCCTCCTGGTATTGATAAGGACTCTAGCCTTGATCCTATAGAAGGTGTTGATGTCGATAGGCCAAGACTTGTTAGAAGGGAGGCATTAATGAATCCCCCGTCATCTAATGTGAGTATGGAATAATGATTTTGGAAAGATCATGGATGAAAATTTGCATCAAGCAGGATTTATTCAATGGAAAGGAAAATAACAAGAGGGTAAACAAGTGAACCGAAAGCAAAAGGAAAAATCAACATGTAAGTGAGTTGAATGTATTTATTAATGAGTTACTGAAAAATAATGGAAATAGTGGAAAATGTAAATTTAAAATGTGAATGAAACATGTGACACATGCAAGGAAAATGGTGATGATGATGTTTAGTGAAAATTCCTTAATAGCTTGTGAGTTTGGAGATGAAAACTGATGGCTTTTATGGATGATATAAATGGATATAATTGGTTCATGTTTCTTGAAATTGGTCGTAGAAAAAAAACCATGCATAAATTGGTTTCCTTCAATTCTGCAATTGTCCTGGAACCTTAAAACAAGCATGGCACTAACGTTGCAATAAAATGTAAGTGTATTCAAAGAGAAGTGATCAATTTCTCTCGGTAGCTCTGTAATTTTTTTTCATAATTAATGCTTAGTAAAACAGGTTTATGACGTGTCTTCATTTCAAATTATCATGGTTAGTCCAATTTCACAATTGCGATAGTAAATCCAATTTCTAAAAAAATGATGAAATGCACAATTTCCTCAATTTAGATTTGAACCATAGCATTTCATAAAGATAAATAAATATTATTTTTTTGAATGCTTAGTGATTCCTGCAAAAAAAATCTTCGATCAAAATTCTCTAATCGACCCCTGTAGATAAAGTGCTCTTATGGTTCTTCTTATTCCCTGTATCATGCTTGAAAACATAATATTAGATGAAACTATTTCGACAATGCAAAAAATCAATATTAAAAAAATTCAATTCTCAATTAAATTCGGTTAAGATGAGCTATTGTGTCTTTATTCAATTTATTTTGTCCTGTGATTTTTTATTCTTTCCTTTGTTTCTTGTTTCAACGAGGTTTTTCAACTCCATAATTGTGCAGTTTCTATAGATAAAATCATACAGAAATAGTTAAGTACACAGATGTATGCAAACAATTAATCTGACCTTTAAATTCAGTAATACCTCTTCTAGAAAAACTTACCCTAATTATTTATTGATGCAGTAATATATATATATTATTTATGAAAATAACATACAATATAATTACAATCTAAAAATTAATGAAATACTTACAAAATAAAAAATTAAATATTAGAACATCACTCCATTAACATAAAACATATGTACAAACAAAACAACATAACATCAAAATAAATATGCCATAAACAATGTGAAAAATTATAATGTGGCTTGGAAGTATTGCAGTGAAGAGTGTTTAATTTCGACCATTGCTATTGATCCCCGAGGAAGGAGAGGAAGATGGTTTACTTAATGTGGTGGAACAAATCTTCATGAGTTTTGGTTTGGATTTTGTTTTATGTATATTACCTTCGTAGAATGCTTGGAAGATGTGGAATTTTAGGGTTTTTTTCGAATTTCTTGTATTGAAAATTGAGAGATAGCTCTAAATTTTATTTTTTTTGCTGTGGAAGGGAAATATTTGGTTCTCAAGTGTCTGGGAAGAAACCAAAATAGGTCTTTTCGGCTAGATTGTTAGGTTAATTAAACCTTCCAACCGTGAACTAATATTCTAATAAGGTATTTTCTTTTTAATCTTCAGAATTTATGGAAGAAGCGATCACATATGGTCTCTCGAAAATAGAAAGTGTTTTGATATTATGTAGTAAGGCCTCATATTTATGTGTTTTATGACCCACCATACTTTAAATTTTCAATTGCAAGTTCCATTTGCATTGTTAATCCCTTAAAAACTCACACTGATAACAGTAGTTTGGTGCACAGAAATTTGCCTCTCTTCCAGAGCTTTGCCTTCAACATTCTAGATTGAATAATGCCATTGAATCCTCATTTGATGGCCAAAATCCCTCAAATCATTACCAACAAGTGGTGTATTCATTAAATTAAAAAAAAAAATTCATGCAATTTGAAACATATGGCTCAAAAGATCCATAAAAATCTCTCAAACGGTTATGATTTGAGGAAATCACTAACAATAAACTTAATTCACCCTGTTCTGAGGAAAAACCATGTTTTATTTTTTTGAGATTTGTCCCCAATTGGTCATGTTATCACTCTGCCAAATTCCCAAGGCTGAATAAGGAATCCTAACAGAGGTAACCAAAAACCAAGCTTTCGACTTGATAGCTAGCCTTATCAAGCCGGAGAGGGCTCTCTCCAAAGGTTCACAGCCAAGAGGGCTGGAGCAGTTAGGGTTTTAGGCTAGATATGAAATGCATGGGTTTGTTTTGTTCTGATTTGTTGTTTATTAAGGTTCATTTGTTTTGTTTTTATTGTGGTTTATTAATTTTATAATACAAATGTTGTTTTATATTTTTTTTTTCTGTTTTTTTGTAATTTTTTAGATTTTGTTTTTATTATTTTATTTTGTTTATTTTTGTTTGTTTTTGTTTTATGTTTTATTTGATGTTTTTTTATTATTTTGTGTTGATTTCTTTTTATTTCTATTTTGTTATTTGTTTTTATTTGTTTAAATTAATTATATATATATATATATATATATATATATATATATATATATATATATCGTTTTCAAAAGATTAATGTAATAAGATAAAGATAGCTTCTTTGAAAAATATAGCAAATGATGAAACAATTTTATGAGTAATTTTTTTTTTATTGATGAATTTTGAATTTTTATTCTAGGCTAACGCAAATTATTTATTTATTTTTATTTATTATTTATTAAATTTTTTTTTTCTCTTTCAGGTCATATAAGAGCCTACTAATCAATTTTTAAATTCTTTTTTAAATGAAAAAAAAAACAAAATGGAATTGATTTTATTTCAAATTTTACATTTTCCTTCTTCATAAACGTGATATTTTTTATTGAAAATATTTCTATGTGGCTCTTACTGCACCACTAGAAATCCAATAAAAACCAGTGAAAGAAACAAAAAATTCTAAAAACTTTAAAAATTTAATCAAGAACTAAATTAAGAACCTAAATGTAATCATATCTAATTTTATTTTTCAACTTTATCCTCTGCTTATTTGAATTTTTTTTTTTTTTAAGTATATGAATGTTCCAATGGATCCATTTACAGATTAAAATTTCTGAAATGCTCATATCCAGCTTTTCAAAATGTACCTGATTGTGTGTGAGGACATAAGAAATCGTTTTTTTTTATCTAACACAAAGATTAGTTGAAGGCTGAATGAATGTCACAACATAGTTAGTTGTTGGAACCAGTCTTCCATATAGTCCTTGCACTCCAAAAAATGTTTGTTCTAGATTCTATATCTTTCATCCATAAATGGTTTAGTGTCGAAAAACTTATTCTAAAAAAAAAATATTGAAATGTATGCAGCTAAATGATTTATGCATCTACATGTTTTAACCATGCATCTAGGAATAAAAATAAATAAAAATAAAAACTGAAAATAAAATCTAGAATGAATGCTATATTCTATGCACACTTCCCCGAAAACAACACCAAAATTTTGAGGCAATTTAATTACCTATCATTTAATTGTCAACTAAGAGGTTTCGTAAAACTTGCGAAGCATGTGTGCACTATATATGCTAGAAATTAACCTTCAATTTAGATTAATCTAACTACGAAATCAAATGATGACAAACCAAAAACATAAAGAAACTGAATTCAATCTACATAAAGGAAAAAATTAATCTATGAAATATAATTCAAATCTTATTTAGAAAAATTTGTCTTATATGAATGTGCAAACAATCTCTTCAAAATGAATCTTTTAATCTAGGAATGAAAATAAATTTAATCTACTTGCATGAAATGAAATCTTATCTATACACATATTTGCATGATTGAAATCAAACTTAATCTAATGACAAGAAGGTAAATTTATGCTAATGAAAGGAAATCTATTCTAGGAAAACAAGAAATATTTAATCTATGAACAATAGAAAATCTAATCTAGGAAAGCAGGAAACTTTAATCTAGGAAAACATTGAAATCTAATCTACCACATATGTATAAGTGGAAATATAAACTATCACACATGCATAGCATAAATAGATATCTAAACTATGACACACTTGCATAGAATTGGAAATCTAATCTAGGCACACTTTATGAATTCAAAATCTAAACTTCTTGTAAGAATTTGAAAAGCATGAATTGGAATGTAAACAATGTTAACTACAATGAAAGAAAAGTAACCAATCCATCTAAACCTGCAAGAGCACACAAACAAATTGAGCATATGAAAACTTAACTTATGAAACCATATAAATGAACGTAAAGGAAATAATAGGAAAGCATGAAATGAAAACTAAACTACACATAAAAAAATGAATGAAATTATGATACAATCTCACACTCATTTAGGTTGCCAATCCAATGATGCATTAGGATGGAAAGTGAAGAAGCTCCATATGCAAGAAAAATCAAATCAAAGTGAAAGAACACTCATGAGTATGGTGCAAAATATAATTATTTATTCAAAACATGAGCATAACTCCAAACTTTACACATGCCTTTGATAGGAGAAGGGTCTCCTATTTAGACAAAAAAGAATAAGAAGCTACCTCGCTAATGAGGATCCACTATTCTCTCCTTAGATCCCTAAAAATATCATAGAGTTACAACTCAGATAGGTAACGATGATACACATATCTTATTTGACCATGATTTTTCTCCATGAGATATGGTTGATTTCTATCCCAAATCTTCTTCCAATATTGAAGAGAATTCGAAATTGATCCTTGGAGGCCACATAAGAGTGCCTTGGAAGCTTCCAAATGACCTACACTTTTCATCAAATTCAAGCCACTTTTAGGTATAAGCAAATATATGTCATTTTTGTAATTTTTAACCATTAATTCACTATAAACACTTGAAAAATATAACTTTATGAAAATACAATTATGAACCCATATGATGATAGATATGTAGAGTTATGTAGTGAAAAAGTGATGGAATGAAGGTCATAAAGGTGAAATTAGGGTGTGAATGAAGTGAAAATATATGTCGTTTTAAAGACATTTTGGAGACCCAAAAGTATCCAGGGAAAAAAAGTCCTTTTTTCATACAATGAGGGTGTATATATAACCAAGGGGTGATGCTTCACGCTCCTTGGGACTCTTTGATTACCCTCATGATTGTTTGACTTCCTATGAATTTTCAACTTACATGAATCTTCATATTCCATCTGTGTCCTTTGGACTTCCACTTTATAATACATTCAAATACAATTTACATGATCCATAATAATGATGTGGAATATAATGACTTGTGATAGGACATCAAAATACACTGATGAAATGGACTGCATGATGATGTGGCTGTGCCAAGATTCTTATTTCTTAGTGTCTTCTTGAATAGATGGTACATTTTATTTTTCTTCCTCCTCTTTGTGACTTGAAGATGCGGATTCTTCCATGTGAACTTGATCTTCATCTTCCGTTAAATCTCCATGTTCCTTCATCTTCTTGCCATATGTTCATCCTATATCTTCTATTACATATGTGTCTTCTACCATGTCCTCCTTCTCCATATCATTCTTCATCATCTTTCCATAACATGATACAGTAAATTTATCTGCAATTCACTCATGACAAGATGACATGATTCTGACAAACCCTTAGTCTAAGATGGTGCACATTGATCCATTGACTCAGTCGGAAATGGATGATAGGTTGGGAAAGAGGCTTAGTAACTACAAATTTGAACAAATCAAGAAGTTAGGGGTGAAGCTTGAGCCTTGATATTGCACAATGTGTAGTTAAGGTTGGTTTGAGGAAGAAAGCTATGCAGTTCTAGGAGCCAGTGAGGCAGGTCGGGTGATGGACACTTAGTGAACATAGTGCATAGTTTCGAGAGACAAGGGAGGTTGGGATATTACACTACCATTCCATTCACAAGTTCAAGGACTCAGCTTGTGGCTTGTGATAGAGAAGTGTGGACTTAAGTTGAGATTGGGAGAAAGGATTGGGAAATTATGGAGGTCAAGGTTGGAGCTTAAGCACAAAAACTGCGCAGTGAATCATTATTTAAAAGAAGGAATTATGAATTGCATAGTGTCAAGGAGTAAGGATGCATCTTGAGGGTTGGAACTTCACAATGCATAGTTGAGGAAGGTCATATTTGGCCAGGTTTTTGCACAAATTCTGAATATTGGCGAAGTGTAGGACCAAAGGGACTATTGTAAATAGTGATATGACTTGACCGTGATCACACACTTGAAACAATTCAACAGTTTAACAACAACATAGATCATACAAACACATTGAAAACATATTTCCCTCAATGCGACAACCTTTTGATGACTTCACGATAAGTGCAACACTAAATATATACTTTGCGACGACTGTGATGACACTTGTGTGAAAATTCTTAAAAGTTTGGGAATGAGTGAAACTAATGCTTACATGGTTAAACCAACTCATTTACACAAATATAACCCCTTGAAACCACCATAACCAAAATACATACATCGTGCAACAACTAATCATGCGAAAAGAAGCCAATTTATAAATTGTCAACAAATCTTGTGATATGTGGACGAAAATGAAAGTAACACATGGCAGAGAAAACATAACATGAAAATGACATTAATTAAAGTAATGGAAAGAAAAAGCAACACCTGAAAACATGAAAATGAAATTCTCATAAACAACAGTGCGTGGAAGCGAAAATTTGCAAAACTCATTGAAATGGAGGTACAACGCAGCTAGAATGTCAGAAACTGTGATTATTAGTGTGCACTGACTATTGACATGGAATGGAAAGCACATGGACACAATCCTAATGGAATGTACTATGTTTTTCCAAGCTTGCGTAGAAGAATTCACTCATGAACTTATTGAGGACTGATCATGTATGTGAAAGTGACTTCAACACTTCTAATCCAAGAGGGAGCTAAAAAAGCATCAGTTAAAAAATAAGATGGAACGACTGATCGCACGATCCATGGTAGGCTCCAAAATTAAAGTGTACACAAAATTTTGGAGGATGTTTGTCGCAGTGACAACATTTACGTCACCACGTGAACTTTTATTCTTGGTCTACTTATCATTTTTGCAATAGATACTATTTTTATTCGTGGTCACCTTATTTTCCTTAAGTGTATTTTGAATACTAACTTCTTCTAGAATGTCAAACTCAATTTTCCCTAAACCCTCATGTAAACCCTCAAATCATTTATCCTAATGGTTTTCAAGATTTTGTGGTTATCGCTTATTGAAGAAATCTCTAGATTTTCCACAGTGTTATAAAACAATGGTCAATATTCCTCTCCTACTCTATTTTATTATGCACATAAAAAAAAAATTCATAGTAAAATATGTAAAAGAGGTTAGTCCCAATAGGGGGTAACTTCATCCATATTTTTCTCTGACAGCAATGAACCCAAAAATCCTTCCAAGATTAATTGCAGAAGCCTTCCAACTATTAATAAGGTGCTATAATCCAACAATTGTATTCTCTTGGCTACTTCTTATATTATCATCCCTACTTTCCTCATTAAATTACATCCACTCTATTAACCTCCATTGTGATTTGAAACCTATTCTCCCATCCTTTTCCCCATCTCTCTCAGTTTCAATTAAGGGTCCCCTTCCTATGACATGTATTTTTAAAAACCTTTCCTCTCCCAATATGCCATTTATTTTGTGCTTGATTCCTACAAAAAATTTCCTAAACTTGTTCCATCCATGGCTCTCACAGTCCTAGTTCACCTCACTCTATGATTCTCATTCCTTGGACTCATTCTACCTTTCCCTCTTATATTTCGTTTCTTAACTCAACTCCTTGTTCTTGGATCTCACAACTTGGTCTTCCCTTTTGTAGCTCTATTATTCTAGATCCATTTTTATTACTACCTCATCCTTTTCCCCTTCTCTTCATCCCTACCTTCCCTTGAGTATTGAGGTTTACTCCTCCATTAGATGTGGTTCCATTGTTAATAACATGTCTCTAGGAATAACTTCAAATTTCCTTTGGGCACTACTAAACAATTGACTATAGTCCATAAAAAATTAAAATACATAACCTCATTTAACTTACGCAAACCAAAATTATATGTCTTTATTTTACCTTTTATTTAGGTCTTTTAACCTTAAGACAATTTCTTGGTTCCATATTCTTAGTTCTTCAAATATTTGAATCAAAATCAGGATCCCATACTACTTTATCAACCTTTAAAGTAGACAAGGAAATTACACATAGAAAGTATCATAAAGATTAATGAAAATAACTTCCAACTCCACTTGTCAAGATCACATTCAAATTCTTAGTCTCTAAATAAGAAAATTCATATTTTTTACTAAAATCCAATCTTAAATCTTGTCTCTTAATGACTTTCACATCATGACCTCATCATTCTGAAAGTACCACAATCTTGAAAGTCTCAACAACTAAATTCTTTTTGGCATAGAGATCATATCTCGTGTTCAATTAATTGACCAAAAAAAGCACACAAGATTTAGAAATTTAAGCCTCCATAGAATGGAGAAGGTCTCACCCAAGGCACTTATAGGAATCCTTTAGAGTGAGAGGAAATAGGAAAAATGAAGTAATATACATGTAAAAAAAACATTAATGTTTCATGAATACACATGAATATTCATTAAAGATTCATTAAAATATATAGTAACCAACTAAATATTACAATAAACATTGCTTATAAGACTCATGTGGTGTAATAGTTTGGATATATTTCATTAATTCATCATAAGACTAGGACATTTTCATGAAAACAATTGAGACATCTGACAAATTTTTGAACCTTTTTCTTTCTTAAGATTCCTCCCCAAAAATTCTCGAATATAACTCTCTCATCAATTATATAGTACTAGAATTTCATTCAATCTATTTTTTCTTTCCACTTACAACTATATAATTTTAATGTAGATCCAAAACTATTCGTGTAATATACTAAAACATAAGACTCAAATCTACTCTACTCATATGTGGAAGAAAATTCACGATGGAAAACACATATCAAAGACACGCATCATGATTTAACATGCATACACAAATATTTATGTAGGAGAAAGAAATTTATCAAAACATGTTCCTATATGTATTGCATTAATCAAATAATATGGATGAATACAATATTCTTGCTCAAGCTTGAGCACAACATGCACAAGTATCTTCTATCCTCTTCCTGACTGATTGAGTTTGGCCAAAACTTAGCCAATTTCAAGTCTTCCCAAGTTCATGTTTCCCTACACTCTTCCTCAAGGAATTAGCCGCTATTATTTAGGAAATTCCTCAATCTATATTGTGCAATTCCTTTAGGCAAATATCTGACTACATGCACCACTTTTACAACTTGGAATAGTTTAAAACTGATAGTACACTTCCCTTCAACTCCAATATCAATTGGGTAACTCAAATTTGATGCATGCATGAGTTAATTTAGGTTGATTGATCAGTTAATTTCTTAAACATTAAAGTTACAACCCACTACTAGACCTCTAACTATTTCCTCCAACAATTGGAACTAGTTTAAGTGACCATAACTCAATTTAACTGAATTAAATTGTTACAAATGAAATTAACTCAACCTAGGATCCTAAAATTTAGGAACCAATGTACACAATTCAAGATCATGCCTCAAAATCTAATTACTAAGCTAACTAAGTGATAAAATCTATATCACTTCAATTAACTCACTCAAGTTATCTGTTGATGTCGAATTTTGAATTTCTCCTAATCTAATCAAGGGGAGATTAAATTAGGATTTTATTATAGAATTTTCAATGCTCCTTCTTAGAAATAAAGGGATTCACATCTACCGAGATTGAACACCTTTGGAATGTAATGCATGAGACACTTCTCTCTAATTTAATCAAGGGGAGATTAAATTAGAATTTTATTATAGAATTTTCAATGCTCCTTCTTAGAAAGAAATGGATTCACATCTACCCAGGTTGAACGCCTTTGGAATGTTATGAATGAGACACTTCTCTCTATTCTTGATGCTACTACAACATCTGCAACTAATAAGAATACATAAAAATAAATATAAATAATCATTGAATCAATCTGCAACTGTTTACTTGGAAAATTGTGTTGTTGTTGACTTTGCTACTGAGCCTCCCATTATGTTGTTAAAAATTCTTTGCACTCTTCAATATGTAACTGAAATTGATCCTCCTGTGACCCAATGCTATGGAACCATGTAGCAAGTTAATGATCCGTGAGACAAAAACACCTTAATGGACACTTCCCAAATTTTTGAAACTCATGAACTAGGGATATACATCGCTCCACCTCACTCCTGAAGGTATAGTTGAATGTGATCCTTATTACCACTTGGCTCAAAATGCCCCCCTACTAAAGGTATATGCTTGAGTGGATGTATCCACTCTACCTCCTTTCTTCTTCTCCATGTGTGGTTTCTCAGCAAATTGTTAAGGTTGCTTCTAAGGCTTTATTTTGAGAGGTAGATCATTCTCCCTCTCAACCACCAAGTATATAAAATTTTCATTTCTCTTCAATACTTTTCATGCATATTCTACCTCAAGTTAATATTGGTTCTTGAATCATACACTGATATGTTTCACTTGTTCCATGGATATATGTCTTAGGAATGCACTTCCTTTGCTGAAGATCACATTGTAGCCCCAATCTTCCAACACCATGATGGAAACAAGATTCTTATTTAGTCTTGAAACAAACAACACATACTTGAGTCTGAGAGCAGATCTTGACTCCCTCTGAAAGGTGATTATACTGATACCATTCATCCAATACCTTTCGTCATCTCCAAACTCAATGTTCTTCTTGAGGTGTTTCTTCTCTAAGTCACTGAAGAAATATATATTCCCTGTCACGTGGAATGAGGTTCCACTATCTAGATACCACATGCTTCCCATCACGGTGCTCTTCATGCATGTTGAGAGTAAAGTAAAGCTTGAACTCTAAAACAAAAGCTTCACCTCATGCTGCTACTATAGACTCCTTCTTGCTTACCTTCTTATGTGGACACTTCGTGGCACACTGCCCGTATTCATGACAATGAAAGCACTTGAATTTGGACAAGTCTTTATTATTTTCCTCTTGGATAGAACTAGCCTCACCATGGGAACTATTTACCTTGTATTTATTTCCTTTTCTGACTAATGAAAAATCATCTTCCTCTTCTTTGAATGAGATCCCATCTGTGGTACTCTGCTTTATCTCGTTTTGTACCAAATCGGACCATAGGTGTTCCAAATTTGGTAGCTTCTCCCTCCCATTTATGGAATCATGGTAGTTGTGCCAGCTCTTGGGAAGGCCTAGAAGGGATAGGCTTATGAGATCATCCTCCAAAAAAATAACCCAAACTCCTACAAGTTCATCACGACATTGTGTGAACTGGCTCAAGTGTTTTTAATATATTTAGACTTCTGCATCTTGATATTCCAAAGATTGTACTTGAGTTCCATCTTCTTGTGGTCACTATTATTGTGGAAAAAAAATTTCAATGCTTTCCACATTGCATATGGAGTCTCTTTCCCATGAATATTAGAGAAAATATGGTGTCTTACTCCCTCCAATACGATATGCCTTGCCTTAGCTACACTCTTCTTCCAATTTCCTAGATTGTGAGTATCAGCTTATGCCAATCTAGGGATATCATTATCAATGGATTCCTTCAACCCATTATCTTCTAGGATTTCCACCATGCGGTACTTCCAAGAAATATAATTTGAGCTACTCTCAAGGAAATACTCAAGTCTTAGACCATAGAACACCATCCTTTTAGATTTGAATTATTTCCTACAAATTCGATCATCTTTTAAAGACAACCTCAAATTCTATTATGTACTGTGAATCATGCTCTGATACCATGTATAATTTTAATGTATATTAAAAAATTCTCATGTAATGTACTAAAAAGTAAGACTCAAATCTACTCTACTCATCTGTAGAAGAAAATTCATGATCGATAACACATATCAAAAACATGCATCATGATTTAACACCATACACAGAGATTCATCTAGGGAAAAACAACTGCTCAAAACTCCTTCCTATATGTATTTCATTAATCAAAGAATATGTATGAATACAATATGCTTTCTCAAGCTTAAGCGCAACCCACAAAAGTATCTTCTCTCCTCTGCCCAACACATAACCAATTTCAGGCCATCCCAAGCTCTTATTTCCTTACATTATTCCTCACGTAATTAGCCCATATTATTTAGGAAATTCCTCAATATGTATTGTGTAATTCCTTTAGCCCAATCTACGACTGCATGCACCACCTGTACAACTAGGAATAGTTTACAACTGATAGTACACTTCCCTTGACCTCCAATCTCAACTAGATAACTCAAATTTCATGCATGTATGATTTAATTTAGTTTTATTTATCAATTAACTGGTTAAACATTGAATTTACACCCCACCTCTAGACCTCCCACTAGTTCCTCCAATAGTTCGAACTAGTTTAATTAACCATAACTCAATTTAACTGAATTAAATTGTTAGAACTAAAATTAACTCAACCTGGGATCCTAAAATTCCTGAATCACTATAAAAAACACAATTTCATGCCCTCAAATCGAATTAACTAAGATAACTAAGTGATAAAAAATATTTCACATCAGTTAACTCATTCAAGTTTTCTATTTTTGTGGAATTTTGAATTTCTCCTAATTTATCCAAGGAAAAATTAAATAGGAAATTTCTTGCTACATTTTCAACAACAATATCATATGGTGTGTTACATATGGATACCACCTCATCCCATAAGCTGGTTCCAATTTTTTTTTACATGAATATACATTTGCATGCCTTCACATGCATGCCCTCAACTATATACACTGCATGTTTAGTTCCAATGCAGAGTATCAGTTTTATCTGATCTCGGTGTAGCATTGTCTCTCTTCAGCACAACATCCAACATATTAAGACTTTGGAAAATTTTTATTCCATATGAAGTTTCAACACAAAGGGTTTGACAAAACAAAGTATGGGTAAAGAAACTACAAGAATGAACATTAAATTTCCATTAAAAAATCATTTTATGCATCAACAAAAATAACATACAAAGTGATTTTTTTACTTATGGAATAGGCATACTATTGGTTTTTGGGATTTTGAGCCCAACACATCTAATATAATGTAGATATGGGGTTAAAAAGCACACAAAAAAATATAGGGAATGTCCCATCAATCAATATCATCGCTTATGAAAGTTGTTGAAATAATATTGAATGGAGTTGTATGACCATTCATTGGAAACCATTGCCTATCCTTTCTACATTGCAAAATAAATAATATTTCGATTCAATATTATATGGGAAATTTGCAATTTTTGATAACACACATTATCTAAGGTTCAAAATTGGTTCAAGGAAACTTGTATTAAGATCAAATATTATAAAAAACCTATCTCACACGCAGTTATTCACATCATATGAATTTCATGTAACATACTTTCACACTATAGAAAAAATGTATATGATAATTATCGTACCATAAGAAATTCAATGTTAAATGTGTTTATAGAAGGGGTGAATAACCAAATTTATGAAAAATGCATAAGACAAAAATGGCAGTGCACATAAGGAAAAATAAGTACATGAAGTGGAGCATAGAAGACAAGATAGGAGGGTAGTTTCAATAAAAATGTGTAGTATATATACATAAGCTAAAGTATTGCAGGGCGAAATACAACAAGGTATAAAACCATGTTTTGAAACATAGAAATTTCAAAGAAAAACATGGCCAATAAAAAAAAATCTATATGATTTATATCACTATTGCAAAAAAAATACCATAGTGAGCATTCAGATACATACGACAAAGTGTTGACCACAAAAGAAATGAGTTTTAAATTAAAAAACAACTAATTATCGTAAAAGACATGATATGTAAATTCTTCACAAATCATTTGGCGATGAGGATGTGTACACACATAAAAATATTGATTCACCCATGTCTTAAATCTTATTTTATTTTACCATGTACCAATCTTGGGAAAGAGAAGCAATCCTTGTGATGACATGTAATTGGGCCCCAATTAAATATTGTACCATGTCACATTAAAATAATTTATCTATAATACATGCCATGTTAGATCATAGTAAAATCATATGAGAATATTGCGAAGAGTGGATAAGACAAAATATTTGTTAAGTGTGCATAAGACATAAGTTTAACTACCTGGGAGTTACAAAATTATAATGCAACATAAGGTAGGGCTTTATTCTTGATATTTTCACGCATTAAGAAATTTTGAGGTTGATATATAGCCTCCTAAAAAGCGTCTTGTGAGAAATAAATTTATAATAACAATAGGATTAAAGTGATGATCTCAACAAGGATGATTCACCATTTTTAGATAAAAAGTAAAAATAATAAAAAATAATAAATAATAAACTACTTGTAGCATATTTTGCTATTATCTCCCTAGGTTTGCACTCAAATTTCAGCGGGAGCACTCGTTTGAATGCAAAATTCAATTCCTCATCCAAAGGTACCACATGTTACATCTTTTAATAGTAAGTATATACAAAAAATGAAAAATACATGAAAAATGTCATTGCAATCATATTTTCTTATATTTCATTTCATGTAACGTGGTCCTTGAAAATAACAGGCTGTCAAATGCTACTTGAATGAGGTTAAGTTACACCTAATGACATTCTCGCTCCATTTGATAATGTTGTGAGTTAATGCGGTTGAAAAAATGATTTTTTTCCTCCAAAATTTGATGATGTGTGCTAAAATTTACAAAAGACACCAGTTGCCGATTGCCTAAATCACATTTCGCGATGAGGGGATGTGTACACACATAAAGTAATGATTCACCATGTCTTAAACCTTACTTTATTTACCATGTACCAATCTTGGAAAACAATCATTGTGCGACATGTATTGGACCCCATCCAAAATATTGTGCCATGTCACATTAAAATAATTTATGTGAAATACATGCCATGTTTAATCACAATAAGATCATGTGAGAATATTGTGAAGAGTGGATAAAACAAAATATTTGATAAGTGTGCATAAGACACAAGTCTAACTACACCATATGTTACAAGGGTATAATACAACACATAAGGTAGAACCCATTCTTGATACTTTCACGCGTTAGGGGAATTTTGAGGTCTGATATGGGCCTCCTAAGAAAAATTTACAATGAAAATAAAATTTATAATAACCAATTGGATTCAAGATGATGATGTCAATCATGGTGGATGATTCACCATTTTTGGAGTAAAAAGGTAAAAATAATAAAAAATAATAAAATAGTAAAACTACTTTTTCAACTTGTATTTTCAACTTATCTCCCCAAGGTTTTACTCAAATTTCAAGCGGGAGTACTTGATGGATGCAAAATTCAATTCCTCATCAAAGGAGTACCCATGTTGCATACTTTTGATGCACCCTGCTACACGAAAAATGAGAAATACATGAAAAACGTGATTGCAATCACATTTTTCATGTATTTCTCATTTTTTGTGTAGCATGGTCCATCGAAAGTATGCAACATGGGTACTCCTTACATGGGGAATAAAATTCTGCATCCAATGAGTGTTCTCACTCGAAATTTGAGTAAAACCATAGGGAAATAAGTTGAAAATATGAGTTGAAAAAATAGCTTTTTCTTTTTTCCTTCTAAAATTTGATGATGTAATATAATCTTATTTTATTATTTCCACTATTATTTTATAATTTCCATAGGAGTCCCATTTTAGACCTCGAAAATCCCCTAATCATAAATTTTGACCCCAAAATCCATTTTGAGTGTTCCTTATACTATTGGAAATGTCTCACCAAGATCCATAACTTCTCTCATATAAGTTTTAGGACATTCATTATCATTTGTTTCATATTTTCAAATTCGAATATGGGAACACTTTAAATAACCTATAAAACTAATAATACATCATTTCAATTAAGATGTAGACAAAATAATTACAAAGGACTATAGATTGGACTCAGGGAAGTGGAATCAAAATCCTTATTAAGATTCTAATTATAATATTGTTATGATTAGATTCATTTTCCCCTAAAATTATGTTTCAAATTTCTAAATATTTGCAATGTATGTATTTTTTCATAATATCATCTAGGTACCAATAATAAAAATGGATTATACAATTTTTTTTGAAAGCATAATGTATGAAGGATTGGACAATAAAGACATGGATTATAAACATCATGGTGAAGAGGACCAACCAGTCTACAACAATGAATCCACAATTTCTATCTACAAAAAAATATGAAGTATCAATATATGAGAAATGATCATATAACAAGTTTGAATATATGTAGCACAACGTTGCATCAATGTGATATTCAATAAATCTATCGAAGCATTTCTAACACCTATAAATGAATTTTTACATATGAAATAAAATATTCCAACCAATCAATATTGTACGATGGAATTGAGAACCCATTAGATTAAGTATATCAAAATTATCTATCAATACTTTGTGATTTCATATTTTCACTAATTTTATGCATAAAATGCAACTTATGAATATTTAGTTTGTATATATGTCCTATCACCATTCTTAATACAAGGACAAAATATTGGACGTATAAGTTCAAGAATTAGGGAGGTAGAAATTCAATAGTTAAGAGAAATTTTAATAAATAGAATCATTGCATTAAAGAAAAAGGATTTTAATATTTGGAGCTTTCATATACTACCAATGGAACTTCAATCAAAAGTATCAAATTTTGGCCAAGCCATTTTTCGAAGAACTTTAATTACCATGTGTATTTGTTGTGGACTATTCTGTTGTTTTTATTGGACATTGAAGTTCTATAAGGATGTGTGTCACATTATAAACTATTCTTATGTGTAGATGTTGTAATTTTGTCTCTATTATTCTAAATTTTTTGTATGAATATGTAAGCATGGGATTGTAAATGATTTTTTAATGTCATATTTTTCTATATTTGTAGTCATTTACTCATATTCTTGTCTTTATTCTCAGTGAACTATTTCCTAGGTAATTGATAGGAGTATGTGTGGTTCTATGTTTTCTTTCTAGTTATTGTTAGTATTTTTTTGATGCATGCATTTGGATATTATATTAGGTGCATTTCATTCTTTAGGCACAATTGGTAAAATTCCAAACTAGTAATGGTTTTTGGGACATAATTTAGATGGGTTCCCCATTCCAAATGAGATGAGGTCTAATTAAAACTTCTCATTGAGATTAAACCTTATTATTGATAAATATCATTTCAACCTATCAATTAATATCAAATACAACTATATACATAAAAGTAGAAAACTCTCCAACTTATTATCTACCATTAATTTACCTTAAATGATCTTTTTGTAAAGTTCATATCTACAACTATTTTTTCTTATCTCTTACCAATATTATGTTTAATTTTTAAATGTATCTATCTCATAGACGTATAAATAATTTATTGTGAGATGACTTAATAAATTAATCATGTACAATATAACACTTTATTTATCTATTACCGATTTTATGTTTAAGAAATTTAAATATTTATAACTCATAGAAGTATACAAAATTTGATGGAGGTGATAAGGTCTATGTTTTCGATTTTTCATTTCCTTGGGAATGATGAGTGGCCGCAACAAATGTATCACAAATGGTAGTAACAGGTAGGTATCAGACACCACATGGCCTATTCATGGCAGAGACTTAACTTTCTCGAGAAACGACATAGATTGCAAGGGTTTTCCATTCGACAATGGCACAAGCATTGGAGGTTTACTATTCAAGTTTCTTTGTTTACTCTCTACAGCACATGCCATTTACAGGTTATTATAATAGGAGTAGTTATATTCTCATTTTTTCTCACCACCATACAATAAAAATTGTTAGCCCAAAAGACTATGTTGATTTGGAGTCCGAATAATAATATATTTTCTCGGTTTTGGGCTTGGAGTCTACTCAATAGAACTTAGAGAAGGTTAAAATGCTATCCAGGTCTCCACCTAGAAAGAGATGAGTTTCGGGGCTTGAATGGAACTCTTTGGGTGCTTTAGGGTTACTAGAAGAGGAAAAAACCTACTCCTCAAAGGCAGTATGTTGGTTATCTGACACCGGGTCATTATACAATCAGGTGAATGCGACGAGTTTGGTAGGTCAAGTTGAAGGTTCGTCGGTGGAACTAATGGTAAGTCCAAAAACCCCTCTAGCTACACCGATTTCTTGTTTTCTTATAAGGGGTTTATAAGATATCATTAATAGTAGTGGCTTTAGTAGGAATGAGGGTCTCAAGACCTGTCTCTTTAAGGACTTGGTGACAAATGACCTCGGTTCGGGCCAAAGGTTGAATAGAACATAGGCATGATAACTTCTAGTAAATCTAAAGGTACATGATATTTCTGAGTCTTTACCATTAGTCAGGTAGGAAGAGGAAACCGTGGAGGTTTTGTTCAAAGGCTTTGCTACTTTGAAGGAAGACGCAGCCTAGAAGCGCCAGGCAAACCCATGAAAGGAAGGGTCAAAAGTCTTTTCCTCATTTTCATAGGGTTTTGAGAATGTGGGTTTTCTAGGATCTGTTCCCATGGACTTGGAGGAGAGGATTCATAACCTTATTTCTGACGCAGAGGGGAATCTAATAGATCTTGAGGTTTTCTTGCAAAATAATCCTTTGTCGGAGGAGATGCTTGGGCTAAATCCTTAGTTTGAGAACCATGATAATGAATGGAAATTGACACATCTGCTTTTTAAGAATGATCATAGGTCTCGTTTGAGGAGGAAGAAGGGTAAAATTATTCAGAAAAAAGAAGAATGTACCAATCTAGTTTCTCGGGGTAGATATCTAGATCTATGAGGCTATGGAAGCATTTGAGCTAATCCTGGTAGGAAGAGCAAAGGGAAGGTACTACTTAGCAAAATATATCATGGTATGGTTGGCAAAGTCTTGGAGCGGGGGTCCAGATTCATAGGTAGAAGTGATTGCACTGGCTCGAGGATGGTTTATGTTCATATTTTCTAGGGGAGAAGTAGTGGACTGGGTTTTGGAGCACAATTAGTGTTTTTGGAAAACACCAATATTTTTCAAGAAATGGACCCTTCTCTTTGATGCTCAAAGAGAAAAAATCAAAGAAATTATTGTTTGGGTGTGCCTTCCTATGAAATTTTTAAGCTGAAATACTAATGCAGTGATTGATTTATTTCGCCGAGTTGTTTATGATAAGTTATTTTCAGATACTTTTAGAAAATTTTGAAATAAACACAACTACAATATTCACTTTTTTTTTTTTTGGTAACTGAGGCTAAAATATATTGATTCAAAATAAAACATTACATCTGCTACAGGTTAGGTTGGTAAGTAGCGCTTAACCAATCCAAACCTTTTTTGATTTCATAGTTGCGTATGTATGGGGTTGCCTCCTTGGAGGAAACTAGCCCTGAAGTAACATCAGATAGAAAATTACAAAATGTGCCATGGCACCAGTGAAGGTAGAGTTTATATGATAATAGCTGGAATGACAAAAAACTATAAAAAGTTGAGAAACTGCGCAATCATGGTGTGTCTGCATCATCCTCTGTGTTTGGAGCTTCTTCCTCGATACGACAGGCATACTCCTACGCTATAGCCTCCTCTTCAAAAGTAGGTTGGTGTGGAGACCTGGAGGCAGGTGTGCAGAACATGGGGGTGACCGGCCGGTACTCAGAATCCGGTACCTGCGTCCAAGTGCCCTCCGAGTCCATTATCCAAACATTCATGTCTGCCCCCTCTGCCTCCTGAATCAGAAGAGGCTCGAATTTACTGGACTTAGGGTGCTCTTGCTGCGCAATGGTGGATTTCCTTCGTCCGCTTCTACTTCTCTGTGTTTCATGAATGCGGGCTTCCTCCTCTTGGTCACGCATAGGGATCTGGGGGGCATCCTTGGAGTGACTACCCGAAGAGGAGCCTTCAAAGGACTCCAAACTGTTATCAGGCCCTCGGTGGTAGTTTCTTGGGAATGCATCACATTGGCCGCCTCTGATTGTTCTTTTTTGTAGTCTCGGAACCATGGGATGATGAAACAAAGGGTAGGTGGGGAAATCAGAGGTATGATGAAGGGTTGCAGACCAGAGACAATGAGTGTGCAGTAAAGTACTGTTGGGCAGGGAGGTGCGTAGTTAGATTTTGTGCAGCTAGAAGGGCTTGGTGATAAGAACGTACTGTCTGCATAATCTAGCATAGCTAAGGTAGCGGAGGTGAGGCATGAATTCATGGATGTGCATGAACGGGAAGGATCTACGTAGCTTGAAGGGTGCATAGGTGGGTTGAAACTGAAATAGAAGAGCCAGAGGGAGAAAAATTTGAGTGACACTATATAAAAGGGCTTCTCATTTTATAGGCCTATGGCACAAGCGAAGATGATGAGCATTATTATGACACGCACGCAGGTGCATTCTGCGATAGATTTCATGTGGAAGCCTGTACTTCAAGCTATGGCAGAGTGTCATATCCATCCGGGAGCTCATTCAAATGATTTCAACTGAGAGGAACCACACATGCTGGTTGTTGCATTTATGTATCTTCAGGATGCCTTTCCTCTGTCACCTCATGCGAATTATCGTAGAGAGGTAGACTCGCTTCAGGTGAAGGCCTGCATAGCATATCCTCATCATCTCAAGCGTGGGAGGGGTGGTCTCCATATCATCCGCATCCTGGGAACTGCAGTATTCACTTAATCATAAGCATAAAATCAGATAGAACAGATATAACGAAATAAAATCAATCACAGGAACACAGTTATTTTTGGATAATTATCCCCGGAAAAACCCAATGCGGGAAAATTGGTGCATCAGATGAGGGTTTGTTTTATTCTTCAGCAGTGGAAATCATTTATAGAAATTTGACGACCATATGTCTAGAATACACCTGAGATATTTTTTTCAAATGCTTCGGAAGAATTTCTGACACATGGGAGGCACCTTTTCTCCATCTACGTCACTCTGCATGGTCTTCTATGCAGGCACTCTACATGGTCTTCTGAGCAGGCACTCTACATGGAGGACCCATGCTACTGCTCAGCGCTATCCCCTCTATGTCCTCCTTCCACCTTCTTCTCCCTCTAATGACTTCCCCTTCCTCCTTCTACCTCTACAACTCTGCCTCTACAAACTCTCCCTCTTAAATCGAACTCTATTCCTTCATAATTGATTTTGTTTGGGTACTGAACGTGTGCCCAACTCTCTTTCCAAATGACCCTCAAGCCTTCTCTTATAATATTCTCATTTATGAATCAAAGACCCAGATTAGATCTCTAATCAATGACTGAGATTAAAATGTGACTTGATCTTCGTTTTCTAGAATATTCACATGCTACTTTATTAATAACCTTCAATTATTTAATTTCACTTAAAAATAATTAAATAGTTTAATAAAGCATGAACCATGTGGAATTTCCAGAAACAGTTTCTGGGTTCATCGGAATATTGATGTCAAATCCTCCTCCAAAAATATGAGAATTGGAACACTTTCGAATGCTACAAAATCAACACTTCCAACTTTAACACCACAACTTTGGTTGGCAGATGTTTTTAGTGCCATAGGCAACAAATTAGGTTTTCTCCTTGAAGCAGACATATCATTCCTTGCAACAAGTGAAAGGAAGGTGGCTCATATATTGGTAAGGCTGGGCCCAAGGGAGGGTTTGGCCAAGAAAATTCAGATCTAGGTTCACAGATATTCTTATTCACAAATAATTTCTTATGAGAAATTACCTTTTAGATGTCATCATTGTGAGAAACATGGGCACCTGGCGAGAGACTGTCTTGTTTGTCTTAGAAGGTAGAGAAGACAAAGGGGAGAGACTGGTCATGTGGGTTGGGAACCAGAAGACGAGACGGAGGTTTCTCAGCCAAAGGAGTTAGGAGAACAACAGGAAGATATTATGGTGCCAATGGAGGTCTAGGAAGAACATACTGGGAGGCTTGGGAGTCAGAATAATCCTGAGAATGATCTTATGTGGGAGGCACATGATGAGGAGGAATTCATTTAACTAGAACCTAAATGTTTTGGGTACATGTACTCATCCTCTATCCCCGTTAAGTTTTTTGATGAAATCATTATTGGATTTTATTTATAGACCTAGTCCCTCTAGGCCTCTTCATGCAAATAATCCTCTCTATAGTAATGTTTCCCTTGCTTTTGACGGTATACTTACTTATATTTTGGGCCTTAATATATCCAGTCTTCCCTCATTGAGCCTTGAGTGTCCTTTACCCTCTCGTATCCCTCTATAAAACCCCACTATAATTTGTGTCATCGGGACAAGGTATATTTCCCTTTTGAATCTGCTGGTGGTCTTGGGATCATCCATGAGACCTCTTTGTGTCCTAAACCCTAGGTAGGAAGTTGAATATTTCAAAGTCTTATCATAAATCTAAAATGGATATCGCTGATGGAAAATAACTTTCCCTAAAAGTGGCACTTACAATAACAGAGGCCTCAACAGTGGTTACCAAATGATAATTATGTCCTTCAATTGTAAATGTTTTTCCAACACCCAGAAGAAGCTGGATTTAAAAAACATTCAATTTTTTTTGTTGTGATGTAATCGTGCTCCCAGAAACCCTTGGTGTTGGAGAAATCGTGTTAACTTCTTTAAGTAAAATTTTGTTAGGCTTATCCTTTGTGTCCATTGATGAAAAAGGAGGATTTGGAGGTATAGAGATGGGCTTCAAAGACAAAAACATTACTTTTAAATTCTTGGGGTTCAGATCTAGTTTTAAGGGTTGAGTTATACTCTTTGGAAATAAGTTTGAACCTCACCCTCATCAAAATATATTGGTTGCGTAAGGATAGGTCCCTTTTTTGGAACAACATATTCTTAAAATCCTTGTTGAATAATTATACCGTAGTTATGGGTGGGGAATTTAATTTCTCTTTAGGATTTTTAGAGTGATGGGGACAATTGGTCCAAGCTAACCTCTTGGCTTATTTTTTCTTAAACAAAATCTGGATGGGAAGGTTCATAGATGTAAATTTAATAAAATCTAATCCTACCTAGAGGAATAAGCATGTTGGAGAAGCTAGGGTGGCTGATATACTGGACCAATTCCTATTAAAGGAGGATTTTTCAATTCAAATTCCATTTTTTAGGCAGTGGATTGGCATTGGTGGGGGCTCCAATCATTTCCCTATATTTTTGGAGCTGAAAGGAGCCAGCAAGAAGCCTAGTTCCCCCTTTAAATTTAACACTTCTTGGCTCAAAGAATTAGATTAAAACAAGTTAGTAAAAGAAACTTGGAGACTCTGAGACAACGATAAAGGCTCCTCCATTTCTCAGTATTTTATGGAAAGCCTTAAAATATTGAAACATGAAATGATTTTATGGAAAAGAGGAAAATAAATTAGCGATGAAGTTATTTAAAAAATAATAGAGGTAGATTTGGAATCTTTGGAAAATTTGGAGGGGGACGGTTATGAGATTAAGAAAAGTGGAATGATAAAACAGATGGTATTGGAAAGAAGGAGGATCTTAAAAGACACAGAACAATAGTGGAGGCTCAAGAGCAGAGAAATTTGGCTTGATGCCGGAGATGAGAACTCAAAATTATTCCAAAACTATGGAAAGGGAACAAAAAACATAAACATTGTATGGGAAATGAAATAAGAAGATGGGGGAGTTGCAAAATCCTTTAATGATTTGGAATATCTAGGAAACTCACAATTCAAATTTTTGTTCAGAGCCCCGACAGAAACCTCAATAGATGAAGTGATTCGGGTGCCCATATTTTCCCTAGATATGCAGAGGAGGAAGATAATGACATACTCATGGCTGCTATAACAAAAGGAGAAGTTTAAGGGGTAATTAAATGTATGTAGAAAGATAAGAGTCCTGGGCCAGATGGATGGAAAGTGGAATTCTTTTAACAATTTTTTGACCTTATAGGTGAAGACCTCACTGAGGTGGAAGATAATCTTGTATCAGAGGATTTGTCCACGAGCCTTTCAAATCAAACTTTATGGATTTAATTCCAAAAATTGATGACCCTCAATGTTTCGAAGATTTTAGACCCATCTCCCTTTGTAACAACATTTATAAAGTTGTCGCCACAATCATAGATAACTTCCTCAAACCAATTCTATATATAAATATTTATAAGGAATAGTTCAGTTTCCTTGATGGAAGGCACATCCATGAGGCTATTGGGGTATCTCAGGAAACTTTGCGTAGCATAGAAAAACATAATAAAAATGGTTTTATTGTCAAAATTGATCTGTATAAGGCTATGACACAATTAGTTAGTTGTATTTTCATCTATTGTTGACACACTTAAGTTTTGGTATTGGATTCATAAATTGGGTTATGGGATGAGTTTCAAATATGAGCTCCACGGTTCTTGTCAATGTAGCAGCTTCTCCCTTTTTTCATAGTCAGAGAGGACTGAGACAAAGGTGCCCGTGTCTCGTTTACTTTTCCTTCTTGTAGTAGGAGGAATAATCCAATTGATCCTTGCAGCCAACTAAAGGGTGTAGTTTAAAGGAATTGAAGTAGCAATAAATATATATATCACTCATCTCCTTTTTGTTGATGACATTCTCTTGTTCAATGATGGATCTAGGGGTGAATTAAATCAACTAAAATTGTCTCTAGATTTATTTCTAAAAGCCACAGGGATGTGTATCAATGATCAAAAATCTGTTATTGTGCATGATGGCCTCTCAGTTGTGGAGGTCAATAGGATCCTATCAATTTTTCCTTTTGAAGAAAAACCTATGATGGAAATTTTCAAATACCTAGGATTCCATCTCAAGCCAGACACCTACAGGAAAAATGATTAGAAATGGTTGATAGAAAAAAATGAAGAGTATCAAACATTGGAGTTTTAAGTCGATTTCGAGAGCTAGGAGGTTGGTAATTATTAAATCGGCCTTAATAGAAATCCCATCCCACCGGATAGTTGTTACCTGGGTTCCGAGAGGTATTTTCCCCCAGATCATAAAATTATGTGGTCGTTTTTTGCGGGCTGGTTTAAGGGAGGATGTTGTACTTCCATGGGTTGCATGGGAGGAAATAGCTCACCAAAAGTATTGGGAGGATGGGGAATAAAGGATCTACCATCTTTTGTGAACTCTCTAGTGGAAAAATCTAGGTGTCGTTTATTGTTTATGGATAAGATATGGACAACAGTTGTAAAATGGAAATATATAGATCTAATTTCCATGGATGACTAGGTGCGAAGAATGAATAAAAAATCCAAAAACTCCTTTGTCATATGGAAGCCTACTTTAGACTCTTTTGATCTTATTATAGAAGGACTTGATTAGAAAGTTGGCGACGAAAGAAGGCTTGGAGTGGGTGTGGATCCTTGGGCGGAATGTAGTGAGGGTTACACCCTTCCAAGGGAGTTACCAGATCATCTTAATGAATAGGGTATTTACATTCTAAACCAGATTGTAAATGAATATCTTACAATGATATCGAACCAAGGCTGGAAATATGTTGAGTACCTTCACCTTCAGCCTCATTGGGGAGAAGACTGGAAGGGTTTTATTAGGGAATTACATAGATCAAATGTTAGGATTAGTGAAAGGGTGGACAAGATTCATTGGGTCCATTGCCCCAATGAACATTATTCTCCAAAATTCATATATAATTTCCAAATGGTAAGGAGAGCAAGTGGGGAGCATTCATGGTTTATAAGCAACTATGAAAATTAAAATTACCAGTGAAGTAAAGATTTTTATTCTGGCACATTCTTAAGAACAAAGTTCCCATGTTGGAAAACCTATATATAAGGAACAAGCACGGGCCTAGTTGGTGTACTTTGTAAAAAAACTCTGAAGAAACTACTTGTCACTTGTTTTTAAGTTTCCCTTTCACCATTAAAACTTGGGAGACAATGTTCAACCTTTTGGGCATCAGACTCTATTGGAATGGTACAAGCATAGTGGAAGCCTAGAAAAATTAGTGGTCCTCTACCACTGATGAAAATCTAAGGGAAATAACCCTGATCATCACTTGGGGTATTTGGTTGGATAGTAATAAAGGTGTTTTCCAAGACACTACCACACCTTCACACACAATTGCGGCATAATGTGCCTTAATATGTGAATTAATACCTTCATTTTATCCTAAAATTATTCCTAGAAATGTTAGAGAAGATAAGATAATGCCACACATTCCATGGGCCTACTTTGATGGGGCTCCAGATGAAAAAAAGAGATGTGAGGCAGGCTTGATCATTCATGTTAATGAACATAGATTTCTAAAAGCTTCAGTGGTTATTGAAACACGGTCAAACAATTATGTAGAACTTCAAACTCTGAAACTTATATTGTGTTGGCCGAAACAATTGGGGATAGAATCAATACATAATTTTGGTGTCTCTTTCAATGTTATAAACTAGACAAAAAATGTGCAGAGATTTCAAAATCATATTTTGGTTCCTATATTAGAAGAAATTTCTTACTTAATTTTTTTTTTTGTTGATATTTCTATTTGTCACATATACAGGGATCAAAACGTTGAAGTCGATCCCCTTTCTAAGGAAGGTCTGCAATAGGTTCTGGGCAAATGACATATAACAAAATCAGTGATAAGGAAGATCCATTTGTTGTACCAACCACCATATCATGGATAATCCAATTTTTTATATATACCACAATCATTTTAATTTTTGGCTACTTTGGATCATCATAATTTTTTGTATATATGGCTTTATGTAAAATGATACTATATGAATTATTTCTTAAAAATATATTGTTTTTTCTAACCGGGTTGCTTTCTTTGTTAATGGAGAGGCCCGGTTCATGTCTACGAAGAATTTATGTGCTTTTTTTATCTAAGCAATTGGTTTCCTCCCTTCCCCAGGAATATTGTGCTTTCATTTCTTTGTCAATGTGGATTCATAGTACTCAAGAATGCTCAAATGCATCTACATATGTAACTTTTTATTGGATTAATAAAAAAATTGTTTTTTCCCTTAGAAAAAAAGAAGTATAAACAATTTATTATAATATTTTTTAATAAATTAAAATATTTTATTTATCCATTACCAATGTAATGTTTAATAATTTTAAATATACATATCTCATAGAAGCATAAATTTTATTTTATTTATGTAACCAGAATGAGAAATTCATATTATTAAGAAATTTCCCGATGAGCACAACATGCACATTAATGGAGGGTCGATTCAAATAGTCTTTTGAGAATCATGCTCAAAAAAATAGTATTTAATTCTTCATAATTTATATGTCTAGTGTGCCTAAATTGTTATGCTGATGAGGGTATATGTGAGAAAAATACTCAAAATATTACAAAACTTGCACAACATGTTAATTCATCAGGGAAGGATGAGCATTCCCTAAATTTGCGCTCCAAAACTTAAGAGGAGGAGGATAATTTAAGAGAGGAATTTATTGTGCACTATCATTATTGGAGGAAGAGTATTCCATATATGTCTTGTTGATTAATAGTTGCAATTCATCCACCTTTTCATGGAAAATAGACACCTCAACTTTAGTTCTCTACAAGGTGGTTGCTTGTTCAATTAACATTTCCGTACATGTGGTCAGATTAGCTATAGTATTAATGACATAAATTTTTATATTTGAAAAATCTTCTTGAAGGAGGGAAGCATCAATCCATTGATTTTCTTATCTCCTCATCGAGAGAAGCCATGAATACTACCCTGAATCTCTCCTAATCCAAATTGAATGTAGAGGAATAAAGTTGAGCCTTAGAGGAAATGTATTTAAAATTATTCTTCACCCCAACATAGATGTTCTATCCCACAGGATGTCACATATTTATTAGTAGCTGAAATATTAACTAACTCATTCATACTAATGAATGTTTCTTGATCCAAATTATCAAATTTTTAAACCAAATACTAATCCCATTCCACCATATGCCCCAGGAGAAAAAAACAAAATTCACATGAGTAGATGGGCACTCATTGTGGGAGAAGCATACTAATGATTTAACTTTAGAGGGTGCAAATAGTGAGAGTGATAGGTGGTCTCAAATTCCTCTTAGAGTGAAGTAATACCCCCAAAATCCTGAAATTGTACCAATCTTTCTACCCATTTCATTGTTTCATCTAGAATGTTCATTAAAACATTATAGGGAGAGCCTATATATGGGAGACAAAGGATGAAATTTCCTAAGATTCCCAAAATCCTTTTGGATTGAAAATAACCAATCATAACTTCTAACACTCTCAATATCATCCCCAATACCCTAAACCTTATTAAGCTCTTTAGATATAATATTTAACTAGGTTCCTGTCACAACCATAATAGATCATTTCAATTAAGATGTCCACAAAATCATTAAAAACGGGACTAGAGACTGGATGTGGGGAAATGGAATCAAATTCCCTATTAAGTTTCCAATTGTAATATTATTTATGATTAGATTCATTTTGCCATAAAATTATGATTCAAAGTTCTACATATTTGCAATGCATATATTTTTCGTAATAACATATAGGTACAAATAATGAAAAAGGATTATACATTTTTTTGTAAACATAATGTATGAAAGAGTGAAAAATAATGACATGGATGCTAAAAATCTTGGTAAGGATGACCAACCAATCTACAAAAATGACTTTACAATTGTTATCTACAAAAAAGGATGAAGTACCAGTACATGAGAAATAATTAGATAACAACTACTGAATATTTGTAGCACAAGGTTGCATCAATAGGATATTCTATAAATCTATTGAAGCATGTCTAAAACCTATAAATGATTTTGAACATATGAAATAGAATATTACAACCACGTGATATTTTACAATGGAATTGTGAACCCATTAGATTAAGGATATGAAACTTATGTATCAATACTTTTTGATTTCATATTTTCAACACTTTTATGAACAAATTGTAACTGATGTAATATTCTCAAATTTTCACATGATATTTGGAATATTAGAGTTCTTAATAAACTTAATTAATTAATTAAATAAAAGGGTGTAAGGACCCATAATCCTCAAATATTAATAAAAATCCACTTTTGGTGTGTGTATGTGGATATTTCAAATCTAGATCTACATAATGGAGTAGTAGAGAAACTACTTAATGTGAAAGGAGTGGAGATCATGTCTCATTAATGAGATAGATCATGGAGGTTGATACAGTCAGCTAAGATCTTGTAAGGGATCAAACATAAGATCATAGAGAATTTATGATGATATGATGGAGGAATGGTGCATTTAATGCAAACATGATGGAGAGGGTGATCATTGCATTCACACATGATGGAGATCATGAAATGAAAACGCAGTCAACATGCAGACCTATGTCCACAAGTACAATGTAGTTAAGAGGAAGGCCAATGCATGAGAAGGCTAATAATCTATATAAATAATATTAAGGCACAATAGAAGGCATGTTGGAGATTATTATTGATGTATGATCTATTTAGATCTGGAATTTTCATGTGACATTCCATGCTTTCTTGGGATGTTTAGAAAAGATTGCAAGTGTTGTTTAGCACTAGGTGTTCCTGGTCGGGAATCCCACCTCTTTCCTTGAGTGATATCTTGGGAGAGGATTTTAATTCATTCTACATTAGTCATTGGTTCTGCATATCTTTTCCTACTTTCTGCAGAACAATCATATTCAAAAATTGCACGTTTTTGAACATCAGTTTGAGAGGAGGAGGTTTCCCTTCAATATTTCAGCTGAGGAACCGGTGAAGGATTCATCCTATCACCTTGAGCTTCATGACCAGCCTTCCAATTATTTAGATATATACCAAGCATAAAGCCATCTATTATTCATCTTCCAACAACAACAATCCCTTCATTAGTTGCGCAGAGTAGTCTTCTAGATCCAAGGGAGAAAAGAAGTTACTAGTATTTCAGCTAGTAATCCTATGAGGGATCATCCCCTCACTTTTCCATCCCTATTTCCATCAACCTGGAGTCTATTGCAGCTTTTTTCAGCAGGAATAGAGCCTTTCCCTCTTGGACAGTGTAGTTTTTATAGCAGCTGCATATTCAGTTGTTGCAATCTGAAGGAGGAAGAAGAGGAGACAAGATCTCAAGCTCCTAGCTTGTAGATCTGAAGGAGGGATCAACCCTCAAAGCTCACATATGTTTGTAGAAAATATTGCAGCCATATTTAGATCATATCTAGCTTCAGATATATATAACCCAGTATTCAAAGGATCAAACCCTAGGAGGGTGATTTTCCAATGTTGTAGATCTGGAAAATCCTTTCTGGGTTATCTTGGGTTCACATCACATTGGCCAAATCTTGAATCTCGTCATCATCAAAGCTCTTGAGCTCCCTAGATCTGAATTTCCTTTTGCAACAGTTTCATGTGTATCAACAGTAGAAGGGACAACACAATATTTCTTCCTGTAAGCTCACCAGTTACGCAGTGCTAGTTGTAGCATCATTGTAGGGTGATTCTAGGCCATCTGTTTGGCTATATCTACTCATAGTTTGTACATTTTGTAATTGTTTCCTCTCCATATAGTAAAATTTCTCACCTTCTCTGTAAATCCTGATGTTTTATTTAGATTTATTTTTTACTTAGTTGCAGTTCTTATATTTTTTTTAAGTATTACTATATTCTCCCTTTTGGGATATTACAGTGGTATCAGAGCATGATCTTTGGCTCATCTTGTGGACATTTTGACACCATAAGAAAAGCAGATAGTAGAGATCTTTATGGAGGGATTAATTTTTTCCTCATCTTCCTTTAGATATATGAAGGATGTTTCTAAGGAGATCAAAGAAGCAAGAAGAGAAAGGCAAAGAGAAACCTTAAGAAGGTTTCAAGATGAAGAAGGTCCCAACATTTCTTTTCAGCAACAAAAAATATCGGAGAAGCAAAGAGCTTCACATTATTCCACTAGATCCACTTCCTTTGAGAAAGAGAATTGGTCTGAATATGATGAAGTGTTGGGGCATGAGACCCTAAGTGAATATCTATATAAATACAATTCACAACCTAGAGCATTGAAGGAGAATCTCTTTCTCCAACAGTTTCTGCAACTCAAAGAAGAGAGGAGATCCAGAAGTAGTAATAGAAGAAAGAGGCATCGATTCTTCTTGCCTACATTTGATGGGTCTTCCACTAGCACATTAAGGGCTTGGAGGGAAGAATTATTTACCTTATTTTTGAAATATCCTATATCAAAAAGAGATGTTGTGGATTTTGCAACGCTACACCTAGAGGGTGAAGCGAGAAAATCGTGGTTCAGTCACTTGTCACACTGAAAGTGTCTACTTATGTAGATTTTATGCAAAGGTTGAAGAAGAGATATGGTATGGAGAAACCAGAGACATCTCAAATAGTGACATCTCCCGTCATCAAGGAGATAATGCATGAAGATTCAAGAGAAGATGTTCTCATTATCACTCAAGAGGAGGAGCCTCTACCACCACCAGCTGCATATGTGCTTACATCAAGAGGAATATCACTTGCATCTTTGCAAAATGGTCTTCAATTCTTGACATTTGGAACCCCATGCATGATTGATGAAATTCATGAGCATGAGGAGATAGATACCAGCGCTAGTACACTTGTATAAGTGTAACCATCACTCTTACCAGCGATTGGAGAGACCTTTGCACCAGAAGAGGAGACTCTTGTGATCTTGCTAGATGTTTCTGAATCTCATTTGATCCAAGATATGCATCCACTTTCATCTCATATTGTTTCAGTACCTCTTATTGAAACTTATGGGGACATGCCATCAGGACTATTGGATGACCAAGGGTTAGACCATCATGCTGATTTGGAGAAACATTATATCACTGCATAAAGGATATTTATCTAATCAAGGAAGAGATGAAGAACCATCCTAGTTTGTCATGGGTGAACTACATTCAACCTCTTGAGTTGAAATGTGGAATTTCAGAAAATGGGATGAGTATGATCCTATGTAGAATGGCCGGCTATGAGTTTAGCATTGTGCCTTGCTTTGAGACAGCACATGTATAACCTTGAAGATCTACAACATTGTTAATGAGTAGAAATGAGAAGAAGAGAACCCATTCCTCATGGGAGAAATCATATGTCAGCTTCATTCATGAAGCAATGGAGGAAAAGATGATAGATGGTAGACATATTGAGATGATAAAAATTTTCTCCTTTCTAGATGACACTTTCTCAATGGGCATCTCACAGCTCAAAGAGAAACTTCTACCTGCAGCAGATCCAGAACCTTATTGGTTTTGGAGGGCCATTGATGAGAAGAAGGTCTCATGGAGAGATCTCACTGGAGGTGCACTTCAACATATCATGGAGTGAAAATTTATTCATTAGTTTAAGGTGGATGGTATTCTACAATGGGAGGATACAATTTATTTGCAGAATGAGATCCATCATCTTCATTGGGATGAATGGTTAATGATATGAAGCAAGGGGTTGCGAAACCACTTGCAGATCTATAATATAGGCCGACAAGAAGTATGGTTGCGCTATTTTCTCTTGGGTGAGTATGGCTACCACTCAATGAGTCATAATTTTCTGATTCATGCCTTACACATCACTCGAAGAATGTAGAATAAGAAGGCATGGTTACTTTGGTTGTTGATGAGAGAGTATGCATATCACATGTTATATCTTATGTCCTTGAATTTACTCTTGTTTGGGATATGTGTCATGTATTTACATGTATTTTTGTTTGGGATGTATCTCATGTTCATGTATGTACTTGGGTTTGGGCGAAGGCATAACTCTCACATGATGTGGCATAAGGGAGCTTGTTTGTATTATGTTGATAAGAAATATCACATGCCCATTACTATATTGTTGCTCAATGACTTGCATCATGATAATGCAAGGAGGCAACAATAATCCTTGTTGCTATGGTTACTATTAGGAGAGTATGGGATGATTTCTTCCCATACATTGCATGACATTGTTGGAGGATGGAAATAGGAGGCCTTACAAAGTTGGATTCTATTGGGGGATTATGGTCACTGTACATGGTATAATGATGATGTGATGGGGCATCAAGATGTCTTATTAAGGTGGCTTCTCTTGAGAGAATATGGCCACTACAATTGGTACAATGATGATGCAGTATGTCAATAAGAGGAATTGTTGAGATGGCTTCTTTTTAGAGAGTATCGCTCTCATATTCTCATTGATGTTGATTTGGCATGGCAACAAGAAGCATTGTTGCAGTGGCTTCTTTTGAGAGAGTATGGCTCTTTTGTTTGTTTTCATGATGATCTAGCATGGCAGTAGAAGGCTTTGCTACATTGGTTGTTATTTTGAGAATATGGTTTGACATTTTTCATGTTTTCCCATATGTATCTACTTCTTTTTTTTCACTACGATGATGTAATGTTTGATTCCTACATGGCCAATAGGGCTAATGATGAGGACATTGATAGATGTAATCTACTCTATATATCATGGGTTGAAGAGATAATTCATGAGTTGGGACTTTCCACTTGGGGAGTGAACCACTTCATATTATGTATCTCATGTATAGAGGAGAACTTGGGTCATCATATCATTTCCCCTTGGAGATTCATTGATGAGGAAGGGTATCTAACTTTTCAGTTGGAAGCCATTCTAGACATTCTAGAGAGGCAACTTTGAAGTTGGACATGCATGACACATTGTCACAGATGGGAAGGCCTTCCACATGAGGATGCCATTTGGAGGAAAGATTCTTGCTGTAGCATCCAATTTTGCGGTTGCTTGAGGAAAAGAAACATTTTTCCAGGGAGGACTATAATATTCTGAAATTTTCACATGATATTTGGAATATTAAAGTTCTTAATAAACTTAATTAATTTAGTAAATAAAAGGGTGGTGGGGCCCATAATACTCAAAGATTAATAAAAATCCACTTTTGGTGTGTGTATGTGGATATTTCAGATCTAGATCTACATAATGGAGTAGTAGAGCAACTACTTAATGTGAAAGGAGTGGAGATCATGTCTCATTAATGAGATAGATCATGGAGGTTGATACAGTCAACTAAGATCTTGGAAGGGATCGAACATAATATCATAGAGAATTTATGATGATATGATGGAGGAATGGTGCATTTAATGCACACATGATGGAGAGGGTGATCATTTCATTCACACATGATGGAGATCATGAAATGACAGCGCAGTCAACATGGAGACATATGTCCACATGTACAGTGCAGTTAAGAGGAGGGCCAAGGCATGAGAAGGCTGATAATATATATACAGAAGATTAAGGCACAATAGAAGGCATGTTAAATATTATTATTGATGTATGATCTGTTTATATCTGGAATTGTCATGTGACATTCCATGCTTTCTTGGGTTGTTCAGCAAATATTGCAAGTCTTGTTTAGCATTGGGTGTTCCTGGTCAGGAATCCCACCTTTTTCCTTGAGTGATCTCTTGGGAGAGGATTTTACTTCATTATAAATCGGGCATTGGTGCCACATATATTTTCCTACTTTATGCAGAATATCCATATTCATAAATTGCACATTTCTTAAGATCAATTTGAGAGGAGGAGGTTTTCCTCCAATATTTCAGTTGAGGAGCCGATGAAGGATTCATCTTATCACCTTGAGCTTCAAGATCAACCTTCCAGTGCTTTAGATCTATATCAAGAATCAGGCCATCTATTTTCATCTCCCAGCAGTAGGAATCCCTTCAGAAATTGCGCAGTGCAGTCTTGTAGATCCAAGGGAGGAAGGAAGTTACTAGTATTTCAGCTAGTAATCCTATGAGGGACCATCCCCTAACCTTGAAATCCATATTTCCATCAGCCTGGAGTCTATTGCAGCATTTTTCAGTAGGAATATTTCCTCTCCCTCTTGGATAGCATAGTTTTTATAGCATCTACATATTCAGTTGTTGCAATCTGAAGGAGGAAGAAGAGGAGACAAGATCTCAAGCTCCTAGCTTGTAGATCCAAAGGAGGGATCAACCCTCAAAGCTCAGATCTATTTGTAGAACATATTGCAGCCATCTTTGGATCAGATCTAGCTTCAAATATATATAACCAAGTAGTCAAAGGATCAAACCCTAGGAGGGTGATTTTCCAAAGTTATAGATCTGGAAAATCCTTTCTAGGTTATCTTGGGTTCCCATCACAATGGCTAGATCTTTAATCTTGGAATTTTCGGAGCTCCCGAGCTCCCTATATCTTCATTTCCTTTTGCAGCAGTTTCATGTGTATCAAAATAAGAAGGGACAATGTAGTATTGCTTCCTATAATCTCTCCAGTTACGCAGTTCTATTTGTAGCATCACTGTAGGATGATTCTAGGCCATATCTTTGGCTAGATCTACTCATATTTTGTACATTGTGTAACTAATTCCTCTCCATATAATAAAATGGCTCAACCTCCTTGTAAATCCTAATGTTGTATTTAGATTTATTGTTTACTTAGTTGTAGTTCTTATATTATGTTTAAGTATTATTGCATTCTCCCTTTTGGGATATTACAACTGATGAGTATTTCTTTTGTATATATGTACTATCACCATTTTTTAGACATGGAAAAAATCTTGGACATAAAAGTTCAAGAATTAGGGAGGTAGAAGGCCAATAGTAAAGATAAATTTTAATAAAGAGAATAATTTTATTCAAGAAAAATGATTTTAACATTTGGAGATTTCATGTGCTACCAATAGACCTTCAATGATAAAAATAAAATTTTGGCCAAGCCATTTTTAGAAGAACTTTATGTACCATGTGTATTTTTTGTGGACTACTGTGTTGTTTTTATTTAGCATTGAAGTTCTATAAGGATGTGTGTCACATTATAGACTATTCTTATGTGTAGATGTTGTAATTTTTTATTTATTACTCTAAAAATGTTTGTCTGAATACGTAATCATGGGATTGAAAATTATTGTTTAGTGTTAGATTGTTCTAGTTTTGTAGTCATTTACTCATATTCTTGCCTTTATTCTTAATGAACTATTTCTTAGATCATTGATCAGAGTATGTGTGATTCTATGTTTTCTTTCCAATTACTATTAGTTTTGTTTAGATGCATGAATTTTCATATTTAATTAGTTGCATTTCATTCTTAGGACCTCACTTGTAAAACTCCAAACTAGTAATGGTTGTTGGGAAATAATTTAAATGGGTTCCCTATTCCAAATGAAACGAGGTCTAATTATAACTTCTCAATGATATTAACACTTATTATCGATAAATATCATTTCAACCTATAAATTGATTTCACATATAACTATCTACATAAAATTAAAATTCTCTCCAAATTATTATCTACAATTAATTTACCTTAAATTATGTTTTTGTAAAGTTAATATCTACAACTAATGTTTCATATATATTACCAATATTATGTTTAATATTTTTAAATTTATATATCCCATAGAAATATAAACAATGTATTGCAAAATGTCTTACTAAATCAATCATATATAATATAACGCTTTATTTATCCATTACTGATCTCATGATTAAAAAATTTAAATATATCTATCTCATAGAAGCATAAAGAGTTTATTATAGCATGTCTTAATAAATCAATCATGTATAATAAACCATTTATTGATCCATTACCAATCTTATTTTTAATAATTTTAAATATATTTATGTCATAGAAGTATAATTGTTTATTTATTTACTTAACCAGAACGAGAAATCAGTATTACTAAAAATTATCTTGATGAGCACAACATGCACATTAATGGAGGGTTGATTCAGATAGTTTTCTGATAATCATGCTCAACCAAATAGTATTTAATTCTTCAAAATTTATAATATTTAATGTGTCTAAATTTCTATTTTGAAAAGGGTATATGTGACAAAAGACACTCAAAATTTTACAAAACTTGAACAACATGTTAATTCATCTGAGAAGGAGGATCATCCTTGAAGCTATGCTCCCAAAATAAGAGAAGGAGGAGAATTTAGGTGAGGAATTTCTTGTGCACTAGAGTTGTTGGAGGAAGAGTGTTCCATATATGTCCCATTGATTAATAGTTGTAGTTTTTCCACCTGTTGATGGAAACTAGATACCTCATCTTTAATTCTCTACATGGTGGTTTTTTGTTCAATTAAGATGGTCATACACATATTTAGTTCAGCTATAGTATAATTGACCTAGATTTTCATACTTAAAACATATTTTCGAAGGAGGGAAACTTGACACATTAATTTTCCTATCTCCAACCTAAGATAGGCCATGATGACTACCCTGAACCTCTCCCAGTCTAAATTGAATGTAGAGGAGGAGAGTTGAGCCTTAGCAGAAAGATATTTCAAATTCTTCTTCACCCTGACATAGATATTCTATCCCATAGGATGTCACATATCTATTAGTAGTCCGTTGTCCTTTGAGATAATTGGGGTCAATAATTATGCCAAAGCATCTATACTGTTTTTTTGTGTTTTGAAAATTTGGATGACCAATGTATAAGATAAAATATGCAAACAATTATTGATTAAATATTTCAGATAATATTAGAAAATATAAGTAAGGGCTGCTTGTTTATCTCACACAGTGATTAAGATTTTGCGAATGGTTAAGTAGATTTATGTAAGAAGATATGATTATCAAATATTTAGATTAAATTATTTAATTAATCATAAGCTTGAAAACCTTTAAACAATGTCTAAAAGTTCAACAAAATACATTTAACATTATCAAGATGCTGAAAATTTATAAATGAAAGGGACTTACATCAATAAGCTGTTCAATAAATCATTCTTTATATTCATAATAACTTCATGAGGAATTATAAGATAACTGAAAAAAGTTAATCTCACCTGGTTATCTTGATAACAATTAAACATATGAAGAGACAAAATGTAATGATATTCTCAATTAGTCCTAAGGTAATGGGAATATTCATTTTTGTTTTATTTTTCTGTTTCATGAATAAAAATGTAAAGGAGGATCATAAAACTCCTAAACAACAAATAAATCAATGCCAAATGTGAAAAAAGGCTAAATCTTGGATATGTAAGCAAGAACCCTTAGGTGTGAAAGGGGTTGGATATTTTAACTGGGTCAACCATGACCAAATCTACAGCATTGTCTTGGAGGAGTGGCCATCAATGAGGCATAGCATAGTTTTAGATGGAGATGGCTTGTGTGAAAGAAGCTATTTAATTGAAGGTGGTTTACGGTTTACAAGCTCTTAACTTATAAAACAAACAGGATCGAAGAATGAAAAGGTTTTTGAATGATATCAGATTTCTAAAGTATTGTCTGTTTAGACATACAAGCTTTCTTTGGTTGTTTAGCCTAGATTACAAATGTTGTTTAGCATTGGGTGTTCATGATCAGGAATCCCACCTCTTCCTATTGAGTATCTCTTGGGAGAGTCTTGTATTGTATAGTCCACTATCTGGCTTGAGGCCAATCTTCTTCTTCCAACTACAACACATATCCTGTTGTGGGTTTGGTTTTCTTTCAAAGCTGTAGCAAGTGGAGGCTAGATCTACTAATATCTAGACCATTCTAGAGCTCCTTTTCAGTGCAGAAGGCTTCTATCCCATTGGCAAAAGAGTGTTGGATCATTGGAGCACCATTTTCAGATCTTGCCATGTGGCCAATCATGTTCTAAACCCTACAACGCAATTTTACTTCCAGATATGCATTTTTACTATAGGTGTTGTTGCAGGGTCTTTTGGCACATCTTTTGGAGGAGTGGTTTTCAAGTGTTGGGGATCTACCCTTCACCTTTTAGATCCATTGAAGATGATCATTTTATTGTACATATCAGATCAGATCTGAAAATTACTGAATATATAAATAATTTTGTAGATCTGCAGATTTAGATCTCATATCTACTCCTTGTACATGGTCTTTTGCTGAAAACCCCAAGGGGATTTTAAAGAGGAGACTATCTAGTGTATAGGTCTGTTATAGATATGTTATAGATCTGACTTTTCATGCACTGATTTTCTCTACATATAAAGTGTAATCAACTGCTATTGTAGCTCATTAAAATAATGTTGTCATTCCTTTTTCAGTCTACATATGCGATTGCAACACCTATTTTTGAGGATTTTCTTCCATTGGAGATTTCTATTTCCTGTTGTACATCTTATGGGTCATCTTCTCCATATATTTTTCTGTTATAAATGTAAACAAAGAGTCTCATTATTGGCCTCTTGCTATGTTTTAGATGATATGCATTATTTTACTACATATCTATCTTCTATTGTTGCATTCCCCATTTGGGAATATTAAAGTGGTATCAGAGCATCATCTTGGCACAACTTGTGCATTCTAAGAAACCAATATGTCTTCTGAAGAGGAGAAGCCACTTACTAATAGAGAGAAGAGGTATCAAAATAGAAGATAAAATAAATCTGATTACACCAATGACCATGAAGACAAGGGCAAAGCCCCTGCATCTGGAAGTGAAGAAGAAGGAAAGGACTTTGCTAAGATCCTTTTGAGAACCATGCAAGATCTTGCTAGAGAGATCAAAGAGATGAGATTGGACAGAATCAAAGAATATCCTAAGACATTTCGTCTTGGAGAAATCTCTGGCATGTCTCACCACTAGAATGATCAACTAGTGCATCAGCCACAACTTTCCCAATGCTCTACCATGCCTACCTTTTTGGCTGTGGGAAATGAAGGGTTTCAAGAGAAAGAATCCCTTGAATAATATTTTGAAGAATATGAGTCTCAAAATCAGAGATTCAAATATCACTTGAGTTTCCAAGAGTTTTGTCACCTCAAGGATAAATGAAGACCAAGGCATCATCATAGAGATGGTGGATTCACTCAGAATCATGATCGACATCACTCTATGGGAAGATTATTTTTACCCAGTTTTGATGGGTCATCCAAGTGTTCTGCCAAAGCATGGGTAGAATAACTTGACATCTACTTTCAATTGAACAAGGTTCGAGAGATGGAGGCTATCAAGATTGCAGCGCTGCACTTTGAAGGTGAAGCACATGACTAGTGGTTCCATGGCTTGTCTACATTGGGTCATGCCAATGTCACTGCTTATTCAGAGTTCAATAGAAGGCTAGTAGAAAGGTTTGATAGAAGAGATCTATAGGCAGCATTCATGAGCATTTCGAAGTTGAAACAATTAGGTAATATAGAGTCTTACATTTCTGAATTTTTAAGATTATCTATTATGGTTCCTGATTTTTCTGCAGTTAGGAGGGTGTATATGTTCATTCATGGCTTAGATGAACCTCTTCATGGGTTGGTTAAATATACCAATCCCACTACCCTGCATGATGCTATTGAAAGGGCTAGAGAGCTTTAAGATGCCTTGCCAAAATCAAAGGCAAGCTTTCAGCATAAGCCCTCTTTCCCTTCAAAGGGAAAGAAAGAAAAATCTGCTCCTTCCAAGGAGAGCTCATACAAGAAGCCTCTTGATGAATAAGTCCAGAGAGATCTAAGAAAAAGGAAGCTATTCTTCACTTGCCAAGAATCATGGGCAGCTGGACATAGAGGTGCTACTGGAAAAGTACATTACATAGAGGTCTTCTTAGATGTTGAGGAGGAAGAAGAAGATGAACCAAGAAGAGGCCACAGCGCTGACACTACAAGAGTAGAGCCAACACCATCAGGAGATGGAGATGGAGCATTTTATCCTATTGGAGGGGCTCTTACATATTTGAGAGCAGTACCTAAGTAATTGACCTTAAGAGTTCAAGGTTCCATCTTGAATCAAAGGGTCTTTGTTCTGATTGATAGTGGGGCAACTCATAATTTCATTGATGCCCATATAGTGAAAAGGAGGGCAATACCCACTAATACTTTTGAGGGATTCTCTATTTTGGTCCCAGGAGACAAAACAATGCAATGCATGCATTATGTCCCATCACTTTCATTCGCCATGGGAACTTATACTTTGGTTGATCACTTCTTTGTGGTTGACATACCAGACACCAATGTTATCTTGGGTGTTAAATGGTTGATTACATTGGGGAAAGTCACCACTGATTGGGAGGCTTTGCAAATGGAATGGGTGGACAAGAAGAGTGGTGAAACTCAAATTATCAAAGGCATGCATACATACCCCTCACATACCACTTCAACACAAATATTAGAAATGGATTTGGGTAGTGGAAGAAACAACCTTACAATCCCATCTATCATTCTCATGAGGTTGCTGCATGGGACACTTCTATCTACTGGAAAACCACATGGGAGGCTACTTGATACAGTTTCTGTGGTATATCTCTCACCACATGATGCTCCAAATTCAGATCTAGGAGGTATGGGAGCATTGGAAGATAATAATACAGCATTGGGAGGCTTTGGTAGGCTCAAGGAGGAGGGATATTTTCTTCCCTCATCATCATCACCCACTCTCATTTCTGATTTTGCGCTGTGGGATGAGAAGAATGCAAGTAATGGCCTTCCAACTCATATATTTGGCATGGGAAATGTTAAGGAGAAGAGAAACAACATGATAAACATTTCTGTTGATAGATTATCAGCGCTGTCATTGTTGGGGGGTTTAGATCCATACTAAAATTCCCAACTGTTGGTGGATTATTCCAAGGATATTCACACTTGTATGATACTTGATGACCATATGCATGAAGATGCCTACCTAGTCCATGAAGGAGTCATATATGATCATGGTAGTATCTTCTTATCTATAGCCTCCAAGCTCAAGGATAAGTTGCTACAAAGGGCCTATAAAGGGTTCTGTTTCAACCATACCTATTCTATGAAGATCTACAATATCATCATGAGGAGCTTTGAATGGGAAGGCTTTGGAGGAGAACTACATCAGCATTTTCAAGAATTCATGGACCATGTGGAGTTGGGACAGAAATATGACTCTATGAGAGAGTTGTTTCAGCCATATCTTCCTTCTTTTTAGAGAGGAGATGAATCTATGCACCAATCCATTTTTATGAGGAGGATTTTTGGTGAAGAACATGCTCATGTAAAGCATGCTTTATTTTCTGATTGTATGCAGTATTTCACCATGTTTATTCAGGCCATGACTCCATGGAGGAGTATTATATCTTGTAAAATTCATGGCCAACAAGGGGCCACAAAAATTTCTGAACTTGGCCACTACCTTGGTGGACAAAGGGAGATTTTTCATCATGATGGGTGCTTTCCTAAGGCACCAAATATATCTCACACTTTCAGCCATAGTGAGATAACATGTTCAGCAAGTAAGTGGTGGGGAAACCAATTACCACATCTATATCTGATGCGGGCAAGATATGCACTGTGCTGGTTCCCCATGTGGGACTATGATCCACCTTCATATGCACAAATTTCTGTTTGTTTGTACATTATTTTGCTCCCATACATTGATGATATACTTGTAATTTTTATGGGAATGTATGGAGGGAGGATGGGAGGTATGTATGTAGCTTATGGGATGGAGACTCTCTATGTATCTTATGCTACATGTTTCTAGGATAGAATTGGGCTAACCATGTTTGTTTCACTTGAATTATTGTCTCCTTGTGGGATGGACTATTTACATCTCATAAGAACTTTGGAGGAGCAATTCATGGAGGGATGGATTGGTGAACACTTAGCTTATGGAGGAAGCTCATCACATGTTGGTGTCACCAATGGAGGAGGAGGAGAGTTGCAGTACTCACCTTATCAGTTGCTTTGAGGACAAGAAACATTTTGGAGGGGAGGACTGTAATATTCCCAATTAGTCCTAAGCTAATGGGAATATTCATTTTTGTTTTATTTTTTTGTTTCATGAATATAAATGTAAAGGAAAATCATAAAAGTCCTAAAAATCAAATAAATCAATGCCAAATGTGAAAATGGATAAATCTTGGCTATGTAAGCAAGCACGCTTAGGTGTGAAAGGGGCTGGATATTTTGACTAGGTCAACCATGACCAAATCTATAGCATTGTCTTAGAGAAGTGGCCATCAATGAGGCACAACACAGTTTTAGATGGAAATGGCTTGTGTGAAAGAAGTTATTTCATTGAAGGTGGTGCAACATGAAAATGTTGTTGAATGATATCATATTTCTAAAGTATTGTCTGTTTAGACATACAAGCTTTGTTTGGCTGTTTAGCCTAGATTTGAAATGTTGTTTAGCATTGGGTGTTCCTGATCAGGAATCCCACCTCTTCCCATTAATTAGCTCTTGGGGGAGTCTTTTATTGTGTATTCAACTATCTGGCTTGAGGCCAAGCTTCTTCTTCCAACTAAAACACAGATCCTGTTGTGGGTTTGGTTGTCTTTGAAAGCTACAACAAATGGAGTCTAGATATACTTAGATCTAGACCATTCTAGTGCTCCTTTTTAGTGGGGAAGGATTCTATCCCATTGGCAAGAGAGTTTTGGATCATTGGAGCACCATTTTCAGATATTCTCATGTGTCCAATCATGTTCTAAACCCTATAGCTTAGTTTTAATTCCAAATCTATGTTTTTATTGTAGGTGATGTTGCAGGTCTTTTGGCACATCTTTTGGAGGAGTGGTTTTCAAGTGCTGGGGATCTTCCCTTCCCCTTTGAGATCCATTGAACAAGACCATTTTATTGTACATATCAGATCAGATCTGAATATTGCTGAATATCTGAATATTTCTGCAGATCTACAGATTTAGATCTCAGATCTACTCCTTGTACATGGTCTTTTGCTGAAAACCCTAAGGGGATTTTCAAGAGGAGCCTATCTAGTGTATGGATATATTACAGATATGACTTTTCATGCACTGATTTTCTCTAGATATAAAGGGTAATCAACATTTGTTGTAGCTCATTAAAATAATGTTGTCAATCCTTTTTCAGTCTATATATGTGATTGCAGCACCTCTTTTTGAAGATTTTCTTCCATTAGAGACTTCTATTTCCTATTGTACATCTTATGGGCCATCTTATGCATATCGTTTTCTGTTATAAATGTAAATAAAGAGTCTCCTTATTGGCCTCCTACTGTGTTTAGATGATCTGCATTAGTTTACTACATATTTTTCTTCTATTGTTGCATTCCTCATTTGGGAATATTACAGAAAATTGGAAAAAATCACAGAGAGAACAAAGTTGTATGAGAAAAATTTAGAATCCTTCTTCTATTATTGATGATCGAAAAATTTGTACAATTCTGCTTACAAAAATTTGCTTATCCAAGGGTGCAACCCTTAATAACTCAAAATGAGAGTTATTTATACTAATTTCTGAATCTTAGAAATATATTAAACTGATTACAATAATAGAATAAAGAAGAATAGAGGAGGGAAACAGATAGATGAAGTGCATTTTTTCTCATGGAAGTTGTTGATGATTGGGCCCTTGAAAATATGTTGTGCTGACATGGTATAAAAATCATACTTTTACTCGATGATCTCACAAAATTTATCCCATTGGTCTTGACCTGGGATTTCTACACTCATCATATTTCTGTATGTTTCATCTACCTCTGTATATTTTTCGAAATTAGGCCTTTGAATGAAAAAATGTTTGATTTGATGTTGAATGGTAAAATCAAACTACAGAGCTTCTAGAAATGATTTTCTTGTAACCTATCCTTTAATACCTGCAAATTTGGATTTATCTACTGCAATAGTGTATAACATTTTACAATAATATTCTAATTTAATCAACTTATCATCTAATCCTACCAATCTCAGCAACCCTTTATAATTCAATACATTAAATTTTGTATGAAATCTCTGAATAACAATATTCAAAGCTTCACATTTTTTTTGCAGTTGGTTGATTAAATTTCTCTTATGTAAAACCTTCTTGATCTCTGAGATTGTTGCAGTTCTATCCAGTATATTGATATCTTCCAAATATTTTATGTTCTTTGAGTTCAAAACCTTGATCATGTCAGTGGCTTCACTTGGATTTTTCTTGAGATGTTCTTTCTACTCTTCTATGGCTTCTCTTCACTTGGTGATGAGCTCTTGTTGTTCAAAAATAATTTTAATGGATGGCCATACCTCTATCATAGACTTGGTGATGTCTTCCCAAATTTTCTTCTTAGCTTCAGCCAATGTTCCAGCCATTAAATATTATCTTAAGTCCCAACTTGTGAGACTTTTTCATTTCCTCCATGTATGAGGTATCATATTTTAGCTTTTGTGATTGTATATTTTGAGACCTTTAGTGCAACTTATCAAGTGTCTGCTTTTGAATAGCCAAATCCTGTGCCCATTCTTCTACATCAGTTATTGTCAAGGATGCTGAAATCTATGTACCTATAGAAGATGTTTGAGATGTTGTATTAGGATCATTAGTTAGTTGAGTTGTTGATTTATCTTTCAATAGTTTTGCAATCTGTTCTTCCATCTTCCTGATTTGAATATTTTTATAAATGATCAATTTCAGCATATCCTCTTTGGTTTATTCATTCTCTATAATCTCCTTATCTGTGGATATCCAGTTGAGGGTAACTTGAGTTTCTTGTCCATAGCAGAGTTGTTTGAATTCTTATTTTTGATAATTTCCTCAACTGCGTTGCAGTATTTTGGATTGTACCCGACTTTCACTACAATTTCACTCCAAAGACTTCAATATGTTTTCTTTGGCCAATGAAGACAACTTCTCAATATTCAGCTGAGATTGAACATTTGATAACGCAGTCTTCAGTTTGGAGAGTGACATGGTTGTTGTTGTCATTGCTGAAAATAACAACTCCCCAGACTGTCTGTGCTTGTCCATCTGATAAATTGGATGGATCTGTCTTGCATCAAAAGAGAACACATCCTTTTTGTACTCAGCATGAGTCTTTGGAAAAGGCATTGTTGCCTGCAAGAAGGCCATTTGCATCCTTCATTTCTCATTTTCAAAGGCAGTGATAAGAATGTACTGGGAATTTGATGTTTGTTTCCAGAACTAACAATAGACATCATATTTTAATGCCTCATTCTGATGCTTGATGTTTAGGATTTTGGAGAAAATGGTTTCTTCTTCAGAAGAACTGGCATCTAAATGCTGGATAATCTCCAAAGGTTCTCTAGAAGGTGATGATGATGGAGGAGTCATAGGAACATTTGTCGATGCAGAAACTTCAGTCTCTCCCAAATTTATAATCTGTGGTTGTTCTCCCTCTGAAAGTAAGGTGGAACCAATATTTGGCTTTTTGTGTTGCAAGATAAATTCCTTCATTATTTCTTTGGCATGTGGAGGCTCTTCTCTAACTCCTTTATGTTTCTTACTTTCTGTATGAAGCAGTCTATGAATTCTGCAAAAGAATTTTTTGTTGATGTAGCCCTCACTAACTCTATCCAGTGTATCACTAATTGATTCACTCTTTGTGCATCCTATTTTCTGAAGTGGATAGGAAAAATATCTTCATGTTGAAAAGAAACATGTGAATAATTACAGAAGTGTAATTAAACACACCCTGTGTTGTAAAATTCATGAATTTATCATGTATTTTCAGCCAATAATTGGCTGTAATTATACATGAACAATGGTGAATTTGTTTTATTGAAGGTGGACAAGAAACCCATGATGGGTTCATCAAATGGTTGTTCATTTGGGTATACTAACAGGTATGAAAGGAGTGAGATGCGGTGTCTAGAGGCTTTAGGAAAGATTGAGGATGAGTATGGTGGTTGTTTCTTGGGAAACTCTACATCCTCAGGTAGGAATATCTCAAATATCTGGGCTCTCTGAGGGAAGGTTAGCTTGTGTTAAAGGCCCATGAGAGTAGCTGGTGAAAAATGGGATATGGAATCAGATGAAGGAATGAGGAGCATTTGGTTTATGGTATCTGAGATATGGTAATCAACATTTGTCCATTCTGAGCCACCACTGATCTTGTTACGGGATCATACTATTTTTTGCACCATGAAATTAGATCAGGGGAAGGGTGTGTCCGAGGAAATGAAAATAGGGGCAACATAGATTCCCAAAACCTGATAGGGTCTTGGTTATCTATTTGTTTTTATTTTAGCCATACATATAGCTAATGGAAGTCGAATTCGTAGTGAGAATATGAGACTTTGAAGAAAGCAACTACGAGGGGTATGAGATTGACATTGAGCTTTGGTGTTGCAGCAGGAATTTCTTCTACAACTGTTTCAGTGATTTGCACTTCTTCTATCATTTTTTTCTTCTCTTTGCCCTTAAGGGTCACCTTATTTTTATTCTTGGCTTTGGGGGCCATGTTAATAGTGATATAAACTAGGAGAAGAAATTTTAGGATCGGGTGGTTGTAAGAAGGGTGACAGTGATTACAGAAGTGGGGACAGTGGTCACAGAATGTAGAGCTGGCAAGTTGTGATGAACATACGAGAAAGTAAAGTAATATCAGGCTCTTTTCAAATTATTTTATAGGTTTTGATCTGGGTTTAATAGTATGGAATATGACCATAGGTTTTTAATGGCTTGGGAGGGATTTTAATGGCTAACGACGCATCAAATGGCTTAGGAGCAGGTGTAATGACCAACGGTGCATCAAGCAACTATATGGTGATCATGTGAACAAAGTACAATGGTTAGGGAGTGGATCATTGGAGGATAATGGTTAGGTGATGTGGAAGGATATTATTGGATGTATGACCAATGATTATGGCACGGAGGGAGTGTTCGTTGGCTCGAGGTACGGGAGGAAACAATTATGGGAGACAAAACTGCTGGTGGATTTAGGGGGGGGGGGTACCTCCCGATTTGCCGCTTTGGGTGGAGGGGGTGCGAAGTGTTGTGGTGCTACCACGTTGCAAAATGTGGCATCCATTAAAACCACACTTCGGATCTCCCCTCCCCCCTCGCATCAACGAGAAAAGGTCGGGGGATTTGCAAAGTGATCCTCCACCGTAGAACTAGAGCGGGTATAAGATCCTCTGTCAAAACTTGTTGGCACGTTATTCCTTGTGATTTGACCCTTTTTTTCATGTAGTTAATTTAGGATAAAACCAAATGAGCATTATAAAATAAATGTAATTAATGAAAATACAAAACCCCTTTTAAATAATTTAATCCTCATTAATAAATATCTAATCTTTTGGTAACTTGGCGCATTTAAACAGGCAACCATAATTTTATTTTTTAAACACTAAAGCATTCAAATTTTATTTTTTTCCTTCCCTAACATTTTTTATTTTTACCTTCTTTCTTTAGGGAAATATACTCTAACATTTTATTCTGACATGGATGCATATAAACATAATTTTTCCTAACCTTTTTAAATTTTTTCTTTTTCATCCATATCCTAACTTAGCATTTTATTTTTCATGTTTTTAACTAACATGGTAACTTATCAAAACCAAATAATGTTACAACATCGGCTCCAACTGGGGACTACTTCCCCCTGTGGGATGCAGAGAACAATAAGTTCCATGTGCCTTCTCCATGGGCTATGGAGTATTTGTTGTATAAAACAAACAAACTTGAAATGGTAAAATAAAATTATAATGCACAATGATGATGTGGTATTTCCTTTAGTACTATATATAATGTTTCAGAAATCTTCCATTGACAAACAGTGTTGAGAATTGTCCTTCCAAATTTTGTAGCACAAATGTGTTATTTCCCTTTATCTCTAAAATGTTCAGTGGTCCAAACCATAGATTTTCAAACTTTCCATGTCATCCTTTGTCTTCTCTCCTAGAATCCCATCATAAGACTTAATATCCTTCTCTAAAATCTCTTTCCCTAGACTTTCTGTCAAAAATACTCTTCATCTTATTCTGATATTTCCTTAGTTTATATTGAATCTCATATATGTTTTCATTTAATTCAATACTCTGATTTATTTTTCTAGAGAAATCATCAAGTTCATCAGTAGATTCTTGTAAAAACTTAAGCACAGGAAAATCAAAATTTGTAGGAAAAATAACATCTTTTCCATAAACCAGTTGGAATGGAGATTTACCTTTTGATCTTTTGGGAGAAATCCTATTTTCCCAGGCTGCATAGATAAAATGATTTTTTTCTTATGGTCTTCTAAATTTTTCTTGATCACCTTTACTAAGCTCTTGTTATATGATTTAACAAGACCATTCCCTTGTGGATAATAGGGGGTTGAATGATGCAGTAAAATTTGATACTTTTGGAAAAAATGAATCGTCTTTATGCTACTCAATGTTGTGGCATTGCCACTATTTTTGTGGACAACCAAATCTAGATAAAATGATTTCTTCAATAAATTTGATTACAACTGAATCTGTGGCATTTATAATAGGAATGGCCTCCACACACTTGGTGAAATAGTCAATAGAAGTTAAGATCCATCTGTGCTGATTACTTGAAGTTGGGTGAATTTCTCCTATAAAATCTAGTCCCCATTGAAGAAATGGTGTTGAGACAACCACTGGAACTAGTGGAAGAGATGTTAGTTTTTTCTTACCAGCAAACATCTGACATGGAACATAGGCTCTAACCTTTGTTACCACTTGTGAAAAAATAGTGGGCCAATAGAATCCTACCTTTAGTATTTTTTATGTTGTTTCTCTCCAATCATAATACCCTCCACATATTCCTGCATTAAACTGATCAATGATTCCTTCAGTCTCTGATTCTGTCAAGAAAAGTCATAGAATTCTAAGAGGATCCTTCCAATATAATTTGGCATTTATTATAAAGTATCTGATGGATTTCCATTTAAGTTTTTTGCACTGGATTTTTGAAAACTCAGATTGACATTCAAAATGGATAAGAAAATGAACAATATCTGCATACCAATATGGTAATACAAACTTTTCATCAATGTGAACATGGACTGTTTGAGTTGAAGGAGAAGGTTATTGTGGATTCTTTCCTTGAGATTCTTGGGAAGTTTCTTGTGGATTCTCCCCTTCTGCATTTAAGGAAGGTTATTGTGGATTCTCCCTTTCTATACTTGAAGAAGGTTCTTGCGTATTCTTCTTAGGGACTTCAAAAATATTTTTTATGCCCAACACTTTGCAATTATACTCAACTAAAAATTTAGCTAAACCTTATCCCTTTACTAATTTTTTGGTTTTAATGGTGAGGTCAAAATCAAGGATTTGAGTTATCCATTTTCCTCTTCTTCCATCAGTGTTTGGTTGTGTAAGAACAATTTTTACAACATTGTTAGGTACATAGGAAATAATGGTAGAATGGAGGACATACATTCTGAAATATTTCAGGGCTTGAACTAAGGCATAGGGTTTTCTTCAATGATATCATACTTGAGTTCTACATCTCTCATGACCTTGCTAAAAAATGATATGGTTTGATCAAGATAATATTCATTTTTATGCAAAAGGACAGTAGCAAGGGTGGTTTCAGAAGAAAAGGAGAATATACTGAAAGGCTCAGACTAGTTTGGATTGGCTAAGGTAGGAGCGTCAAAAATGGCCTTCTTTATTTGATCAAATTAATATCAAGCAGGAATGGTCCATTTGACTTCATGGTTATTTTTTAGCATATCTGTAATGCCTTTAACTATTTGAGTATAGCTAGGTGAAAATCTTCTCAAAAAGTTAATCTTCCCTAAAAAGGCTTGTATCTCTTTCTTATTTCTAGGTAATGATAATGATTGAATAGTAGAGACCCTTTTGGGATCTATTAGTACTCCATCCTTTGAAATGATATGGCCTAGTAACTTTCATTCTTTGATGGAAAATAATGATTCCTTAGGATTGAGAAATATTCCAAACTTTCTGCACCTCTCAAAAACCTTCATCAAGTGTTTTAAATGTTTCTGATCTGATTCAGAAAATATAATTAAATCATCAAGATAAATAAAAAAAAAAATAGCTTCACAACAAAGGCTAATTCAATATCTCTTTGGAATGTTGCTCCTGCATTTGATAGGCCAAAAGGAATCCTGGCATACATAAATGTTCCCCGGGGTGTAGTAAAGGTCGTCTTCTCTTTGTCTTCTAAATTCACCAATATCTGATTATAAACAGAGAAGCCATCAAGCATTGAGAGTCTATTAGCACCTGACACCATTTGGAGTAACTGATCCATATTTGGAAGTGGATAGTTATATTTCAGAGATGATATATTAAGGTTTCTAAAATCTACATAGAATCTAATTTCACCATTCTTTTTTCTGACAGGGAATAAATTGGCCACCCAATTAGAGTATCTTAAAGGGATAATTATTTGGGCATCTAAAAGCTTCTTAATTTCTTTTTCTATGGTGGGAAGCAGAATTGGATTCATTCTTCTTAGTTTTTACTGATAAGGTTTTTCTTCTGGTTTTAGTGGAATTTTATGCTCTATTAAATATGTGTCATAAGTTTTCAAATCAGCATAAAACCAAGCAAAAACATCTTTGTAATTCTTAAGAATTTTGATATACTTAGATTTAATTTCAGGAGCTAAAGATGCACAAAGTTTAATATTTTTAATCTCTTCATTGATGCCATTGTTAGTTTCTTCAATGCCATCTTCTGGAGAAACAAAGAATGGATTTTTAGGAACATCATTCTGATCAAATGATTTTTCTAAAGGAACAAGTCCTTTGGGGATAAAATTGTCTGACAGTTTTATAATATCATGATCAGCTACCTTTGAATTTAGATCTGAATTTTCCTTGTCTTTAGTATCTTCATTTATGTCTAAGTTATCTTCTTCAATTTGTAATACATAAAATTCATCAATAACTTGACAAAAGGATTTCCGTTGTTCATCATCTTCAAATATTTTCCAATGCTTTATATTATCTAGAATGGATGGCCTATATTTGACTTGAATTTGGTATTGTATCTAAAATTGATCTGGAATCTTAAAATAACTAGTAGAAAATGCTAATGAATCTGCATGAATGTTTTCATCTCTAGGAATAAAATTTATATTGAAAGCATTAAATGACTTTTCAATGGTGTCCCAAATTTCATTTCTGTAAGACCTAAGCCTAGGATGATTTGTTTGACAGGGATTCCTAACCTGTCTTACTATAAGTTCTGAATCAATAAAGACACTCAAATTTTGGACCTTTAAACTTTTGGCAACCTATAATCCTAGAATAAAAGCTTCATATTCAACAACGCTATTTGTGACCTAAAAATATAACTTGTGTGATTGAGTGATATTTTCCTTATCAGGTGAAATTAAAACAACTCCTACTCCAACTCCATCTTTGGTGCAATATCCATCAAAGAAAAGTTTCCAAATATCAGGTGGACATGATTTAGGAGTTTCAGCTACATCCTCAATCTTGAGTTGAGAATTCTGTGAAATATCTTATGATAGTTGAAAAAAACTAAAATCTTGGTCAACTGTATAAATGGGACGATTTCTAGCCTGATCAGCTTTGCAAACCATTTTTAAGAATCGAAATTTTGTATATAACCTTAGGCTCTCTCCACCATATACAGGAATAGTGCCAAAAGATATATTCATTTGAATACTCCCTCCTAATTTGGCACAACATGATCTTGATAACAGAATTCCAAATTTAGGGGGAATATCAGTGACAATTATGTCTAATATAACACTTTTGACTGGTATTTGATGTAAAGTGACCACTAGGTATTTTATAAGTCCTAAACATTGCACCCCTTTAGAGTCAAATGTATGTACGTCATGATAGGCTTGAGTGATATCCAAATTAAGTTGTTTCATAATGATTTTAGGCATTAAATTGAGTGAAGCTACAGAATCCAACATACAATTATATAGCAAGGAGTCATGCACTTTCAAGGTCACATAAAAAGGTGGTATGGATTCATCAATCATATCAGAACTAGGACCAAAGGTTATGGTGGGTATTTCATTTTTCATACTAATAATATCCCCTTCAACATCCACACTAGAGTTTTGGATCCATTTTGCAACTTGACTCTTATATCCAGGGTTTTTTGAAAGTTCTGAAAGTGGAATAGGAATTTTAACTCTTTCTAACTCTTTTTCCACATTAAAAGAAGTCAGTATAGTTTTGTCGATTTGCATAGAATTACTTGACTGATTTATAGGTTGAATAGAAGTATTTTGAGTTTCAGTGGTTTTTACTTGAGCTTCAATTATTATAGGATTTTTTGGAGGTCTACCAAGACTAGCTCTAGGTCTTAAGTCATACCTTATATTGAGTTTTGTAATAAAAAACTCAGAAAAGTCTTGACATTTAGAAACCTGAGAAGTAACTTGATATTCTTGAGGGATTTGACTTTGAGGAATAGGAAAAATTGTAGTCTGAAGAGATGTACGATCTATGTTATTGATATATTTAGTAATAGATAATGTATTATCATCAGGTTTTTGATCATCAATCAACAATGGTGTGGGTACTTTTTGTCATTATGTGGTCTAGAAAAGGTTTGTTGGACTGTTCTAGGTTGAGTTTCAATCTTTGAAATGCTATCTAATGGGTTTCTAAGGAGTGATGTGATCTCATCTATTTTTGTATCTTTATTTTTATATTTAGAGGAAGAAGAAGCTTCCTAATTTGATTTTAATTTCTTCTGGGCTTTTCAGCTTTAGCTTTTAGCTTAGCTAATGTAGGCCTATTTTCTTCAACCTATATAGCATTTTTTTTCATGTCCTCTAAGTTTCAGGATGTTCTCTCTCTTAACATAACATCAAATTCATCCTCAAAGGATTTTGAAAATATAACCTTAGCTTCTGCTACAAGAGGTTTACAATCGAGAGGGATATTGTGATAAATCTTAATAAATATTTTGATGAAATCAACAAATTTTTCTCCATAATTTCTTTTTAGTTCTTCAAATTCAGTTAAGAAATACACATGGTCCTTTTTCACTCCCCATTGATTTTTAAAGATATTAGTTAATTCTTTCCGGGATCTAATGGAACTAGCTGGTAATTTCCTAAACCAAATCCTGATATTTCCTTCTAGGGATTGTACAAACAATCTCATATAAACATTTTCATGTTCTATGTTCATGTTATCAACAAAATCCAGAAATTCTTCTAGATGGTCTTCAGGTGATATACTAGTTTCTCCATTAAATCTAGGGAGATGCTTTAGATATCTAAGAGGAAAATCATTGAGAAGATTACGAAGTAAGAGGGGAGAATATATTTCTTGTTAAATTGGTCTATAACCAGCCATACTTGAAGATGTAGATGTAGAGAAATGAGTATTAGTAGTTGAAGAAGAAGAAGTAGAGTTTGTAGGTGAATATGGAGAAGAAGGAGGTGAAGAATGAGGTGCAAAATGAGGAGGAGAATGAAATGGGATGGAAGAACTTCTTCGGGACCTTAAACGAGTTCTAATGACCAAATTTTGAAGCTCTTATTTCCCTTGTCTATGTTCAAATAAAGGATTAGAATAAAAATAAAAGAGATCTTTTGGTTGGTGTGAAGTAGAAGGTGCAGCATATGTAACAGGGGAAATGAAATCAGTAGGTTTGAATCCAGGTAAGTCTAGATCCAAATCACGTTCTGATATAGGATATTCATAATGTTCCTTAGGTAATATGTAGGACTCGAAAGAATGAACTAACAAGGCTAATTGAAAATCCACTTCTTTAGATACTAACTCATGCACTCTCTGAGGTATGTCTTCTAATTCTAAGGGAATAGGTCCAGACCTAAAAGGATCAGGAATGATATTGATCTCCTATTGAGGGGTAGAAGAATGGGTTTGATGCCTTCTTCTGGAAGAAGCTTGTATTACCAATCTCTCTGGATCTGATAATTTTAGGACAATTTCAAAGTCAGATCAAGATCTGGTATGCTTTCAAGGAGCCAGTTTGGTCACAGTGGAGTTGCCAGGTGAGAAATGTTGACCTAAATAAACCTTTAATCACCTTTAAAGGAATAGGGTTTTATCATTGTCCCAGGGAAAATAATCAAATCCATTCTCTCGGAAACGATACTAAATAGACGTTGTCCTTTGAGATAATTGAGGTCAATAATTATGCCAAATAATCTATAACATTTTGTTGTGTTTTGCAATTTTGGATGAAAAATTTATAAGATAACTTATGAAAGCAGTTATTGATTAAATTTTTCAGATAATATCAGAAAATATAAGTAAGGGCTGCTTGTTTATCTCACACGGTGATTAATATTTTTCAAATGGTTATGTAGATTTATGTAAGAATATATGATTACCAAATATTCATATTGAATTCTTTAATTAATCATAAGCTTGAAAACCTTTAAACAATGTATCCAATTTCAACAAAATACATTTAACATTATCAAGATGATGACAATTTATAAATGAAAGTGAATTACATAAAAAATTTGTTTAGTAAATCATTCTTTATATTGGTAATAACTTCAGGCAAAATTGTAAGATAACTGAAACACAGTTAATATCACCTAGTTATCTTGATAACAATTAAACATATGAAGAAACAACATGTAATGAAAACTGGAAAAACACACAGGGGGAACAAAGTTGTATGTGACAAAGTGAGAATCCTTCTTCCATTATTGATGATCGAAAAGCTTGTACAATTCTGCTTGCAAAAATTCAATTATCCAAGGGTGAAACCCTTAATAACTCGAAATGAGATTTATTTATACTAATTTATAAAAATTATAAATATCTTAAACTGATTACAATAATTAGAAGGAATAAGAATAGAAGAAGGAAATAGATGGATGAAGTGTCTCCCGTTTTCTTGGAAGTTGTCGATGACTTGGCCTCTTTCGATGGAACCTGTTTCTTAACTAGACCCTTGGAAAAACCGATGTGCTGGAAAGTCAGAAAATCACTCTTTTACTCGACGGTCTCAAAAAATTTATCCCATTGCTCTTGACTTCGGATTTCTACACTCATCATCTTTCTCGAAAATTTCATCTACTTCAGATATTTGTCAAAAGTTGGTTCTTTGAATGAATAAATGTTTGATTTGATGTTGAATGATCAAATCAAACTACAAATCTTCAAGAAATGCTTTCTCCTGTAATATGTCCTTTTTAATACTTGAATTTTGACTTATCTATTACAATTGTGTATAACCTTTTATAGTAATATTCTAATTTAATCAACTTGTCATATAATCCCACTAACTGGCACTCCTTATGATTCAAAACATTAAACTTAGTATGAAATCTTTGAGCAACAATATCTAAAGTTTGAAGCATTTGGTTTGCAATTGGTTGATTAAATTTATTTTATGTAAATATCATCTCAAAAATTGTTGCAGTTATATCCATGATGTTGATTTCTTCCAACTCTTCTCTATTCTTTTGAGTTTAGAACCTTGATCATGTTAGTGGCTTCACTGGCTTCTTTTTGAGATGCTTTTTTCTCGCTTCTTCAATGGATGCTATACATTTGGTGATGAGCTCCGTTGTTCGAAGATAATCCGTATGGATGGCCATACCCTAGTCATAGACTTTTTAATGTCTTCTCCTGCATGTCCCGCTTTTAGCTTCAACTAGATTTTATGCCATTGTTGATTCACTCTCTAGTTATTTTATCTTAAGTCCTAACTGATGAGTCTTTTGCATTTTCCATGTATAAAGTATCATCTTTAATCTTCTATGACTCGAATTGGAAACTCATGTTGTAATTTCTCATGTGCCTCGTTTTCCTAATAGCTAAATCTGTGCTAATTTTGATGCATCAGCTATTGTCAAAGTCGTTGAAAGTTCTCGCACCCATGCGTAAGATGTTTGAGTTGTTGTATTAGGACTATTAGTCACGTAAAGTGCTAAATTCTCTTCAAGACTCTTCAAATTTCTTATTCCATCTTTCTAATTTGCAAATTTTGATCAATGATCAATTTCAACATCTCCTCTATTTTTGTATTCATTCTCATAATCTCCTTTGTCTGGTGGATCTTCATTTGAGGGAATTTTGAGTTACTTGTGCAAAGAAGACATGTTTGCATTCTTATTTTTAATGATTTCCTCAACTTCCTTGCGTATTTTTGGATCATACCCAACTTTCACTAGTTCAAAGACTTCAATCTATTGTCTTTGGCCAATGAAGACAATTCTTCAATCTTCATTGAGAGTGAACATTTGATAATGCACCAATGGAGAGAGGACGTGGCTATTGTTGTCATTATTGAAAATAACATCTTTCCCGTACTACCTATGCATGTCCATCTGATCAATTGATGGATCTAATTTGCATCAAAAGAGAAGATAGTCTTCTTATACTCAAGATGAGTCTTTGGAAATGGCACCGTTAGTTCGCAGAAGTACATTTGCATTCTTCCTCTTTCTCACTATCAAAGGTGGTGAGAAGCCTAAGGCCGTGATGTTGATGTTTGCTTCCGTAACTGACGGCTAAACATCAAACTTCAATGCTTCATTCTTATGCTCGATGTTCAAGAACTGGAGAAAATGTTTTGTTCTTCTTAAGAACTTGTTATAAAATTATATATTATAGAGAAATGTGACACATAAAATATGAGGAAAACACAAGCACACAAAAAGCATAAAACCAGAGAGACGTTGATATAAGTGGTTCACCCAATTTGGGCTACGGTCCACCCCGAATAACCAGTCCTTCCTTTCTTTCTATTATCCCCGCAAATGAAGAGACACAACCTACGTAAGATCCATTGTAATATCCTCCCCTGCTCTCTCTCACAAATTTCTATCTATTTCTCTCTTTTGATAATACACATACATTACACAAAATGTAATACAATACCCTCATACAAGCCAGGTTGCCTTCTAGGGCAAAAACCCTAAACTAAAACATAACTTTTACTGTTATAGGGTTATATCCTTCAGTCTATGATGACGCAAGCCTGCAGCTTGCAATACCCAGGATCATTAAACATCTGTTCACTTGAGATCAACTTACATCACAGCTTTTTCCCCAAATCAAATCCTTAATACTTGGCAACTCACACTTTGCCATTATCATGTGGAAACTATTTTCATTTTATGTTTTAACATCAGGACCCAACAATCATTACACAAAGAAAACTTATCATCATTCAAACTACATCAAAAATTCAATGCTTCTATAAGCAATCTTAATACTTCTTATTCACATATGGCTTGATTCAAGAATGCGCCCTTGCATTTCTACAAACCCAGAATTCAAATGCCAAATAACAAAATATGGTCACTCATATGGCAAATCGATCTATGCTCACGTAATTTACTTATTTTCCCTATGGCAATCTGGTCCATACAACCTGCATTCGTTTATCCCAATTTCACCTCGATTCTTTGTAGCGGCTTTATACAAAAGTTCAACCATTCAACTACAAAGTCAAATGTTTACAAACACCATTTTAAAATCGGACTTCATCATCAAATGCGCCTTTGGGTTTATCACCAATTCTTTATGACTAATCATTCAAAAGCAAACAACTCAATAACTCTCATTATAGATTGTGCCTTACTTTATATTCAATCTGGCAATCATATATCTCTTCCACTCATTATAACTTATGCAACTCTTACCCGTTCTGGACCGCCTTTAGATTCTGGACTGTGTCTTTTTGAAAACACGAGTTTTCTCTTCGGCAACAGCTTCTATCTTCCTTACAACTTCATGCACCACATCAACAATACGATTGCAAGCATCTTGAGGTGCTATCAACCTTCTCTGGTGTAGCTACAGTTCTCGTTTGCGCTATAGCAATGCAGTCAGATATCTGTTTCATCAAAAGCAGTTATAAAGTCAAACCTGTTTACGAGCCTGTTTGACCTGTCGACTACCTCTTATCAGCGTCGAATTACGTGAGTCGGCCAAAGTTTCTTCAGATGCTCAAAACATATATTTGCCACTATGGACCACTACCTCGTGGTCAGACGTTGTGCACATGCAGAATTGCAATTTCATCACTGATTTCGGATGGAAGGCACCAGGATTCAGCGCTGTACTTGTCGCATCATCCCAAATAAAGAATAACAATAGTATTTGACCGCTCCTCGCTGCAACTAACTGTACTAATAGAAGCCACTACAGTTTATATTTCAAATTAAAATAACCAACGTTCCAGGCATTCATTCAATTCATCGATTAACATAAAGACTTCAACAACATGAATTCAGAACCGGTTACTGTTGCTCCTGCGTCCAGATTAAAAAAAAACCGTTCCATTGCTTCTCCATTGCGCTGTTACGCAACCGAAACAACGTGTGAGAGCATCATTCACAAATAACGCTACAGCAGAGATTTGATCGATCTTGATAACCATAGATTTATCCACAGCAACCATTTATTACGCCTTTCATTCAACGCCCTTCAATTGCTATCGAACCCAATTTATTCAATCTCTAAACTAGATACGATTCAACGCATTTGCTTCTCTCAGCGTTCTATCACAATAACTGCAGTTCCAATGTGTTATCAACCATTCATTTAAATATTGCTTATGGGACATCGATATATCATCAAAGAGACAAGTATAAAATCAAGCATCGATACACCCAACTATATAACAGTTTGCCATTCCAATATGGTTATATAAAAGCGTTCACCACAACGCACGAACCATCATCCTCATAGATCATTCAACGCTTTTGGTTTATAAGCACAACTCATACAAGTGCGCCTCACTAAAACCATTTCAGAAATCAACACGCAATTTCTAAAAACCACACTTATCACATTAATAAACAAATACTTACAAACTTCCTTCGTGGCCAGATATTCAACATTTAGGCCCTTACAATTGCTGAAGGCTTACAACCTTGCTGATCAAGCCTGTTCTCAATCAACCTCTCTCACAATCTCTCATGTATTTTCTCTCAAAAAGCCCTCCTATTTATACAATTTAAAAAAATCATTAAATTAAATGCTCAATCCCTTAAAATCCTCAACAAACCCCTAAATCTCTCAACATCCCTAAAGGATAGGTTTTTATCCCTAAAATCCTTCAATTTATTAAATTTCCTCATATCCTTTTATTATTAAAAAGATATTTACATAAATCCTCACCTTCTCCTATTTAATTCAAATTAATTAATAAAATATTAAAAATCATCACACCCCATATTTACAAATTAATATTATCACACCCCATATTTACAAATGGAGAAAAAAGGTCTTGATGCTCCTGCATCATATGAACGAACTAGATTGACTATAAATTACTATACTTTTACAAGGAAATTTTACATCTATTCTTAGCTTTGGGGGCGCTACCCCCAAAACCCCCCGCCAGGGGGGGGATCCATAAAGTCACAGTCGCCCCCCATGGACCCCCCAGGTAGCATTTAATTATGGGCGAAGTTGCTGCCCCATTAAGGTACATGGGCCCAATGCTATAATACAAAATAAACAAGATAATCAGGCTCCACACCCAAAAATCTCCCACTTGGAGACTGATTGTAGCAATTGCACTGCTGCTTCATTTGCTAGAAAATAACTCCTCTTTAGACCTGGCTATTTCTCATCTTCATTTTCATCCTTGAAGACCAATTGAAACTAAGCATAATCTCAGTTTCTCCCTGGTTACAAATTTTGTTAGCATATCTGCAGGATTCTGGCTAGTGTGTATCTTTTCCAGCTTCAACTGTCCATCTTCCAATACTGACCATATGAAATGGTACTTGAGCTATATGTGTTTAGTCCTGGAATGAAATGTTGAGTTCTTTGCAAGATGAATGGCACTTTGGCTATCATTGTATAATGTGCCCATATCATGCTTCTTACCAGATTCATCCATAAACCTTTGTAACCAAATCATTTCTTTACTAGCCTTTGTAACGGCAACATACTCTGCCTTGATGTTGAAAATTCTGCAGCAATACTTTGGATTTTGAAACCCAAGCAAGTAGTTATTCCACCTACAATAAATATATATCACATGTCTCCTCATGTTATCTCTATCACATATACGGGTTACGCATCAACATATCCATGAATAAAGAATAATGCTTGATTTTTGGTACCTCTCAAATATCTAAGAATCCATTTCTTGCCATCCAATGTTCTTTTCTGGATTTTTTCATGTACCTACTTACAACTCCCCTTGCATGTGCAATATTAGGCCTTGTCTTGAACCATTTTCATAAATTAAGCTTCCATCTGTTGATGCATATGGAAATTTAGACATATAGTCCATTTATTCTTTGGTCTTGAAGGACATCTCCTTACTAATTTTGGAATCACTAGCCAAAGCTGTATTAACTGGTTTTTCATTCTACATATTAAATATTTCCAACACCTTTTGAATGTAATCATTCTAAAACAATGTTAATTTGTGATTTTTCACATCTCTAGTTATTCTCATACCAAGGGTTTTTTTTGCAGCTCCCAAATCCCTCATTGCAAATGAATTTGCCAATTTTATTTTGAGAACATTTATTTCCTACATATTAAACCCTGCAACAAGCATGTCATTTACAAAAATAACAATATAATATAGCTACTATGATTTTTCCTTTTCAAATAAACACAATGATCATAGTGACATCTAGTATAACCTTGTTCAGACATAAACCTCCCAAATTTTAGATAATTTTTGCATCGTTGCCACGGAGCTGTTTTAAGATTGCTGATATCTTCTTTAACACCTTAATGTTTCTTTCCCTTTGACCTCATATCCTTAGTTTCTGATATATATCTCTTCCTCCCAGCCTCCATGGAATGTTGTCTTCATCCTAATTTTTTAATTCACAAATCTTAAAATTTGCTACAAGACTTAAAATAGTTCTAATTGGAAATGTAACAACAGGAGAAAATATTTCATCAAAATCAAGACCTTTCTTTTGTGCAAGCCCCTTCACCACAAGTCTAACTTTGTACCTCTATTTTCCTCCATATTCTTCCTTCAACTTGTAAACCCATTTATTTTGCAATGTAGTTTTATCTGCAGGAAACTAGACTAAGTCCAAAGTATGGTTATGAATTAAGGATTCAATCTCTTCTTCCATGGATAACTCCCACTTCTTCCTAGTTTCAACCTGCATTGCTTCTTCATAACATTCGTGTTCACCAGATTCAGTCAACAATAAATAATATAATGAAGGAGAGTATCGTTAAGTGGGTCGAATTATCCTGGTAGATCTTATAACACCACTTTTAGGTGTTTGAGGTGCCTTTTGTTATTGCGGTGGTTTTTGTTGTCGTGGCTGTTGATTATTATTATTTTCAGGCACCTTTACTTTTTTTGTGATCTCATCAAGAACTGTGTATTCTTTGTTTTCTTTGTCTTGTTTCTTTTCCTGCAACTGATTCTTATACACGACCTTTTCATTAAATATAACATCTCTTCTCCTAATAATTTTGTGCTTTTCATAACCATATAAGCAATAAACAAAATCATTGACACCGTATCCAATAAAGGTACATTTCTTTGATTTTTCCTCAAGCTTTGTTCTATTTTCTTTGTTAATATGCACAAAGGCCTCACAACCAAAAGGCTTTAAAAAATAGTAGTTTACCTTTTTACCTATCCATGCTTCCTCTAAAATACCACCATCCAAGGAACTTGAAGGCCCTCTTTTTATTAGATAAACAACAATATCTACAACATCTACCCAAAATTTTAAAGGCAATCCCATGCAATCTCATGCACACTCCATGATTATTTTGTTCATCCTTTCGACACACCATTTTCTTGTGGTGTTCTTGGAGCTGCCTTCTCTCTGCGAAAATTCCATGTTCTAAATAGTAACTATCAAACTCTTTGTTGCAATATTCACCTCCATTGTACGATCGAGACACTTCAACTTCTTTCCTATCTCAATCTCAGCCAAAAATTTCCATTTCTTGAAAGTATTAAATACATCAGATTTATTTTGAATCTGATAAATCCAAGTTTTCTAGTTGCATCATCGATAAAGTAACAATAATGAGAGCCAGAGATGATACGAGCGAGTCCCCATACATGCAGCATACCTGGCTCTAATTTTTCACTCTTCTTTTCTTTCCCAACTCTGAGAAATCTGACTCTCTTCTGTTTTCCATAAATGAAATTCTCACAGAAATCTAAATCAATATTCTTCAAACCCAGTAACAAATTCCTTGAGTGAAGAATCTTCATCCCCTTTTCATTCATGTGTCTGAGCATATGATGCCATAATGCTACATCTACTCCTTTGGAAGTTAAAGCATTAACAGAGTTATAAATACCACTATATAAATACAATGTACCAACCTTTTAGCCTTTTTCTATTACCAGGGCTCCTTTAGTGACCTTCCACGTTTTATCTGTGAAAGTTGTCACAAAACCTTCACTGCCTAACTACCCTGTTGAAATCATATTTTTCTTCAAATATAGAACATGCTTGACCTTCTTTAATAGCCATTGGTTTCCATTCTGTTGTTTTACAAGAACCTTACCCATTCCAACAATTTTACAGGGATTTATCATCACCCAAATGGACTTGTCCAAAATCTCCTTGAACATAGTCATGAAAATATTTCTTATTAGGTGTGGAATGGAATGAGGCCCCTGAATCTACAACCCAAGAATCAGTAAAATTTTCAAAAGAAAGAATCAAAGCATCTTGTAACACATCACCTGTCACATTTGATTCATGATTTTTTTCTTGTTGTGTGTCTCCTTCTTTTCCCTTTCGAGATCTACAGTCTTTCTTCAAGTGTCCTTTCTTTCCGCATTTCCGACACACTATTCCCGATCTGGACTTGGATCTGCCTTTCCTTGGTTTGCTGTGATATCTTGAGCTCTTTCCTCTTTCCATTATTCTTCCCCTATACTTTGCACTCAAAGCATTACTCAGTGTCTCACTGGAGCTTTTCCATTGCATTTCCTCGCTAAGGATAGCACCGACAACATCATCAAACTTTAAAGTACTAGATCTGGATACAGAGTTACTAATGGCCATAACTAAACCATTCCAGCTTTCTAGAAATGCACACAGAAATAAAAGAGCCCTAACTTCATCATCAAAGTTTACCCCTACAAAACTTAACCGACTGGTAACTGTATTAAAATCATTTAAATGGTCTGCAACAGATCCACCTTCTGACATCTTCATATTAAATAAACGTTTCATAAGAAATACCTTGTTTGAGGCCAAGGGTTTTTCATATAGTTTCACCAATTCCTTAATAAAACCCTTTGTTGTTGCTTCGTTCGAAATATTGAAGGCTACCGATGCCGCGAGGCACAATTGTATTGTTCTGAGTGCCTTTCTATCGAGAATCTCCCATTCTGCGTCTGTCATAGCCGTCGGCTTCTTTGTTTTTTCGCTCAATGGTAGGTACAGATCTTTCTAATACAGATAACTTCCTTCTGCATCTTCCACAGCGGGAATTTTTGGCCATTAAATTTCTCGACCCTAAAATTACCATCTTCCTCCATTGCTCCCACTCAAACTAGGAACCCTTCTTTCCTACGAGTTTATCATCCAAATAGACCTTCAGCTCTGATACCAGTTGTTAGAAAATTATATATTACAGAGCAATGTGACACATAAAATATGAGGAAAACAAAAGCACACAAAACACATAAAACCAAAGAGACATAGATATACGTGGTTCACCCAGTTTGGGTTACGTCCACCCCGAATAGCCAGTCCTTCCTTTCTATTATCTAGCAAAATGAAAAGACACAACCTATAGCAGATCCACTGTAATATCCTCTGTTCTCTCTCACAATCTCCCTATCTGTTTCTCGCTCTAATAATACACATACATTACGCAGCCACAATACAATACCCTCATACAAGCGAGGGGTTTCCTTCTAGGGCAAAAAACCCTAAAATAAACATAACTTCTACCATCAGAATATCTGCCTAATGAATGGCCCAGATTGACTAGAAATTACTATACTTTTACAAGGAAATTTTACATCTGTTTTTAGCTTCGGGGGCATTGCCCCCGAAACTCCCCGCTAAAGCGAACAAAGTTCCTTCTCAAGCTTAAATACTCCAGAACACTTGGAATACAAAGATATCCATGAGGATACAAATATTATATTATAAAAGATATGAGATAGATAGATGGTTTGAATGTTACAAATGAGGCCTGCTTATATATCTACACAGGTGCCTCTTCATGAAAGGTCATGTCTTATCAGACATGGCCTTTCAATATAATTACTAATTAACTAATTTAATCACTAATTAAATATTTTATTCATTACATTGCCTTCCCCTCAAAAAACTTTTTCCTCAAAGCTTGTCGACGAAAGGCCTCGATTTATTTTCCTGCTACGAACATCTTCTCATCTCGGGGCAGTCATCCTTGTCGATAAAAGTTGATATGATCCTATAAGTGACAAACAAAAATGTCGCACTGAGAATGGATTGGACCATCCTAATTCAATATTCTGTGGAAACTTACGATGACTGGAAACTTGTGATGATTCATTAGTATTCATCGGAATATCAGCTTGTTTCTGTTTTGAATACATAGCTTGGTTGAGTTGTTTGCTCCTGTGATTTGGATGTCAATAGGGAACTTTTTTGGTTTGAATTTGCTTTTCTTTTAGCGAGGATGTTATTGAGTAAGTGACAGGACCTTCACTTAGCATTTTCTTTGTCTGAACTGCAACATCGACGTTTGTTACTTTTGCAACTCTCTTGTCGTCCTCTTCAGTTGAGACATTTATTGGATCAACGTTCTATTTTTCTTCAACTTGAACTTCTATATTTGAAGATTTCAATGCTTCATTTTCTACAAGTTGTTGCACCTCATTTTCCAACGACTTCTTGTCTTTCTTCAGTTTCTTAATTTGCGTTAGAAATTTTTCGTTGTGGTCCTTAAGACGAGCAACTTCTTCATTCTTGTTAGTGGTGATTTTTTTAACTTCTCTTTGCAAATATTGTATTTATTTTTTACTTTTTGGAAGAACTACTCTTGTGATATCTAATATGTCTTCCGGTGTTAGTGAGTTCGGCTTCACCGTGAGATCTTGTAAGGTTATGTTTTTCTTTTTGTAAGAAAATTCCAAAAAAAAAAAATTCATATTAGGGATGAATGACCCTAGTGAGTCCATCCAGAGCGAACCCAGAATTATATCACTATCGTTACAAAATAAAGTTTTAATGGTAAATTGCGAGACCAAGGAATACTCCCCAATACTTAGGTGTAGATTCCTTATGTCGTATTGTTTTTCATTTGCGTTAATTGATTTTGTTTCAATTATATTTGATTCGGGGATCACTAATTGGTTAGCACATTCTGTACTAACATAATTATTCTTTTGAGTAGGATCAATAGATATGAGAACTTCCTTTCCCGCAAGTGACCCTTTGATTTTAATTAGCGCTTGGACATACATACTATAATTTTTAGGAAATCTTCCTTCTTTTCTTTCCGAATTGGATTTTAATTTCCTTTTCATCAATGATTGATTTCATTTTTTCTGTTGAATTGAGTTTTTAGGGTTTTTAAGGTAACCCTTCCTAACTTTCTCTTCTTCTTTTTAATGAGGTTATTATTCCTTCCTTTTTTTTTGTAGTTAATATATATAACTATAGTATATATTGTTTCTATATAAGTCAAGGTGGAATAAAATGTGCTTGATATACGTCACGGTTGAATACGTGACAAACAGTTTTGAAAAAATCGTTGGATGTACTTAGGCGGTGCGGGTACAACATCGAGTTTCGGATGTTTGAAGGTGTCGAATTTAAGAAGGTTGGATGCAATAGATGCACCAAACGAAGCAACGAATGAGCAAATTTGCTAGCGGAAGGTAGTTAGAGTGCGGACGGTTGGGTGGTGGCTTGTCGGTGCATGGGCGGCAGTATCGAGATGGTGGTTTATTGCAGTAGTCAAAGTCTTGTGGTGGCGACTATGTGCTCTAAGGATTTCTGCAACTCCCGATTACACAACTTCTGATGTTTTCCCTGCCTCGATGTATCACAGCCAGATAGCTATCCACGACGCCACCAACTGCCAAGACATAATGACCAACACCAGGAATTACACACAGTGGGCTTGTTTGGATGCGGGAGTCTATCTGATATCCAAAATCCATCTCACTAGTTACTACTCCAATTTCCTTACAACGTAACTACTCATTGGTTAATAGCAATGGTTGGAGCAGTCGGTGACTGTGTGTAGCAGAGTCGACTGGAATCCATCCTGCATAGAAAAAAACTTGTAGCTCGTGATCCAGAGACTACAACAACCTCAGTGGTGGTGGGTGAGGATGTCAAGTCCTAGGCGGCAATGGTGGCTTGATCAGGTTGTAGTTTGGGCAGCTGTAAGTCACAATTTTTTTTGTGATATAGTTTCCCTTTTTATATTTTTTTTTTTTTTCTTTGTTTAATTCTACCCCCTTTTTTCTATATATATATGCTTACTTTTCTTTGTTTTTCCCTTTTTTATATAAATTTTTCCTTTCTCTTTTTTTTTTATATTTCTTTTCAACAATTCTTTCTTTTTATATTAATAATTTTTTGTTATCTTATTTGTTATTTATTTTTTATTTTTTCCCTCTTCTTTTAATTTTAGTGACCAAAGGCCTCTGATGAAATTAGTGATGGATAAACTCTAGATTGTAACGAAATGCTTCGACTATGACGGCAACAACGTTGATGAATTTCAATGGCCAAGGGCCTGGATCAAGGAGCGTAGCTCTGTGCAGCGATGAGCAGCCAGAAGATCGACTTCTCTGATACCAAATGAAGCGAACAAAGTTCCTTCTCAAGGTTAAATACTCCAAAACACTTGGAATACAAAGATATCCATGAGGATACAAATATTATATTATAAAATATATGAGATAGATAGATGGTTTGAATGTTATAAATGAGGCCTGCTTATATACCTACGCAGTTGCCTCTTCACGAAAGGTCATGTCTTATCAGACATGGCCTTTCAACCTAATTACTAATTAACTAATTTAATCACTAATTAACTATTTTATTCATTACACCCGCCAGGGGGGGCTCCATAAAGTTGCATTCGCCCCCCAGGCAGCGTTTAATTACGGGAGGCGTTGCTGCCCCATTAAGGTATAGGGGTCCAACGCTGTGATAAAAATTAAACAAGATAATCAGGCTCCACACCCAACAAAACTGGCATCTGAATGCTGGATAATCTCCAGTGGTTCTCTTGCAGTTGATGATTATGGAGGATTTTTAGGACACTAGTGGATGTAGAAACTTTATTTTCTCCTATATCTATAATCTCTGGTTGTTCTCCCTATGAAAGTAAAGTGGAAGAAGGCTTTGGATTTTTGTGCTGCAAGATAAATTCCTTAAGTATTTCTTTGGCATGTAGAGGCTCTTATTTGACTCTCTTCTGTGGACTACTGTCAGGAACATGGGTCTATACATTTGAGTTTGTAATAAATTGTTCATCTGCCTCTTGGATAGTGCCTTCAACCCATTCATCTTGGTTCATATATTTCTCTATTTCTGATCTGGAGGTATGAGTGTAGGAAGTTATTTTGAGTTCAACTCTTAGAGCATAAATATTGCCACGGGGGTCATAGGACCAAGTAAAACTTGGTTGGAAACACATTTTCTTTAACATTGCATCTTCTTTAGCACCAGCTGCTCTGGTATTGCAGATGAAGGATCCAATATTGGCTTTGAGTTTAAACTAAGCTTTTCTCTTTCCTGAGACAAAATGTAACTCATACATATTTAACATTTGTCTAATGTACTCTAATGAGAAAAATCTCATAGGTACATATCTTAGAAGCTTATATGGTGTGATTTCATAGCCATATACCCTGATTTATGTGTAATTTTGATATAGGTACCAATCACTAGTTTTAGCTTGCTCGCTGAGGTGTAGGATCCTTTTTATTTCTTCCCCAATTTGGGCTCTTATTGAATTGCAAGGAGTTTCCTTGCTGGGTGTATGAATGAGTCTATGAACTCTACAAAATAAGTTTTTGTTGATAAAGCTATGACCAAATCTATCCAGTGAATCACTAATTGATTCACTCCTTGGGCATCCTACTTGTTGAAGTGGATAGGCAACATCTCTGCTTGTTGAAAAAGAAACATGTGAAAAATTACAAAATTATAATTGAACACACCCTGTGTGGTAAATTTCATGAATTGTTCATGTATATTTTAAACCAATAATTGGTTGTAATTATACATGAACAATGGTGATTTGTCCTTGCTGAAAATAGATAAGAATCCCATGATGGGTTCATCAACAATTTGGTCATTTGGGTATATCCTAACAGGTATGAAAGAAAAGAGATGCATTGTTTGGAGGCTTCAAGAAAAATTGATGATGAGTAAGGTGGATTTTTCTTGGGAAACTCTGCATCCTTAGGTAGGAAAATCTCAAATATTTGGGCTCTCTGAGGGAAGGATAGCTTATGATAAAGGTCCATGAGAGCAGCAGGTGATAAATGGGATAGGGAATCAGATGAAGGAATGAGTAGCATCTAATTTATGGTTTCAGGGGATATGGTGATCAGAATGTTTCCATTCTAAGCCACCACTGATCTAGTTATAGGATCATATTGCTTCTGGCACCAGGCAGTTAGATTAGGAAAAGGGTGAGTCTGTGGAAAGGAAAAAAAAGGCAATATGGATTCCCAGAAGCTGATAGGGTCCTGGTTATCTGTGTGCTTCTATTTTAACCATAGATATAACTCATGGAATTCAAATTTACAATGAGAATATGTGACTTTGAAAAAGGCATCGACGAGGGGTATGAGGTCAAGGTTGAGTTGTGGTGTTGCAGCAGGAATTCTTCTACAACTGGATTGGCGACCTCTGAAACTAGATTCAAAACCTGTACTTCTTATGTAACTGGATTCTTCAATTTGCCTTTAAGGGTCGTTTGTTTTTTAATCTTGGCTTTAGGGGCCATTTTGACCGGGATATTGACCGAGGAAAAGGGTTTTGAAGAACGGGTTACAGAAAGGGTGACATTGATACAGAAAAGGGATAGTGGTTTTAGAGTGCAAAGATGTCCATTCATTTTAGAAACAAATGCAGGGGCAAAGAAATTTGGACGAGAAAGTAAATTAATATCAGGCTTTTTGCAGATGGTTTTATAGAATGCGATATGAGTTTAATATTCCAGGATATGACCATAGGCATTTAACGGCTCGGATGGGGGTTTAATGCCTAACGGTGCGATTAAACTATTCAGGAGTGGGCTTAATGGCCAACAGGCATCAAATGGCTAAAGGTGGGACGTTGGAGAATAATGGTTGGTTGATGTGGTGGGAGAATATGGGACGTGCAACCAACGGTTATGGTGCGAGGAGGGATATCCATTGGTTGATGGCGTAGGGAGGAAACGGTCATCGGAGGTGAAACCACTGGTGGATTTTCGGGGGGGGGGGGTACCTCTCGGTTTCTGGTTTTAGGTGGAGGGGGTGGGAAATTATGTGGTGTTGCCACGTTGCGAAGTGTTATGGCCATTAAAACCACACTTCAGACCCCCCCCCCCCCCCTCGTGTTAATGAGAAATGGCCGGGGGTGTCGTGAAGTGATCCTCCTCCATAAATCTGGAGCGGGTAGAAGATCTGCCGTCGAAACATGCCAACGCTTTATTCCTTGTTGATTTGACCCTTTTGTCGCGTAGTGACTTTATAATAAAATCAAATGAGCGCTTATTTTATATCAAATTTAACAAATGAAAATTAAACCCTTTTTGAAGAATTTAACATCATAAATTAATTTTAATCTCTTTGGGTTTCTGACGCATTTAAACAAGCTACCATAGTTTTATTTCTTTAAAACACTAAAGCATCCACATTTTCTATTTTATTTATTTCCTAACTTTTTTTCTTCTTGCCTTCTTTCTTTAGGGAAAATCTATTCTAACATTTTATTCTAACATGGATGTACAAAAATATAAATTTTCCTAACATATTTTAAAATTCTCTTTCTCATCCATGTCCTAACTTAGCATTTTATTTTTATTTTTAAACTACCATGCTAACTTATCAAAACAAGATAATGTTACAACAGATTGCATGATTATTCAAAAAATATGAACACCATGATGGCTACTTTCAGTCTTAAAGGAAAAGCATACATATGGGGGAAGATGTGAAGAATGTCAGAGGCATTCGAGAAGAGGAGCTGACTTGGAGTGAGCTTGAGAGACGCTTAAGGAAGAAGTATCTACCCAAAAGAAACTATGATAACAAATCTATCATATATTTTATATTTTTAAATATGTATCATATATAATCATAGTAAGTATAAATTTCACTCATTATTAATAATATAGTAACTATAAACTTCACTCATTGCTAAGCGGAGTTATGATTTTTTATCTCACTACAATTCAATCTTTAAAATGTTATATATATATATACAAAAAAAATCATAATCGCATATACAAATTAAGTTACAAGTACTAAGTCCACATGGTAGTAGGTAAACGATGATCGGGTGATCTGTGAAGGCACTCCTTGTGTAATAGTTATCAGTTTAAAACCTTATGGATATCCTATTTTCCCAACCCTTAGACTAAAAATTATAGTAACATCAATAAGAATCGATTCTATATCACACAAATATAAGACCCAACTAATTATCAATTAAAAGAAAAAATATTATAAGTATAAATGAATATATCACCTTTTAATAAAATGGTGAAGGTTTCCCTCCCCAAATTTAAAGTAAGCATCTTAAAAGTTTCCTATAAACAATTTTATATACTTTGTAACTTTATGCATAAACTAAAATCCTAATCAAGAATATTAAAAATTTACCATTTTAATTAAAAAAAGAAAACATAGTATTATTTCATCTTAGTTGTTTTTTATTTTTCAAATCACAACCTTGAAGAGATAATGACCTTTAGAAAAACATTTTGTTATTCTTCTCAATTCAAGGCGAATATATGGATTCGGTTGATATTCTTTATTATTTGGTCAAAGGTCCAAAAAAATGCATAAAAGCCATTGGTTTATGTTTTTCTCATGATACTTATAAAAAGGATAACGATCATCATTATTAGTTTAATTTAATTGCGAATGCTTCAATCCTAAGCTTTGAGAAAAGCATCTCAAAAATTTCCTATAAACAACTTGATACTTTATAGATAAACTAAATTTCCTATAAACAACTTGATATTTTTAATATTAGAAGTTTAACATTATAATTAATAAACTAAACATTGTATTGTTTCATCATAGTTTCCTTTTTACAAATCACAACATGAAGAGATATTGACGTTTTAAAAAACATATCCTTATCGTACTCCATTCAAAGAGGAATATCTGGACTTGGTCGATATTCCTTATTATTGGTTCAAGGTGAACAAATGCCATAATGACTTTTATGTTCTCCTCGTTATACTCATAAAAATAATAACAAATATTAATAATGATTTAATTAATTATGCATGAGAAAAGAAATATTATTAATATTTAAACAGCTGAGATGTATTAAAAATATCCTAAACAAAAAAGATTTTAAATAATACATTATTTGAAATGTAAATAAACTTTTAATTGAGGAAAATATTACACTATAAGTTTAATTTTTATTAATTTTTTCATTTTTTGTATTTAATTTTAGTCACATATTTATAAAGTATTAACTTTATTAATTACATGTTTTTATTCACTATTAAAGCATAATTAGTTTGGCAAAATTTGTTTTTAAGAAGTCTTGGAGTTAAAACAAGTAAATGATATTTTCTATAGAAATTAAAGAGAATTAAATGTGGTTATTTTGTTAGATGTAATAAAATAAATGCTATTTAGTAACTAGTATTTGTCACTTAGTTTAAATATAGCTAATTGAAGTATGAATTGTTGACAAGTTGTGAGATGATCAATTAAAATATTCATAAAGAAATAGAAATGAAAGTGAAAATGACATGTTAAAATGTTGTTTTTGAGTGAGCGTCTTATCTCATTGGTTATAATGAAGATTTATAATTTTATATCTTTGGCAGTGTTTGGTTCAAATTAATATGGAGAAACTTAGTTTCACTCAATGAGATGTCAATTCCAACAAATTTGTTTTGCACAACCAATTGTCTCCTACAAAGTTCATGGGAATTGTACATGATTGATATAGAGTTGAATGCAATTGTGTTTATAGCATTGAAGGCATTGGAATATGGAACAAAACTTTTAATATTATCTTTGAAATGGCTTCTTGTTTTAAACTTTTAAACATGACTTCTTTCTTTTGCAAAATGGAGTTGGGATGATCATTAATTTGTGATTTAGTATTAAATTAATTTTAAATTAAATTATAAAAAAAGACAAAAAAAATTTAAAGAGACAAAATAAAAAGTATAAATCAAATTAAGAAGTAAAACTATATATATATATATATATATATATATATTAGAAAAATATTTTTTAATTATTTTTTCCTATCTTAAAAAAACCATGAAAAATATATAAAAAAAGTAATATAATTAAATAAAATTATTAGAAAAAGTTTATTTAATTATTTTTTCCTCTTTAAAATTTTATGGAGAAAAAACTATAATTCATGAAAATTGAAATAATAGAAAAAGTGGAAAAAACAATTCAAATAAAGAGAAATAAAACTAAAATAAAAAAAAATTAGTAACTAATAAAAATGAAAGTTACTAAAAAGTCGACCTCAACCAATCATCATACAAATAAATCAATTTAAATAATAATAAAAAATAACAAAAAAAATGAATTCCCAAAATTAAACTATAAATAAGCAGCATAATTTTTTTGTCAAAATAATCTAATAAACACTAAAAAGCAAAACTAAAAAAAATCTAATAATTTGAATGATTATAAATTAAAACTTGAAGTCAATAAAATAATTTAAATGCTTATTTGAAAACTTATAAATTAAATTTTAGTTTTTTTATTCAAAATCAATTTTTATAAATTACAGTGAATTAGTAATAATTATATTATTATATTGATTTTAATTTTAAAAATTACAACAATTTTAATTTATATTAATCCTAATTTTAAAAAATTCCATAATTATAATAATGCAATATTAAATTTCAAATCTTTACATTCAGTTTAATATTTATATTAATATATGTATACTTAAAACGGATTATTAAATGTTTATTTTTCTATTCCATGGGGCAATGTTTTTTATAAATAATTTATATGTTAATACTATTGAATATTTTATAATTATTCAACCATAATAATATATATGTGGATTTTATATAAATGTTATTCTTATTTTTCAATATGTATTGTGTTAATTTTATAATATTAATAAATTAAATTAGAAAAAATAAAATATGCAAAAATAAAAAATATTGATGATGATGATTAACGTCCATTGAAATTAATGAGGTTTATCGACTTTAAGACAGAAGAAGATAAATTGAGATTTTTTAGTATTTTTCTATTATCGGAGATGAGGGAAAGAAGCATTCTTAAGTCACTATAGTTTATGATAACTAAAAAAGTCAAGAATGTCGATAGTGTGGTAAATGTTTTGGAAATGGGAGCAAATGTGAGTAAGAGTCGGGAAATCCAAGAGAAATTGTTTTTCATCTTCAACCCTCTTAGTATCGCACAATTGACAAGTTCTTTCATTCCTGTACGTTTTAACCCTATACAGAAATTATCTACGTACGAATCTTTAAAATAGAAAATAAACAATAGCGAGAGCATAAAACATAAAACGGATACACAGAGATTTCCCCTGGATCCCAAATCGGGACGACCAGCTTGATTTTTCATTATATTCCTTTTAGTGTTACAACACATATATATACATGTTGAAGCATACATAAACTCCAATCCATTAACCCTATATTAGAACATAACTGCAGTTCCCTTGACTGGATCTACAAAATACCAGGGGCTGAAAACCATCATGCCCCAAAACCATGTGCAAACCCATGAACAAAACCATGGGCGGGTCCGCCCACCGAAAATAAGAACCAAAAATATTTTTCGAGGCGCTGCCCCGAACCCCAACAGGGGGGGCTACCGCCCCCGTATGTTGCGCCCAGCGCAATGTACAGGGGGGCTATCGCCCCTCCTGTTACCCCCCCCCCCCCCCCAATCATGGAAAGAATATAACACAAACCCAACATTCTCCCACTTGTTGTTTTCTTTTCACAGGGGGCCACAGGAGAGCTTAGTCATTGGGCCAATTCTTCAACACCCATTGTTTCTCTACACCAAGAGAACTTCTGAGTGCTCACAGACTTTGTCAATGCATCTGCAACATTCTTCAAAGTGTCCACCTTTACCAACAACACCCTTTTAGCTTCAACCATATCTCTAACAAAGTGATATTGAACATCAATGTGCTTTGTCTTTGAATGATAAGCAGGGTTCTTAGCCAAGAAAATTTCACTTTGGCTATCACGGTCTATCCTTATAGCTTGTTGTACCAACCCCATACTTGAACACAATCTCTGCAACCAAACTGCTTCCTTGCTTGCATGAGTGGCTGCTATGTATTCTGCCTCTGTAGTTGAAAGCGCCACTACAGACTGTCTTTTACTCATCCAACTGACTGCACCTCCAAATAGGCTAAATACATACCCACTTGTAGATCTTCTTTGGTCCAGATCTCCAGCCCAGTCTGCATCAACAAAACCACGAATGTCCAACATTCTTTCCAATCCTGGTCTTCCCTGGTAGCACAAGCCATAATCACTAGTGCCACGTAAATATCTGAAAACCCGCTTCACTACTGTCCAATGCTCCTTCCCTGGGTTTGAAATAAACCTGCTCAATACTCCCACTGCATGTGCAATGTCTGGTCTAGTACAGACCATTGCATACATCAGGCTACCCACTGCACTTGCATATGGAACATGGGACATATCCTCCTCTTCTTCTTGTGTCTTGGGACACTGTTTAGCAGACAACTTTGTACCTACAGGAATCAGAACATTCACCGGTTTAATATCCTACATATTGAACCTCTGCAATATAGTATGAACATACTTCCTCTGGTTTAACCAAAGCTTCCTCTTTGCTCGATCTCTCTTAATTTAGATGCCCAAAATATAGTTTGCAACACCAAGATCCTTCATGTCGAATTTGGAGAACAGCTGGGTCTTCAAATCTTGGATAATTTCTTTGTCCTTTCCAATCAACAAAATATCATCCACATACAAGACCAAATAAATAACACGATCACCAATTAATTTAAAATAAACATAGTGATCCTCCTTGCTTCTGGTGAAGCCAAGTCCCTGTATATAGGTATCAAATTTATGATACCACATCCTTGGTGATTGTTTTAACTCATACAGAGACTTCTTTAACCTGCATACTAGCACTTTCTTCCCCTTCACCATAAAGCCTTCAGGTTGTTTCATGTAGATCTCCTCTTCCATATCCCCGTGAAGAAATGTTGTCTTCACATCCATCTGCTCTACCTCAAAATCAAATGCGGCAGCAATAGATAAAATTAATCTAATAGAAGTAACTTTGGCAACAGGAGAAAAAATATCACCAAAAATCAATTCCCGGCACCTGGGAATAACCTTTTGCTACCAACCGAGCTTTTTATTTATCCACCTTGCCTTCTACATTCATCTTCTTCTTAAACACCCATTTTCTCCCGATGGGCTTCCTTCCAGCCGGCAACTCCACCAGATCCCATGCCTCATTTTTATGCAAGGATGCCATTTCATCAACCACGGCCTCCTTCCAGAGTTTTCCATCCTCTGAATCTACTGCCTTCTTGACAGTTATGGGATCATCATCAGTTATAGTTAAAGAAAAATTTGAACAGAAAGCAGATGGACTATACCTTTCTGGTTGTCTTCTTTCCTGAACTGATCTTCTCACAACTGGGGTTTGTGGCTCTTCCTCATCTGAGTCTTCTTTTGTTGTAAAGTTTGATTCATCCTCCTTTAGCTCAAACTCTATCTTCTCAGGTTCCTTTGGTAGGACTTCATGTTTAACAATATCTTTCACCTCTCTAAACACCACATCTCGGCTATACACAACCTTCCTTGTTTCCGGGTTCCAAAGCTTATAACCCTTTAAACCATCCTTATACCCAATAAATATGCATCTTTCAGATTTATTATCCAACTTGGTCCTTTTCTCCTTTGGAACATGTACATATGCATCACATCCAAATACCCTCAGATGTGAAAAATATGGTTTCTTACCAATCCATACCTCATGTGGAGTCTTATCCTCCAACACTGATGAAGGTGATCTGTTAACCAAGTAACATGCAATCTCCACTACCTCTGCCCAGAATTCTTGTCCTAACCTAGTACCACTGAGCATGCTTCTTGCCTTTTCCATTAGCGTTTTGTTCATTCTTTCTGCAACTTCATTTTGTTGAGGTGTGTATGGAGTAGTCTTTTGTCGTGCTATACAACACTTCTTACAGAACTCTTCAAATTCCTTCTTGCAGAACTCCCCACCATTATCTGTCCTCAGCACCTTTATCTTCTTCTCTGTTTGGTTTTCCACCTGAGCCTTAAATTTTTTAAATCTATCAAAGACTTCAGATTTCTTCCTTAAGAAATATATCCATGTATTCCTTGAGAAGTCATCTATGAATGAAACATAGTACACAGACTTACCCAGTGATGGAACCGAAACAGGTTCAAACGCATCACTGTGCACAAGCTCTAATATCTTGTACGCTCTCTTAGCACTAGAAGGAAAACTCACCCGGTTTTGCTTCCCATATACAAAATGTTCACAAAAATTGAAATCCAGAGAGCTATTAGACATACCTTATACCATACCATTTCCATTCAGTATCCCAAGGCCCTTCTCTCCAATATGTCCAAGCCTTTGATGCCATAGCATGGTCTTTTCTCCAGAGACCGCTAGGATTTCCGCTCCACTTTCGGGAACCACAAAACTGTTGCACCCATCAATAATAGTGCTGCCCTGAAGCTTGTACAGAGTTCCAATCTGAACTCCCCACATTAATACCAGTGCTCCCCGAACCATCTTATAGGCATCTTACTCGAACACTGTTTTTACACCTTCATCATCCATCTTGCTTACAGAAATTAGATTTCTAGCTAATGCAAGAATGTGCAAAACACCAGGAAGTGTTCTAATCCTTCCACCTTGCAGCTTCAACTTGAATTTTCCATGTCCAACGATTCTGGCCTTCCTATCATCACCTAAGAAGACATCACCGCCATCATATTTCTTATATTTGCAGAACCACTCTCTATGAGGAGTGAAGTGAAAGGATTCACTCGAGTCATCAACCATGACTCATGATCTACATGTGTATTTGAAGAAGAAGCCAAATACCCATCCCCACCTTCATCCAAGGTGGTTTTTTCCTCTGCAGAAGGAGCATCATCAGATCCCTTTTCTTTCTTAGGAGCTTTAGATTTGCAGTCCTTTTTGTAGTGCCCTTCCTTTCCGTATTTCCAGCACACCTTTACAAACTTTCCAAGAGATTTAGATCTCCCTCTAGATTTAGATCTCCCACTTGAAACCTTATTCTTGTTTATGTTCTAGGACCTTCCTCATACAGATAAGGCATCTCCATTCTGACCCTCCATATTTCTCTGTCTCATTTCCTCTGACAGCAAGGCTGAGACAATGTCATCAAAATTCAAGGTAGTTGTATTGCTACCTATTGCAATAACCAGACTGTCCCACGAATCTGGTAGAGAACACAACAAACTGATGCACTTATATTCATCTAAGATTTTAATATCAACAGATGGCAATTGACTTACCACAACATTGAAGGCATTTAGATGCTCTGTCACCGAGTCTCCATCCTTCATCCTCAGGTTATACAGCGTTTTCCACAGGAACAATTTATTCACCATAGACTTAGATTGGTACAAAGTCCCTAGATTGTCCCACAAGGTCTTCGTTGTAGCATCCCTAGATACATTCAACAATATTGAATCTGAGACACACAACCGTATTGTGCTCTTTTCCTTCTGATCCAATTTCTTCCAGTCTTCATCTGACATTGTCGTTGGTTTAGTACCTGGATCTACCGCGATCCACTGGTCCTTATCCACCAACAGATCCTCCTTCTTGAGCTTCCATAACTCAAAACTCTGACCATTAAATTTCTCGATCTCTATCTTCCCGCTACTCGCCATCTTCTTTCACCGCAAGAATCAATCCCGCAGATCTCCCACTAAACAGGGTCTACCTCAGGCCCGAGAAAAAAACACCTCAGTAGCAAAGGCGTCCCCTTGAAGCCGAAACTGCTCTGATACCAAATGTAGGTTTTAACCCTGTACAAAAATTATCTATGTACGAATCTTTAAAACAGAAAATAAAAAATAGCGAGCGCATAAAACATAAAACGGATACACACAAAGATTTTCCCCTGGATCCCAAATTGGGACGACCAGCTTGATTTTTCATTATATTCCCTTTAGTGTTACAACACATATATATACATGTCGAAGCATACATAAACCCCAATCCATTAACCCTAGATTAGAACATAACCGTAGTTCCCTTGACCGGATCTACAAAATACCAGGGGCCGAAAACCATCATGCCCCAAAACCATGTGCAAACCCATGCACAAACCCATGGGCGGGTCCGCCCACCGAAAATAAGGACCAAAAAAATTTTTCGGGGCGCTACCCTTGTGACCCCCCCATACGCTGTGCCCAGCGCAACATATAGGGGGGTCTATCATCCCCCCTGTTACCCCCTCGCGTGTGACTAGTTGTGGAAAGAATATAACACAAACCCAACAATCCCAAGGCATTTCGGGGATAGACCAACACCCAGTTTCACTTCGAAGCTCATGGGAGTTAGTTCTTATCTTTGTAATGTGCATCTTCTTCTTAGCATTGGTCAAGACAAGGAGATAATTCTAGTTAGCGAGATTTGGGTTGATGGCCTCCTTATAATATTTTAGCTTCCTTTTCCCCTCTAGCTCCTTATCATCCCACAATTGCCCTTAAATTTGGAAATAATGGTATTTTAATATTATATTTGTTCTCCAAGATGATCTCCTCCTTTAACTCGCAATGTTAATAAATAAAAACGAATATTATTAATTATAAAAATTATAATAAAATAAACCAAATATATTCAAATTATTTGATAAGACAACATTTAATTATAGTGACATGATATTAATGGGGTGACCACACAAGCAAAGTCGAGGGGGCATGTTGTTGTTGTCTCACCAACGCACATGCCATTAGGCCGTGGCAAGATGCCCCTTCAAATTTTTAGTTAAGACAAGCCCTTTGCAGAAGATTCCACCATAGTCGACCACCCAAAGGGTTTTCATGGCAGTCATTACCCAACTTTATCATTCATGCAAAGGGAGATTTCAATGGATTTTCAGTTGGATTTCATAGTCGATAGTATATCTCTCATGGATTCAGCTGACCAACAGAGTCCTCTCACTCATCTGGCATGCAATGGTAACCCAAATGATATTTTGCACGATAGGAAGGGATATTGTTGTAGCTTCTACAAACCCATCCAAAAATTTTCCTTTATTCAAATTTTGGAGCAGCTCAATGATCATGTGAACTGTCATTTTAAGTTGCCAAATTCATGTGTGGTCATGATATTCTAGATGTTCAATTTCCTCTTGAAATCCTAAGTGTCAAAGCTACTTGCATGCTTAGCTCATTTTTCCTTCATATTGCACTCTCCCAAGATAGGCCTAGCGCACTTCTTGGAGGCATTAGAGTGCACTTCTTGGCAACAGGAAGAGCGCACTTCATGTCGACAACATGTTCACACTTCTTGTGATTAAGATTAGTGCAGTTCCTATTGGTAGCATGAGTGCACTTCTTGTGGATAAGTGCACTCCTTGAAGGCATAGAAAGCACATATATCAAAGATAATGTCAGATGTTGGACACCTAATCCTCTATGGGTAGGTGTGGAAGGCGAACAGTCACAAATGGAGTTCAAGTGACCCTGGAAGATGAATCCAAGAGTCACCTCATTGTATTATAAATGTACATCATATCAATGGTAAAATACAATGAATGCATGTATTTCCTATTTGTGTGTTTTATCTTCTCATACACCATGTGTGTGTTTAACATGGTATCAGAGCGGGCGAATTCTGACCCTGCTCCAATTTGAGCCACTAGTCTTTGTGGCCTTTACATCAAGCTCAGTTCCATAAATAAGAATACCAAATTTGCCATCACTTCGTCAGAGCCTGCAGCTTTGAGGAACCGGAAAAGGAATACATATAGAGTTTGGATTGTAAGGTAAAATTTTAGTTTGTTGAGCATTGTATTTTCCATAACCAGTACATGTTTCCTCCCAAAATTCTTTTCTAAGATGTCGAGATATTCATCTATTTGCGGAGCCCAAATTTCCTTGTACTTGGAAGCTAGAAGCAATGCAGTAACACCTACCAATTGATAGTGGCTCATATCATAGCACGAGTTAAGCCCTGACATTTTCATATTCTTCCAACTCTGCATTCTTTCCTGAACTTGTCTAACATTTCTATGTTTGGCCTGTCCACTATAGAAATATTGTATAACGTTACTCTGCTACACATGGGCGCTACTCTAGTAAACCATTTATATTCTACTTAACGTTTTCTCTACCTCCTCTTGACGCGCTGAAACTATTTTTGTTGTCACGAAGAGAAAATATTTGCATGGATAGACTGGCGAAATAAATGGCATCAAATTTATTTTTGAATGGAAAACAATGTGTATGCCCGCACTTTCAGAGAAGCGGTCGCCTTTGAAAAATCCTGTAATATTTGACAGTTTTTCTATATGAAAGCAACTCTGCCCCATAATTGCTTTGCCTCAGTCCTGATCTTGTTTCAGGTCTGCCTCCTCTGTCAATTCAGTGTGTGAAATGCTTCTCTATCAGCTCTCAGCGATTCTGGTTTTTTCAATTTGAATGGATTTGGGTATTGCGAGTTATACCACCAACATTTTCTCGCATATATCACTGTTCTGCTCATATATCCCTTCATCTTCTGCGTTCAAGTTGTGTATTGTCCACTGTGCTCCTCTGCCACTATATTATGCCTCCACATAGGAACAAACTGGATTCGAACCAGCCTTTTTTTCTCCTTCTCCCTTCGCCACTCCATGGCTCCCTCGAGTGTCTGTTCGCATCGCTTAGGTTCGAATTTCCCATTACACATAGTTGAACAAATTTGGAGGAAGACGATGTTGGTGTTTGTCTCTCTCTGCTGGTGCATTTCCAAGTTGGCATAGGTCAACTCCCATAACTAAATTTTTTCATCATTATTAGAGCCATTTGTGAGATGAGTGTACATCGGAGGACCAAGTGCATCAACCCCTATCCGCGTGACTTCCAAAAACTCTCGCTAGTGTTCTCTTTCTCTATCTGCACAACAGGATTTATTCCAGTTCAAAGCTGCAACCAAAACAAACAAAATCTCGGTCTCCAACATTCACATGCCACCTAGTGTAATATTTGAAAAACACAGCTTTGAGACATTGTCAAATCGTTCATGACTAGGTTGATGTTCAGTAAAATCCTCTTGCTTTAATATTGCAAAAGTACAGGAGGATAGTGCTACATATCATAAAAATCCATGCCATAATGATTTTTTTGGTGTACATATTACACACCTATCACTTTCTGTGTGAGCATCTCAGTACACACATAAATATGCTATAGAATTTTCGGCTCCTTCAAGATAATGGGCTATACTACTAGATGAATACCAACAAGCTTCCTTGCCATTGACTCCTTGCTAATGATTGTTGCATAAGTACGTATGGTTATTGAAAGCAATGTTTTTAAATAAGAATATATATGCATTGAGTTTTAATGGGCCTTAAGATATATATTGATATATGGTGAAAGTATATACTGATATATGTTGAAATTTAATCGTAATAGTTGCTCAAAATCCTACCATCAAGGCTTCATATTGTTTGTAGAAGAAGTTGGTATATAGTTGAGATGTGAAGGATTTCATAAGAGGAATTTCAACTTAAGTGTTAAAAGGTAACATTGCAAGAATTTAAAGAAGGTTATCTTTCACTAGTATGAATTAGTTTCTTGGCCAGCATTTCCTTTATCAACATTAGCACCATTAAGAAGCTGAAACCCCATTTCATAAACTTGAGTTGTTAAGAAAATGGCCAAATTTGATAAAATATTGGAGTTTAAAACACTTTGATACATTCCATTGTCGATGGGATGGTTAAAATCATCAAAGCCTCTCTCTTTGACATTAAGTCCTGTCTGCAAAATGCACATGAGAAGATTGAATTTTTGCAGCTTGAATCTCAATTCCAACAAGAAGAATTACAACAGTGGAGTCATCATTCTGAACTTGTTTCTATTTAGAATTATGAAATAGACTCCCATAAGAAGCAAGAAAATAATGCTGCGGTTGATTCACATTCAATTCCCATTTTAAGAACAGATTTGTATGCAAATGCAGAAGCTCATGCTTCACCTCCTAAGCCTATCATAAGACCTTGGGAAGAGCTTGTCCACAACAAGCACAGAATAGGTCTTTGATATGAAAAGGATGTGTCCTTTCATATTCTGGCCTACTCCAAGCCCATCAAATTTCAGAGTGTCAGATTTCTTTATGAAAGTTCACCTGCAGCTATTCCGGATCCTGCTCCTCTTCCAAAGCAACAACAACAAATTGAAAAATTCCAACACTGTGATCGCGTTGGCCATATGAAATATCACGGTTTTGATCTTCATCCATGCAAGCACTATGGTCGTCACACCCATTCTTCACATAGATTATTCAGAAACAAGCCTCCTACAAGAACAAATATTCATCTTGGATGGATCGCTTCTTGGAAATGGGCATCAACAGCCAAGAAAATGTTTAAGTCGCATGTCAGAACTTGTTCTAGAATATTGAACAAACTTGCAGTTGAGTTTTCGCAATCATCTCACCTTGTACCTGACAGGGGGGAAATGGTGGTAATCTACAAGCTTCAACGCCACATCAAGCGAGCCCAAGCCACAATCTCTCATTCCATATTCAAAGTTGTAGCCAGAGACATAGTAGTTCAAGCGAGCCTAAGCCACAATTCCTCATTCAAAATTCAGAGTTGTAGCTAGAGACACAGCAGTTCAAGCGAGCCTAAGCCACAATTCTTCATTCCAGATTCAGAGTTGTAGCCAATGACACGGATGCCCATGAGCATGCCTTTGGTTAGTGGAAAGACTTAAACCATCCATGTGAGGTTCATATTCTTCCTCTTCAAAGAATTCGCAGCACTTCCTCTAGCAAAAGACTTCAGCTTCTTTCCATCCTTGGTAGAGTTCTAGGAAATGCATCAAGCATTCCAGTGTTGATGGTCATTCTTAAACCATCATAGGTTGTAGAATTCCCTTATTTTAGGTTGAAGGTCTCCCTCTTCAAATATGAGGGACACTTCCTCTAGCAGAAGCTCTGAACTTCTTGCTAGTTTTGGAAGAGTTCCGGGAACTACAATAAGCGTTGCGTTCTAGTGTTGGTGGTCATCCTTAAACCACCTGTTTATGCCAAGATTTGAGAGAGCTGATTCAACCTAAGTGCTGCCATGCATACTTTGCATATTTGTATTACAACTCTCTTTTTGGACTCACACACACGGCTTCGGATTAAGGGGGGAATGTTGGACACCTAATCCTCTATGGGTAGGTGTGGAAGGTGAGCAGTCACAAATAGAGTCCAAGTGACCCTGGAAGATGAATCCAAGAGTCACCTCATTGTATTATAAATGTACATCATATCAATGGTAAAATACAATGAATGCCTATCTTTCCTATTTGTGTGTTTTATCTTCTCATACACCATGTGTGTGCTTAACATCAACAAACTCCTTTTTGGAATTTAGTGTCCACTTATTATTGCTAAAGAGAATGCACTTTCCCAAGTCAGCAATTTCAAACATCTTAGTGGCAGTTAACACACTCTTATCTCCTATTTTTCCAGCATGTGTTGAGCGTACTTACAAAACCTAACCCTAATTGCATATGTGCTCTCCATATATAAAGAGTCTAGCCCATAGCTCATTTCACATTCATCATTCTCTTTGGAGCTCTACACATTCTTTGAGCACAAGGAGTGATCTGAAAATGGGTGGATAAATTTAAATGCTTATGCACAAGAACCTCCCACTCAGTTAAACAAATAAAAGATCTTGCTTATACATGACTGTGCGGAATTAATTTCTTGAAATAGGTGTATGTTTTTTAACTGTTTAAGTGCTTTAAGAATTTTTTTTTTCGCTGATATTAAGCATGTGCAACAACCATAAAGTGTAGCAAATAAGCATCAACACATAACAACAAATTTAATAAAGGAGTTCACCTAAATATCGTGGGCTACATCTCCTTGAGCTTATGTCAATTGACTTGGCTCTTTGGGATTAAGAAGTATAAATTATTTTACAAGTAAACTACTCAAATCCAATGGTTATTTGGACTGTACCATTGGGATTATAAAACCCCCTGAAATGGCTGAAATCTCTCTGAAGATGAACATCGGTTCCCATAGACTTGTCTCCTTGAGTCAGTGCCCTTAAGCTTCATGAGCTTCTCTATGGAACTAGCTACATAAGAAATCATTTTCTATCCCTAAAAAATTTTCTTTTGTCTCCAGCATACATCAGACATCCAAAATAGGTTGTTCATTTGCTCAAAATGAGCTCTGGCTCCCCAATCTAGGCATTCATCCACTGTTGGCCCTGGGTTGCCCGAAAATTACCTATGGCTTATCAACCTTTAGAAGTCTCTAAATGGCTCTGAAAATCATTTCATTGGATTCATAATTTCCAAAATAGTCATAATAGACTATTCACTTGCATAAATTGGCCTCTGGCTGCTCCAATTTTGCCTCCAACACCTAGTGGCACCCCCTAGCTTTGGGGTCACTGAAAACATCTCTGAAGCATATCAACTTTCAAAAGTCCTTAAAATATTCTGAAAATCCTTCCATTGGATTCAGAAGACTCAAAATAGTTAGAATAGACTACTGGTTTGCTGAGAATGGATATTGGCTACTCTAGATAGGCCTCATTCTCCTACTGGCACCTGGTGGCCCTAGTGGCCCTTAGAACTTCACTGAAGGATCTCGGCCTTCAGAAGTTCTCTACTAGCTCTAAAAACCTCACCATTAGTTCTAGAATTTCTGAAACATTCAAAATTGACTATTTGATTACTGAGAAAGGCCTCTAGCTGCCCTAGCTAGACATCATTCTGTTGCTGGCCCCTGGTGGCCCTAGTGGCCTTGTAACTTCTCTGAAGCTAAGTCATGCTCAAAAGTCCTCTGATGGCTCTAAAACCCTCACCAATGAGTTTGGAATGTCTGAGATAGTCTAAATTGACTAATCACCCTCTCAGAATGGATGAATCTAGCTCAAGATAGAGCCTAAACAACTTTTGTCTAGTTTCACCCTAATCAGCTCCACTAAAAGTGGTTGAACTGCAGTTAAAAATCTAAATTTATACTTTCCACCAATTTTGGCATGCTTTACCAAATTGAACATCTAAAATACTTCACATTAAAACTTAACCGTTAGCATGTGAACAACCTCCGAAAAGCTGGTGGAGGGACCATCGGGTTTAACATAACTGTCAGCGGATAAGTCACTAACCGTTTGTATGTGATAGGTTCTAATCATTACACTGGCGGTCTAGGGTTAGCACTCGGTCTTGGCACTTGGCCGCATGGGGAGGGGTTGGCCCCTCCGGGCCCCCATATGCAAAACCATTCCACCTTAAATAAAACCGGCGCTGTAGTATGGTTAAGAATCACCGGTGGAGCGAGCGGTTAAGCCGTGTGTGTGTGCACTCGAAGGTCTCGGGGTCTAATCCAGCCTGCTCCCTAAAAATTTTGATACACTGTTAAAGGGCCATGTGGCGGCCTCAGGGATGGCCATGTGGCGCCTTCTTATTGGTCCATGTACTAACGTATAGCTCATTGACCAATGAACATCCATCACTTGGAATGATCTAACTAACCCAGAAGGAATATTCTGGGGAATATTATAAGAATATTCTAGGAATATTACCTGGAATACTATTTTTTTTAATTTCAAAAATCCGATTCAAACCTAATCAAAAGCCAAAGTTTGCAATTTACTGGACTTTTCAAATCATGATAGCTTCTTTATACAGTGTCATTTTTTCAAACTGTTCGCGGTGCCAGAATCAGAAAGACGAGATCTATACTGTCGCTCAGGTTCAACACACTTTCAAACACTTTGAAATTTGATATATCACTTAGTTCCTTCATCCAAATATGATCACAGCTCCCCATTGGATATCTTTTAGACCCCAAATGACTGATTACCTGATTTTTTCAGTAAATGAGAGTACATCACCCTCACATTTTCAACCTTTGCACTTTTCCCTGCTTGGCTTAGTGCCTTTGAACCCAACTCGAAGGTAGTCAAAACTTCCCTTCTTAGATTCTCTGGACCTCCTGTCAAGAATTGTCTTCCTTTATCATCCATAAATTTATGGCGAGAAATTTATAGAAGGTAGTTGAACATCATGTCCTTGATCATCGATCCAAGGTAGCTCAAACAATCATAAGTTTCCAAAAGAAATGCATACATAGCTGAAATTTGCATACGTACAAATGAATGTATGTCTTACTGAGTTAAGAACTCAAACCACTTCATACCAAGCCAATTCCATGGCAATTTTTTCTGCTGAAAATATTCTTCATGTGAAACATTTGTTCTCACATCAATGATGGAATCTTTGGTTCCAATTTTGCTAGTCTTTTTATCCTCTTGCTTCAAATGCTTGGGATGATTAGTTGGATGCAATGTCCAACATTGGGAAATTAAATTTCCCCTCTTCTCGAAATGTGTGCAAGTCTTTTGCACCTTTTGAGCAAGTTGCCTTTGCCTCAACTGTTTCTTGTATGCCTTCAATCTCTTCCAGCATCTTGAAACATCATGGTTACACATACCACAATAGGAACAACAACCCCTTCTTCCATTCAAGCATGCAAATTTGACATGATTTTCATAAACATAATCAACTTTACTATGGGAAGAATTATACCTCAAATGATGCTTGTATGTCCATAATTTTTACCTTCTTGAGGAGATGAACTTGTAGAGGTTCCAGCTTTCTTTTGAAGACTAACATCAGTGTTCTCGGCTTGATAGTTGTCTGAACTCTCTTGCTCGCCATACGTTGCAAGTCTAAAATCATCTTGCTGCAACATATGCTTCAAACAATGGAAATCAACTTGAAAACAAACATGACATGTTTTTGGTTTAGAACTTGTCACAAAATTTCTTTTTTAAGTAGTCTCAAATGCCTTCATGGCTGTAGAGTTTTTGCCATAAGATTTAACATAGCCTAGACCAAAATTATTAAGCCTTTCCTCAACCAAAATAGGATCAATCATGCCTTGTGCATGTTTTCCTAGAACCTTGCCTTCATAGCCCATTTTTAACATCAAATTTGACCCTATACCTCTAGTGTGCTTTTCAAATGAACCTACACATATTTTTGAAGAGGATTTTGAAGAAAAATTTGAGTGTTTTACCTCTGCTCCAAGCATGTTCTTGGTTAAGGCTTCTTGGGCTTGATGGAGTTGCATCTCCATATCAAGAATTCTTTGAAGAATTCCTTCCTTCTCTTCCTTCATAGAAAATATTTTCTCATGAAGTATAGTGTTTTCCCTTCTATCTTCATACATAATTTTCACCATATCCTTCAGGATGTAGAAGTCTCGCTTCATCTCTTCATCGAAGAATCTTATGAAGGAGGAGGATTTTGAAAAATCACATGAATAATCTGTCATCATTATGTTAATGAACTAAAGATCTTAAAAAAAAATTCACAAATATTTCAAAAACAATCGACAAAGCTTCAAAACAATATGGCTATAGAGTCAATCTCTTTGTCAAGCAACCTTTTGCAAACACACTCTTGTGCTTCGAGGGTTTCCTTGAGGTCCTTTGCTTAAGGAGAATGCTTTCAACCTTCTTCCTTCTTGTCCTCTTCTAGACTTAGCTAATAGTATCTCTCCCTTCACCTCTAGCAAACTCAAACTTGTAAGCAACAGTCAATTTGCAAACAGTAAAATTCTTTGCACTATTAAACACCTTTCAAGTCAAACAAGCAAGCTAGTGCTTTGTCAAGCAAGCAGCCTAGTGATTTGATACCAACCTGATCTGAAAATGGGTGGATAACTTTAAATGCTTATGCGCAAGCACCTCCCACTCAGTTAAACAAATAAAAGAACTTTCTTATACATGAATGTGTGGAATTAATATCTTGAAACAAGTGTATGTTTTTTAACTGTTTAAGTGCTTTAAGAATATTTGTTTTTGCTGATATTAAGCAAGTGAAACAAACATAAAGTGAAAAAAATAAGCATCAACACATAAAAAATAATTTAATAAAGGATTTCACCTGAATATCATGGGCTACATCTCCTTGAGCCTATGTCAAATGACTTGACTCTTTGGGATTATGAAGTGTAAATTTTGATACAAGTAAACTAATCAACTCCAACGGTTATTTGGATTGTACCATTGGGATTATAATACCATCATACCCTTGGAATGGCTGAAATCTCTCTAAAGATGAACCTTGGTTCCCATAGACTTGTCTCCTTGACTTGGTGCCCTTAAGCTTCCATGAGCTTCTATGTGGCACTAACTCCCTCAGAAATCATTTTCTATCCCTGAAACCTTTTCTAATGTCTCCATCATACATCATACATCCAAAATAGGCTATTCATTTTCTCAAAATGATCTATGGCTCCCCAATCTAGGCCTCGATTCATTGTTGGCCCTGGGCTGCTTGAAATTTCCCTGTGGCTTCTTGACCTTTAGAAGTATCCAAATGGCTCTGAAAATCCTTTCATTAGATTTATAATGTCCAAAATAGTTATAATAGACTATTCACTTGCATAAATTGGCCTCCGGCTGCTTTGGTTTCGCCTCCAACACCTAGTGGCACACCTTGGCTCTAGGGTCAATGAAAAATTCTCTGAAGCATATCGACTTTTGGAAGTCCTCAAAAGCTTCTTCAAAACCTTCCATTGGATTTAGAAGACTCAAAATATTTAGAATAGACTACTGGTTTGTTGATAATGGATACAGGCTGCTCTAGATAGGCCTCATTCTCCTACTGACACCTGGTGACCCTAGTGGCCCTTGAAACTTCACTGAAGCATATTTGCCTTCAAAAGTTCTCTACTGGCTCTAAAAACCTCATCATTAGTTCCAGAATGTTATAAATATCCAAATTTGACTATTGGATTACTGGGAAAGGCCTCTAGATGCCTCGCTAGGCCTCATTCTTTTGTTGTCCCCTGGTGGCCCTAGTGGCCCCTGGAACTTGTTTGAATCTAATCATGCTCATAAGTCCTTTGATGGCTCTGCAACCCTCACCAATGAGTCTGGAATGTCTGAGATAGTCGAAATCGACTAATCACCCTCTCAGAATGGATGAATCTAGCTCAAGATAGAGCCTAAACAACTTTTGTCCAGTTTCACCGTACTGAGCTCCACTAAAAGTCGAGGAATTGAAATTAAAAATCTAAATTTATACTTTCCGCAAATTTGGGTTCTCTTTACCAAATTCACCACCTAAAATACCACGCATTAAAACTTAATCGTTGGCATGTGAACAACCTCTAGAAAGCTGGCGGAGGAACCGTCAGGTTTAACATAACTATCTGTGGATATGTTGTTAACCGTTTGTATTTGACAGATTCTAACCATTATGTTGGTGGTCTAGGTTTAGGGCTAGGTCTCGACACTTGTTCGCATGGGTGGGGATTTGCCCCTTCGGGCCCCCATTTGCGAAACATTTCAACCTTAAATAAAACCGGCACTGTAGTATGGTTAAGAATCATCAGTGGAGCCAGTAGTTAAGTCATGTGTGTGCGTGCTAGGAGGTCTCGGGGTCGACTTTAGTCCACTCCATAAAAAATTTGATAGACGGTTCAAGGGCCATGTGGCACCTTCTGATTGGTCCACATACTTGTTAGTTCCAGTCTTTGCAGCTTGTCACCAGTGATCAAATAGGCTCTTACCATGTCTAATTTTCAGAGATGTTTTTCACATGAGTTTCAGTGCAAATCATATCATAAGTGTGTTCATAAACAACAACTCAGAAAGAGCTTTCCAATAGTATATCACACTCCCAAAACTGACTTCTGGATCAAAAGATATGATCGAATGAATGATTGACTCTTGGTTACGCCTGATGCATGTTTCCTTATAATTTTAAATTGTGAAAACTTCTCACTTTTTTCATTTTTTATAGCTGCAAATCCAGTGAACATTAGAAAACTATCAAGAGTATTTGACAAAGTTTTTCTAAAGCCTTTTGACAAGTCACATTGTACCATCATACTCCGACATGAAATCTCGAGTGATGATGTGGTTGAGCCAAATTTTTAAAGGTTCAAGTCACAAAGTGTCAGATGGACACTACCCAGGTGCATTTGGAGATGATAATTTAATTTGGCATGTGCCCTCTAATTTCATGGATGGTCCATTACGAAATGAAGATGAGGAGCTAGATCATGCAATTTCACTTTCTCTTTCAGAAGAACTAACCAGAACAGATGCCTCAGGTAGCAATTTACAAGAGCTCAAGGATAATGATGAATAACTTACTCGAGGTCTAGAAGCAAGCTTGAAAATGGGTTCACAGCAAAATCCTCCCAGTCAGCCTCCACCATACTCTTACCATAGAGGATACAGGATTTGTGCTGGTTGCAATCATGAGATAGACTATAGGCCGTTTTTAAGTTGTATGGGGACCTTATGACCTTGTTGTCAAAGGAATCATGTCAAGCCTCAGTGAGTAAATGAAAAAGCCAACTCCATGACTTCAGCAACCTGCAATGCCAAAAGGTCAAAAAAAGAATCAGTGATAAAGGAAAAAGACTTCAAACATTAGAAAAGTGGGTATTTCAAAGTTAAATCAAAATCCACTTGGTTATAAAGCCTATCAAACATTTCAAATAAGCCATTGTTTCCTTTCAAAGTATAAGGAGTATTCAACAGAGAAGAATTTTTGAGTTTTGTGAGAAATTGAGGCCAGATTTCTTGATGTTGCGCATTCATAAGGTTGGCACTGCGCATTTGAATCGACGTTACACCCTTGTAAGGAGATCCCAGTGTAAATTGTGAAGGCATTGCATGCTCAGACAAAGGTGTTGCACGTTTGGATAGGCGCTGCGCCCTCAGACAATGGCGTTGCACACCTGCACAGTGAAGACTTGTGAGGGTTGTATCACTTCAAAACACTCAACCACTTGATCTTATCTGTCAGGCTTGTTTATATGTCTGAGTTTCATTTCGGGAGTGCTGATTGGTTCCACGATAATTCCCATAGCTTTTCTGCTTCTGTGGAGGAAGGCGAATGCAATAGGAGCCATAACGGGGAAAATTGTTGGATGTGTAGTAGGGATAATCACATGCCTCTCTGTGACAAAAGCAGAATATGGGCAGGTTAACCTTGACACGACAAGAAAGAATGCACCCATGCTTGTAGGAAACCTTGTATCAATACTAGCAGGGGGACTAATTCATGCTGCCTGTAGTCTTGTATGGCCCCAAAATTATGACTGGGAGGCAACCAAGTCCATTTCCATGGATGAGAAGGACAAAATAGATGTACCGACAGAGGAATTCAGTGAGGAAAAGCTGAATAGATCCAAAACATGGATCATCAAGTGGGGTATTGGACTTACCATTGTCCTTGTCATTCTCTGGGCAGTGCTTTCACTTCCAGCAAGGGTGTTCAACAATGGATATTTCACATTTTGGGTAGTCATCTCCGTTGCTTGGGGTACTATTGGATTATTGGGTATCATAATCCTACCATTAATTGACAGAAGGGAAACCATTCAACGCATTCTTGTGGGCATGTTTACGATTGAAAAAATGGTGGAAAGGCTTGAAGAAATCAATTCCAGGCTGCGTACAATAATGTCGGCAATGCCAGAAGTTGAATGTCTGTATTTTCTAGAAAAGGAAAGAGCCAAAAAAGAAAGAAGAAGCGGTCTATGTAAACGATGTGTGAATATTTGTGGTTATACCATACAGAATAAGCTATATGTGGCCTTATATATGTATATTTACAATAGCTAGATCAAGCTTGTATGCTGTGTCTTCCTTTGAATTTGTGATCAAAACCAAATCCTTTTCTACAGATTTCAAAAACTCAAAACAATTCGAGACATGCCATGGCCAGGGCATTAGGGAGTCATATCCAGCTGGGCAAATACAATTTGGTTCTTTGTTGGTATAACGGATTAGACAGTAGTTGGATAAAGATATGCCGGAATCGATGGTGGATGCAGGAATATTGGCATGTATTGAATGCATCTAAGGCTACACACAGAGCTGGCTCACAATTCATCCTCAATCGACCCTATTGTATGCAACCACCATTCAGCTTCTTGATCGGGAAAGCCTTGCCTGAGATTAAATGAAATATGGCAACAAGATAACAGGCTCAGTGAATCATCATTTTAAGGACACTTGTAGATTTTGAATCAAAATGGAAACATTCATTTAAAATATATTTATGATGTTTATTTGGTGCAGGAAGGTGCAAAGTGGCGTTCAAGAGGCAGAGTTTGTAGGCCCAAAATCAGCAACTATAGGATTCTAGGCTCAGATTCAGCAAAAGAATCCTAGATTTTATGAAAAACTCCAGCAAACTTCAACAATTTGACATATTGCAGCAAACTTATTCTATTTTAGATGATTTAATTAAATTCTTTAGTTGTAATTTAATTTATTTTTTTATTTGCCGGCACAAATATATTTTATTTTTTATTTTTATTTTTGATTCCTATGTAGAGGAATCAAAATAAATTTGTAATAGGGTATATATAGGAATACTTTTGAAAATGTATAGGTTTGATTTTCAGCATAGAGACTGTTGCTTTGGACTGTGCAAATTTTTTCTGAATATTATTTTAATGGAGCAGTTTTTTCCCTTTAAATTTGAGATCCATCACGATGTTTCATGTTCAACATGTTTTCCTTGTGAGATCATTTTCATACTGTGTTTTTTCTATTAATATTTGTTACAGCATTCTCTAAGGGAAGTGTTATGAATCCATCCATGCATGATGCTCCTTTCACAATGACTATGTTGTTAAATGTAGTGGTTATCTTTACAGAATCCATCCTTTGTTAATTGCTCTATTTAGTAACCCTCTGCTTTCCTTTCTGCTAAAGCTGCCACTAGAGATTCATCCACTGATTGATGCCTACAGGGCAGTGGGATTTCTCCTCTTTTCTTCTCTCATTTACATCATTTATTTGGCTGAGCATTGTGCCTACTTTGCCCCAAGTTTGCAAGTAGAAACCAGCCTTGACTCCATAGCCCAATGATTGTTTAGCTCTTGTTGTCTCGACCCAAAAATTTCAAATCAAATCCTCGTACTTCATAGCTAGCCTAATATTAACTTATCGCAGCCACCCTTCACTGGCACAAAGAGAGCCCTCTTTGGTCTGGTAGGGCTAGATTGCAGATCGAAGGTTTGGTCCGTGGTTACCTCAACATTTTCTCTTCTCAGCCTTGAGGTTCAATCCGAGTGCTAACATATTAGCGTCGTTGTCGGGGACGAGGTGACAGATCTTCTCTGAGAAGGATCATCAAAGTTCAGATATGATCGCTAATGGTGGAAAATAGTCAGATGCATATGAAGGCTGAAATCATCCACCTGGCGACTCCATACAGTTCAGGTTGATCAAAAGACTCCACTAGCAGAAGAATCTAGAAATTAAGACATTCATGGCGCCTCCACTGCTCACTGATAAGGTCACGTACTAAAACAAGATGATTGGGTATATGGAAAACCCTCTATTTTGTGAAGCTGTGAAAGAATTCAGGGATCAGTTAGTGGATATTCAAATAGATGAGGTCTTTTCAACGACTGTCCTTCATTATCTGAGATCTAAGAAGATTTCTCCTGAAGGTAAAATTGGCTTCTCTGAATTAGTTGTTGAAAGTTTTGAGAATGATATTAAGCTTTTAAATGATCAAATCAAATCATATAATTTCAAAGATCCTAAAAATTTCTTGGAAAACCTCCCTCTTCCCAAACAAGAAACAATAGTGCTACATTTCGATGTTGAAATCGAGGATTTTTTTGACAATGAATCTGATGACTCATATCTAAAGCTGTATGATGATATAGAAAGTGAATTTACATAATAATTTGAAGATCAAGAGATAGGTCATGAATTTTACAATCCTATTGCTTTCTATATGAAGGAGTACTTCCCTGCAGAGTCCCAATTAATTTCTAGTACCTAGAATGTTTTTCATGATCTCATGACTTGTGGTTATGGAGATGACACTTACAATTAGTTTCTAATGCCCTTACAAACTCTTGCTCTGATTTTTGTTAAAATAAGTGAAGAGGCCCAAGTACTGGATCATATTTTTGATTGGCTATATTGGATATTTTATATTCATTGAAATCAAGCATCCAATGTTAGAATAGGTTATATGTACCTAAATAAGATGCATAAGGTAGCATTTCAGTTTTCGGCATTAGTTTCAGTTTCCTAGTGTATAGGTTGCAGTATTTTTGTATTTTTGGTTGGTATAAGTAGTTTAGGTTTGCAACTGTTTGTGACCGTATTTCCCAATGGTTAGGCACTTGGTCTATGGTCTTCTTGACACCTCTAAGGATCTTCCATCACCAGTTGAAGCCAATGTCAGTTCCAGTCTTTGCAGCTTGTCACTAGTGATCAAATAGGCTCTTACCATGTATATTTTTTAGAGAAGTTTTTCACATGAGTATCGCTGCAAATCATATCATAAGTGTGTTCATCATCAGTAGCTCAGAAATAAATTTCCAACAGTATATCACACTCCTGAAATTGGCTTCTGGATTAGAGATATGATCAAATGAATGATTGACTCTTGGTTATGCCTAATGCATGTTTCCTTATAATTTTACATTGTGAAAACTTCTCACTTTTTTCATGGTTTATAGTTGAAAATCCAGTGAACATTAGAAAACTATCAAGAGTCTTCAGCAAAGTTTTTCTAAAGCCTTTTGACAAGTCACATTGCACCATCATACGCTCACATGAAATCTCGAACGATGAAGTGGTTGGGCCAACTTTTTAAAGGTTCAAGTCACAAAGTGTTAGATGGACACTACCTAGGTGCATTTGGAGATGATAATGTAATCTGGCATGTGCCCTCTAATTTCATGGATGGTCCATTACAGAATGTAGATGACAAGCTGGATCATGCAATTGCACTTTCTCTTTCAGAAGAAATAACCAGACCAGATGCCTCAGGTAGAAATCTACAAGAGCCTGAGGAGAATGATGAAGAACTTTCTCGAGGTCTAGAAGCAAGCTTGAAAATGGGCTCACAGCAAAATCCTCCCAGTCAGCCTCCACCATACTCTTACCCTAGAGGATATAGGATCTCTGCTGGTTGCAATCATGAGATAGGCTATAGGCGGTTTTTAAGTTGTATGGGGACCTTATGACCTTGTTGTCAAAGTAATCATGTCAAGCCTCTATGAGCAAATGAAAAAGGAAACTCCATGACTTCAGCAACCTGCAATGCCAAAAGGTCAAAAGAAGCATCAGTGATAAAGGAAAAAGACTTCAAACATTAGAAAATTGGGTATTTCATAGTTAAATAAAAATCCACTTGGCTATAAAGGCTATCAAATATTTCAAATAAGCCATTGTTGCCTTTCAAAGTATCTGGAGTATTCAAAAATGAAGAATTTTTTATTTTTGTGAGAAATTGAGGCCAAATTTCTCAGCACTGCGTGTTCAGAAGGTTGGCGCTTCACGTTTAAATCAGTGCTGCGCACCTACCCAGTGGCGCTATGCCCTTTCCAGGAGATCCCAGTGTAAATTTTGAAGGCGTTGCGCACTCAGACAGAGGCGATGCGCATTTGGATAGGCGCTGCACCCTTAGATAGTGGCGTTGCATGCCTACACAGTGAATAATTTTGAGGGTTGTATCACTTCAAAACACTCAACCACTTGAGCTTATCTATAGGGCTTGTTTATATGTTTGAGTTTCATTGCAGGAGTGTTGATTGCTTCCGTGGTAATTCCCATAGATTTTATGCTTTTGTGGAGGAAGGCTAATGCAATAGGAGCCATAGCGGGGACAATTGTTGGATGTGTAGTAGGGATAATCACATGGCTCTCTGTGACAAAAGTGGAATATGGGCAGGTTAACCTTGAAAAGACAGGAAAAAATGCACCCATGCTTGCATTAAACCTTGTAACAATACTAGCAGGGGGACTAATTCATGTTTCCTTTAGTCTTGTATGGCCCCAAAATTACGACTGGGAGACAACCAAGTCCATTGCCATGGTTGAGAAGACAAAATAAACCTACCAATAGAGGAATTCAATGAGGAAAATATGGATAGATCCAAAACATGGATCATCAAGTGGGGTATTTGACTTACCATTTTCCTTATCATTCTCTGGCCAGTGCTTTCGCTTCCAGCAAGGGTGTTCAGCAGTGGATATTTCACATTTTGGCCAGTCATCTCTGTTTCTTGTGACACTATTGGATTTGTTGGGGTTCCTATGTTTTGGCCAGATTGGCAAGACCAAAAGACAAGACAACATCAAAACCACTTTGGGATCCTAGGATCTAGCCCTCCTGTATCCAGAGAGGGATCTCTCTATAAAAGGAAAAGAATGATATATCTTTGAAAGATCAAAATGAGACATTAGGCTAGGTATGAAGAACATGGGGTTTTTAATTGGTTTGGTTACTGGGTTGGAGATCATTTAACTGATAAGGTTAAATGGAATGAAAAGTAACAAAGTAGCAGGATGTTTCGGCAAAAGAAGATAGGTCAAGAAAGTGTCATCCATTAGGCTATGGAGTCATGAAAGGGAATTACTTGCATAACAACCAACTAAGGTTTTCCATAGGGAAAGTCATCTATACTAAAGGATCTTTTAGATAGATGGTGGAATGGAACATTAGGGAGTGAAAGTGAAAGAAAGAAAGAAACCCAATTTCAGTTTGGAGATCAGGTCAGATATCATTTCAATCCAGACATGCTTTGACATACTCAGAGGCAACTCTCATGGGGGACACAAAGGGCAGCTTAATATTAGGTCAGAGGTCATTTAACTCCAGGCCTGCTTTCAGCATACTCTCAATGAAAAATAGAGTTAAGATTTAACACAGAGCAAGGCCTAAGATCAGAGAAGGACTTTTAACCTTCAATGCTTTTGACACCAGCTCAAGAGATCTTAGAAAGGCCAATCTGTTGGAAAAGGACCCCAGTAGACAGGGCTAACTCTAATCCCTGGTATCCCAATTATTCCAGCTTAAACCCAACAAGAACATATAAGAAACAAACTCCGAATTCATACATCAGTAAGCATGGGAAAGACCAACATCTTTGACTGGTTAAATTACATGAATTTGCTCTTAGATTCACCATCAACAGAAAACATCCAAGATAAGAAGAGTAGTGGGCATTAAGGTACCATGCAAGGGTATATCCGAAGCTGGATTTACTGATTCTTATTAGAGAATAAATGGACAACATGCTTAAACATGAAATAAGTAAGGAAAACATCACCCATAATATAGACCAGGATCCTGTGAATTTTTCTTGTTCAATTGATGTGCAAAACCAGTCACATACTCTGAGCTCAATGGCTTCTTACAATCCAAACTTCTCCTCCCAGCCTACTAAATTACAAACTACTTAGCTACTTCCCCAATAACAGTTCTAACAGTCTAATGAATCCCTATCGAACAACAACGACAACCTTTACAATATGTTCTTCGGGAGTTCTTATAGGAGAATGGATAACTATAGTAGTAGATGTACATTTAATTGATTTCATTAAGACATAGTGGAGGAAGCATTCGTGCCCACTCTGCTTAATGGATCTGCCATGATTTTGTGTACTTGGTAGTCTGGTTTAGAGGTCTCTGTCAGGTTAACATTAACCTCAGATGTGTTCTTTGAAGTCTTTCCTGGCTGTTTGGTACTCTGTTTTTCCTTCTGGAATAAGTAACCGGGATAGAAGTCTGCAGGTCTCCATACTTTCATAACTACTATCCTGAAAGTATTTAGAAGCTCCTGTCAGTGTACTGACTCTTAATGGCTCAAGGAGGTATGGAGAATGTTGTAGGAAGGTGTCCTTTCAGGAGAAAATACGTCCTGCTGATGCTGAAACACTGATATGGCTTGTTAATGTGCTTTAGGCCTTATTAGGCCTCTTAACTATCTTCATGATCTTCATTTGTGTTTTCTTCCTTTAAACAGCGGATAATCGACGTTAAATATTCAATTAGGAGCCTGAATCCTTTAATCTGTCTCTATTGCTTCACTTTGTTGTTGCTGTAATGGCCTCTCTACGCTCTCAGTCACAGTGATTGTGGCTGTGGAGACAAAATGCGTCTACCACTCTGTAAACCCTGCATAATGCAATAAAACTGTTATAAAATCCAGGGGAGTGGTGGAAGATTGTTGTGGAGGCCTATGGAATGGCAGCGAAAATGGTGGATGCAGGCGAAAACGGGTGAAAAACCATGTGGAATGGAGGAAGAACAGTCTGATGAAAGTTTGGTGTGAAAATGGTTTCGGGCCGTCCGATTAGGCAAGGTACTGGAGATCAATGGTTAGGATTGGCTGACGGAGTTGCTTTAGAAGAATTAGGTGGAGGAACATAAATTTAGTGTTAAAACACCAAATTTTAACTTTGGGAAAATACAAAGGAAATGGAGCAAAATATATGAAGTCAGGGGCCTTTAATGGTGGGACCCGATGGGCAGAGGGCGATTAAACATGAGTTGTCGAATCTCAAGAAGAGATCAACAGTGGGGATCATCTGGTGAAACTCTATGGAAGCTCCGATGAAATAAATAAGGTGGAGACGCAATGAAATGGGAGCCGTCGATCTAGATCGAGCGGACGATCGTGATTTGATTGGAGGATCGCAATCGGGAGAAACAGGAAGTGGCACATTAAGATTTTGCGATTGGCGATCATGCAATGTTGCGATGGCCGTCGGATCATGAAAGGGATCAATGGTTTTGATTGGATTGGAGATCACCAATCGGGGAAGACAGAAAGTGGGGACGCTTGGGTCTGCGCGATGCGATTATGCACCAGCCGTTCAATCTGGAACCAAATCGACGGTTCACAGTTAATCAGAGGGTAATGTAGAGTGGGGATGGGGGCGCGATGCGAGATCAGCACTGGCTGTTAGATCTGTATGGATCAATGACTGAGATCACAGTGGATGTCTGCAGAACAAATAACCATCGCATCAGAGATTTTCAATTTACAAACAAAATGCGCTCTCAACAATCTTCCGATAGCGATTAGCGCCCGGGGCTTTAGCGCCTGGTCTCAGGCGTGGGTCATATGTGGGGAAGTGGTTAAGGGCTTAGCCGATAGGGTCTTAGGCCTGTTATAAGGGGGAAAGTGGGTTTTTGGCCTAAATTTAGTGCATTTCAATGCCAAATGGGGGTTCCAGTAGAGAGGAAAAGGGGTTTTTAAACCAAACAAAGGATATTATAAGGCTTAAAAAGGGTTTTAGGAAAAGATGGAGGGTTAAAGAGGGGATTCTGTGGGATTTTAAAAGGGGGAAAAGGGTGATGAAAATAGAGGCTTTGTGAGGATGACAGAGGGAAAATGGAGGCCTTTTTGAGCAAAATTCTTTCACAGACAGTGAGGCTTTTTTAAATGGAAACAACAATGAGGATCTTTACAAGGGCAAAAGACACAGGGAGGCTTCAAGAATGATATGTTTTCAGAGGAAATGTATTTCTTGAAGGCTCAAAAACATTTTAGCCACCTGTTTGCTTGTCAAAAAATTCATAGGTGGCTAACAGTGGCTCCACATGGGGATGGCATCTTCTTGAAGGTGTCAAGAATTCAGAAAATAATATTTGGAGTAGGCTAGATGCCTGGTACTTGACACATATGTTTCTTTCTTGAATTAGCTGCCACAAATCATGAAAACATCATATCAGTAGTAATATTCTCCCAACAATCTACCTACCCATACTATTGTCCTAACATTTTTTCTTCTGGGTGAATTTGGACTTGCAGACCGTTTACATCATCAATTTTTTTACAAACAGGAAACTAAACCTATTCTACTTCTACCCTTATTTCTCCATGAGACCAGATTAACATGTTGGACTCATAGTTTCTCTACCTAAACTACTATTTGCTAGGATTAAACCGTCTGGTATATTTATTTTTCTACATTCTAAGATAGAAATTGAAAAATAGTCAAACCAGGATTAGACTATCTGGTTTGTTGTGGGCCATGGAATAAAGAAAAAACTACTCATGGACTGATACTTTGCATAAATTAAAAACAAATGACTAAATTATCACAGGCTGAGCTTTATTGAGATTTCCTACCTACCCTACTCTAACTTGAGATATTTACATGTCTAGCTTATAAAAACTCTCTTCCAATACATCCATTCAATCAGATGATCCCATGACTGGTCCTTTCTAATCAATTCTTTGAGCATGCTAGATAGGCAGGGCCACTCCCATTCTCTTTGTTTATTAACAACAGCTTTTAAAAAATTTCTTGTTGTCTGCAACAGGCTGCTCAAAATGATCTTTGATCCTTCTTCAAGTGTTTGTAGGAAATGAGCATAAGGATCATGAAATGATACCTGGTTGTGAGTATTTGGCAGGCAGGCTTCAACCAGGATCGCTTCCTCTTCCACTGGGTCAAGAACAAGACTCTCTTGAGAAAGAGAATCTCCATCATCTTCTTCATTTTTTGAACTGGAGGACTCATCATATATTGTAATGTTGTCCTCATATAGCTCTGAGATATTCTGATCTGGTGGGCTGAGCTCTGTGAAAAGATCAATGTATTCTTGAGCAGAGGTTTGTTCTTTTGCTTTCTCTTTTCCAAGAGAAGACCCCTTAACTTAAATCTGCTCAGAAATGTCTTCAATTTTCTCCTCTTCCTTTGAGATGAAAGGTTGTTGATCCCCAATCACCTGAAAATTTCTACTAATGATGTAAGGTGTAACAGAGTGAAGATTCAATGAATCTTCACCTATTACTATGCTTTCATAACTTTCTCCATCAGTATCATAGATAGGCTAACTTGGCTCAATACTTTCTTGAAGCTGATGAAACTGATTTTCCTCCCACAAATATGTTGATGATGGCTCTACAAGATCAACTTCTGTTTGGAAAACATCATCATCAGACAAATAAAAACTAGGAAAATCACTGAAGTAAGTAATGCTACCAGTCAGACATGCTAGATTATTAGCAATTCTTTCTTCATTCTGACTTACAGAGAAGCTTTCTGGATATGTAAAATCAAACTCAGGAGATGAATGAGCAAGAGTGTGTGTTTTATAAAAGACTTCAGAGGTGGACTGCTGATTTAATACTTGATCAATCTCTTCTTCTGTAAAAGGGGAAGATTTTCTTGTGTTTCTTTGAGCAGAAGTACAACAACACTCTGTTTCTTGTATTAGCTGATTTGGATGCCGGATGTCTGCTTGAGCCTCTTCTAGAATATCTTCAGTTGTGCTAACAAGGAAATCTCGAGGATCTTCTGATGTTTCCTAATATCTTTCAGTTTCAAACAATTCCTCATGATCATGATGATATTCAGTTAGAATACGAGGCTCATGATTAATTTCTTCTCCCACATCAGATTCAACATCTTGTATGTGGTCTCCTGTTTTCTCAAAGCAACATTCCCTATCAGCTTTTGCCATTAGGTCATGGTATTCTCTCATAGGCATAGTACAAGATATAGGTAGGAAATCAGGCAGTTCCTGATCACTTTCCTCTTCATCTTCTATATATTCTTGAGCATCATACATGTCGTGCTCATTATCTAGGTCTTGAGTTTGTTCTTGTTCTGGAAAAGGCATGGGACGCTCTGGATAATCAACATTTGTATTTAAATTGGCCTCATGCATCTTCACTACTACTTCACCAAACATGTTTACCACTCTTGTGAATCTATCCCATAAAGCATCTAGCTTTGCTTCTCTATCCATTCTTGGATCCATGTTTGTAAAAAGAGGTCATTGTATCTTCTCAACCAGTTCAGGGTCTTCTACTAGTGGAATCATTTGGTCTTTTAGGATTTATAGAGTGTGGAGTCACCAGGTGGATGAATTTGACTGTTTGAAGCAGGCTGTTGTCCACCATCAGCAATGAGATACCAATCTAACCAAAGATTTTGGGTCTTTTGAGTGCCTAAGGGTGTCTAAGACAAAATGCACTCAGCTCCCCAGTGGAGTCGCCATTATGTTGGAGTTCCTATCTTTTGGCCAGATTGGTAAGACCAAAAGACAAGACAACATCAGAACCACTTGGGATCCTAGGATCTAGCCCTCCTAGATCCAGAGAGGGATATCTCTATAAAAGCAAAAGAATGATATATCTTTGAAAGCTCAAAATGAGATATTAGGCTAGGTATGAAGCATAGGGGGTTTTTAATTGGTTCTGTTACTGGGTTGGAGATCATTTAACTTAGAAGGTTAAATGGAATGAAAAGGAACAAAGTAGCAGGATGTTTCGACAAAAGAAGATAGGTCAAGCAAGGGTGATCCATTGGGCTATGGAGTCATGAAAGGGAATTACTTGCATAAAAACCAACCAAGGTTTTCCATAGGGAAAGTCATCTATACTAAAGGATATTTTAGATAGATGGTGGAATGGAACATTAGGGAGTGAAAGTGAAAGAAAGAAAGAAACCTAATTTCAGTCTGGAGATCAGGACAAATATCATTTAAATCCAAACCTGCTTTGACATACTCAGAGGAAACTCTCATGGGGGACACAAAGGGCAGCTTAAGATTAGGTCAGAGGTCATTTAACTCCAGCCCTGCTTTCAGCATACTCTCAAGGAAAAATAGAGTTAAGAATTAACACAGAGCAAGGCCTAAGATCAGAGAAGGACTTTTACCCTTCAATTATTTTGACACTAGCTCAAGAGATCTTAGAAAGGCCAATCTGTTGGAAAATGACACCAGTGGACATGGCTAACTCTAAATCCCCGGTATCCCAATTCTTCCAACTTAAACCCAACAAGAACATCTAAGCAAAAAACTCCAAATTCATACATCAGTAAGCATGGGCAAGACCAACATCTTTGACTGGTTAAATTACATGAATTTTCTCTTCGATTCACTATCAGCAGAAAACATCAAAGATAAGAAGAGCAGTGGGCATTAAGGTACCATGCAAGGGTATATCCTAAGCTGGATTTATTGATTCTTATCAGAGAATAAATGGACAACATGATTAGACATGAAATAAGTAAGGAAAACATCACCCGTAATATAGACCAGGATCCTGTGAAATTTTCTTGTTCAATTGATGTGAAAAACCAGTCACATACTCTGAGCTCAATGGCTTCTTACAGTCCAAACTTCTCCTCCCAACCTACTAAATTACAAACTACTCAGATACTTGCCCAATAACATTTCTAACAGTCTAATGAATCCCTATCAACCAACAACAACAACCTTTACAACATGTTCTTCGGGAGTTCTTATAGGAGAATGGATAACTGTAGTAGTAGAAGTACATTTAATTTATTTCATTAAGACAAAGTGGAGGAAGCATTCATGCCCACTCTGCTTAATGGCTCTGCCACAATTGTGTGTACTCGGTAGTCTGGTTCAGAGGTCCTTTTCAGGTTAACATTAACCTCGGATGTGTTCTTTGAAGTATTTCCTGGCTGTTTAGTACTCTGTATTTCCTTCTGGAATAAGTAACCGGGATAGAAAGTCTGTAGGTCTCCATAATTCCATAACTGCTGTCCTGACAGTCTTTAGAAGCTCCTGTCAGTGTATTGACTGTTAAGGGATCGAGGAGGCATGGAGAATGCTATAGGAAGGTGTCCTTTTAGGAGAAAATATGTCTTGCTGATGCTGAAACACTGATATGGCTTGTTAGTGTGCTTTGGGCCTTATTAGGCCTCTTAATTATCTGCATGATATTCATTTGTGTTTTCTTCCTTTAAACAACGGATAACCGGTGTTAAATCTTCAATTAGGAGTCTGAATCCTTTAATCTGTCTCTGCTGCTTCACTTTGTTGTTGCTGTGATGGCCTCTCTACGCTCTCAGTCATAGTGATTATGGCTGTGGAGACAAAATGCGTCTACCACTCTGTAAACCCTACACAATGCAATAAACCTGTTATAAAATCCAGGGGAGTGGTGGAAGATTGTTGTGAAGGCCTATGGAATGGTGGCAGAAATGGTGGATGCAGGCGAAAACGAGTGAAAAACCATGTGGAATGGAGGAAGAACAGTCCGATGAAAGTTTGGTGTGAAAATGGTTCCAGGTCGTCCGATTAAACAAGGCACTGGTGATCAACGGTTAAGATTGGCTAACAGAGTTTCTTTAGAAGAATTAGGTGGAGGAACATAAATTTAGTGTTAAAACACTAAATTTTAACTTTGGGAAAATACAAAGGAAATAGAGCAAAATACATGAAGTCGAGGGGCCTTTAATGGTGGGACCTGGCGGGCGGAGGGCGATTAAACGTGAGCCGTCGGATCTCAGGAGGAGATCAAAGGTGGGGATCATATGGTGAAACTCTATGGAAGCTTCGAGGAAAGAAATAAGGTGGAGACGCGATGAAATGGGAGTTGTCGATCTAGATCGAGCGGACGGTCGTGATTTGATCGAAGGATCGCAATCGGGGGAAACAGGAAGTGGCACATTAAGATTTTGCGATTGGCATGGGATGTTACGATGGCCATCAGATAATGAAAGGGATCAATGGTTGCAATTGGATCAGAGATCACCAATATGCGATGCGATTATGCGCCAGCCGTCCGATTTGGAACCAGATCGACGGTCCGCAGTTAATCGGAGGGTAATGTAGAGCGGGGATGGGGGCACGATGCAAGATCAGTGCTGGCCGTTAGATCTGTATGGATCAATGGTTGAGATCATAACAGAGATCTGCAAAACAAATAACCATCGCATCGGATATTTTCAATTTACAAAAGAAATGTGCTCTCAACAATCTTTCGATAGCGATTAGCGCCCGGGGCTTTAGCGCCTAGTCTTGAGTGTGGGTCATCTGTGGGGAAGTGTTTAGGGGCTTAGCTGAAAGGGGCTTAGGCCTGTTATAAGGGGAAAAGTGGATTTTTGGCCTAAATTTAGTGCTTTTCAAGACCAAATGGGGGTTCCGGTAGAGAGGAAAAGGGGTTTTTAAACCAAACAAAGGATATTATAAGGCTTAAAAAGGGTTTTAGGACAAGATGGAGGGTTAAAGAGGGGATTCTGTGGGATTTGAAAAGGGGGAAAAAGGTGATGAAAATAGAGGCTTTGTGAGGATGACAGAGGGCAGATGGAGGCCTTTCTGAGCAAAATTCTTTCATAGACAGTGAAGCTTTTTTAAATGGAAACAGTAGTGAGGATCTTTACAAGGGAAAAAGACATAGGGAGGCTTCAAGAATGATATGTTTTCAGAGGAAATGTATTTCTTTAAGGCTCAAAAACATTTTAGCCACCTGTTTTCCTGTAAAAAAATTCATAGGTGGCTAACAGTGGCTCCACATGGGGATGGCATCTTCTTGAAGGTGTCAAGAATTCATAAAATAATCTTTGGAGTAGGCCAGATGCCTGGTACTTGACACATCTTTTTTTTTCTTGGATCAGCTGCCACAAATCATGAAGACATCATATCAACAGTAATATTCTCCCAATAATCTACCTACCCATACTATTGTCCTAAAATTTTTTCTTCTCGGTGCATTTGGACTTGCAGACCCTTTACATCATCAATTTTTTTACAAACAGGAAACAAAACTTATTCTACTTCTACCCTTATTTCTCCATGAGACCAAATTAAACTGTTGGACTCATAGTTTCTCTACCTAAACTACTATTTGTTAGGATTAAACTGTCCAGTAGATTTCTTTCTCTACATTCTAAGACATAAATTGAAAAACAGTGAAACCAGGATTAGATTGTCTGGTTTGCTGTGGGCCATGGCATAAAGACAAAACTGCTCATGGACTGAGACTTTGCAGAAATTAAAAACAAATGACTAAATGCTCATAGGCTGAGCTTTATTGAGATTTCCTACCTACCCTAATCTAACTTGAGATATTTACATGTCTAGCTTATAAACACTCTCTGCCAATACATCCAGTCAATCAAATGATCCCATGACTGGTCCTTTCTGCTCAATTCTTTGAGCATGTTGGATAGGTAGGGCCACTCCCATTCTCTTTGTTTATTAACAACAACTTTTAAAATTTTTCTTGTTTTCTGCAACAGGCTGCTCAAAATGACCTTTGATCATTTTTCAAGTGTTTGTAGGAAATGAGAATAAGGATCATGAAATGATACCTAGTTTTGAGTATTTGGCAGGCAAGCTTCAACCAGAATCGCTTCCTGGGTCAAGAAAAAGACTCTCTTGAGAAAGAGAATCTGCATCATCTTCTTCATTTTCTGAACTAGAGGACTCATCATATATTGCAGTGTTGTCCTCATATAGCTCTGAGATATTATGATTTGGTGGGCTGAGCTCTATGAAAATATCAATGTATTCTTTAGCAGGGGTGTTCTATTGCTTCCTCTTTTTCAAGAGAAGGCCCCTTAATTTCAATCTTCTCAAAAATGTCTTCAATTTTCTCTTCTTCCTTTGAGATGAAAGGCTGCTGATCCCCAATCACCTGAAAACTGCTACTGATGATCTAAGGTGTAACAGAGTGAATATTCAATGAATCTTCATCTATTACTATGCTTTAGTAACTTTCCCCATCAGTATCATAGATAGGTTGACTTGGCTTATTACTTTCTTGAAGCTGATGGAACTGATTTTCCTCCCACAAATCTGTCAATGATGGCTCTGCAAGATCAAATTCTATTTGGAAAACATCATCATCAGACAAATTAAAACTAGGAAAATCACTGAAGTAAGTAATGCTACTAGTCAGACATGCTAGATTATCAACAATTCTTTCTTCATTCTGACTTACAAAGGAGCTTTCTGGATCTGTACAATCAAACTCAGGAGATGAATGAGCAAGAGTGTGTGTTCTATAAAAGACTTCATATGTGGACTGTTGATTTAATATCTGATCAATCTCTTCTTCTGTCAAAGGGGAAGATTTTCTTGTGTTTCTTTGAGCAGAAGTACAACAGCACTCTATTTCTTGTATTAGCTGATTTCGAGGCCAGATGTCTGCTTGAGCCTCTTCTAGAATATCTTCAGTTGTGCTAATAGGGAAATATTGAGTATCTTGTGATGTTTCCTGATCTCTTTCGGTTTCAAACACTTCCTCATGATCATGATGATATTCAGTTAGAATACGAGGCTCATGAGTAATTTCTTCTCCCACATCAGATTCAACATCTTCTATGTGGTCTCCTGTTTCCTCAAAGCAACATTCCCTATCAGCTTTTTCCATTAGGTCATGATATTCTCTCATCGGCATAGTACAAGATATAGGTAGGCAATCAGGAAATTCCTGATCACTTTCCTCTTCATCTTCTATAGATTCTTGAGCATCATACATGTCTTGCTCATTATCTAGGTCTTGAGTTTGTTCTCATTCTAGAAAAGGCATGGGCCGCTCTGGATAATCAACATTTGTATTTAAATTGGCCTCATGCATCTTCACTACTATTTCACCAAACATGTTTACCACTCTTGTGAATCTATCCCACAAAGCATCTAGCTTTGCTTCTCTGTCCATGCTTGGATCCATGTTTGTAAAAAGAGGTCACTGTATCTTCTCAACCAGTTCAGGGTCTTCTACCAGTGGAGTCATTTGGTCTTTTCGGAGTTATAGAGTGTGGAGTCGCCAGGTGAATGAATTTGACTGTTTGAATCAGGCTGTTGTCCACCATCAGCAATGAGATACCAATCTAACTAGAGATTTTGGGTCTTCTGAGTGCCTAAGGGTGTCTAAGATAAAATTCACTCATTTCCCCAGTGGAGTCGCCATTATGTTTGGGTTCCTGTGTTTTGGCCAGATTGGCAAGACCAAAAGAGAAGACAACATCAAAACCACTTTGCGATCGTAGGATCTAGCCCTCCTGTATCCAGAGAGGTATCTCTCTATAAAAGGCAAAGAATGATATATCTTTGAAAGCTCAAAATGAGATATTAGGCTAGGTATGAAGCATAGGGGGTTTTTAATTGGTTCTGTTGCTGGGTTGGAGATCATTTAACTGAGAAGGTTAAATGGAATGAAAAGGAACAAAATAGTTGGATGTTTAGGCAAAAGAAGATAGGTCAAGAAAGTGTCATCCATTGGGCTATGGAGTCATGAAAGGGAATTAATTGCATAACAACCAACCAAGGTTTTCCATAGGGCAAGTCATCTATACTAAAGGATATTTTAGATAGATGGTGGAATGGAACATTAGGGAGTGAAAGTGAAAGAAAGAAAGAAACCTAATTTCAGTCTAGAGATCAGATCAGATATCATTTAAATCCAGACCTGCTTTGACATACTCAGAGGCAACTCTCATGGGGGACACAAAGGGCAGCTTAAGATCAGGTCAGAGGTCATTTAACTCCAGGCCTGCTTTCAAAATACTCTAAAGGAAAAAAAGAGTTAAGATTTAACACAGAGCAAGGCCTAAGATCAGAGAAGGACTTTTAACCTTCAATGCTTTTGACACCAGCTCAAGAGATCTTAGAAAGGCCAATATGTTGGAAAATGACCCTAGTGGATAGGGCTAACTCTAAATCCCCGGTATCCCAATTCTTCCAGCTTAAACCAAACAAGAACATCTAAGCAACAAACTCCGAATTCATACATCAGTAAGCATGGGCAAGACCAACATCTTTGACTAGTTAAATTACATGAATTTTCTCTTAGATTCACTATCAGCATAAAACATCAAAGATAAGAAGAGAAGTGGGCATTAAGGTAACATGCAAGGGTATATCCTAAGCCGAATTTATTGATTCTTATCAGAGAATAAAAGTACAACATGATTAAACATGAAATAACTAAGGAAAACGTCACCCGTAATATAGACCAGGATCCTGTGAAATTTTCTCGTTCAATTGATGTGCAAAACCAATCACATACTCTAAGCTCAATGGCTTCTTGCAGTCCAAACTTCTCTTCCTAGCCTACTAAATTAAAAACTACTCAGTTACTTCCCCAATAACAGTTCTAACAGTCTAATGAATCGCTATCAACCAACAACAACAACCTTTATAATATGTTCTTCGGGAGTTCTTATAGGAGAATGGATAACTGTAGTAGTAGATGTACATTTAATTGATTTCATGAAGACTGAGTGGAGGAAGCATTTGTGTCCACTCTACTTAATGGCTCTGCCACGATTGTGTGTACCCGGTAGTCTGGTTCAGAGGTCTCTGTTAGGTTAACATTAACCTCGGATGTGTTCTTTGAAGTCTTTCATCGCTGTTTGGTACTCTGTATTCCTTCTGGAATAAGTAACCGGGATAGAAAGTCTGTAGGTCTCCATACTTCCATAACCATTGTCCTGACAGTCTTGAGAAGCTCCTGTCAGTGTACTGACTGTTAAGGGCTCAAGGAGGCATGGAGAATGTTGTAGGAAGGTGTCCTTTCAGGAGAAAATACGTCCGGCTGATGCTGAAACACTGATATGGCTTGTTAATGTGATTTAGGCCTTATTAGGCCTCTTAATTATCTTCATGATCTTCATTTTTGTTTTATTCCTTTAAACAACGGATAACCGGCGTTAAATATTAAATTAGGAGCCTGAATCCTTTAATATATCTCTGCTACTTCACTTTGTTGTTGTTGTGATGGCCTCTCTACGCTGTCAATCACAGTGATTGTGGCTGTGGAGACAGAATGCGTCTACCACTCTGTAAACCCTGCACAATGCAATAAAACTGTTATAAAATCCAGGGGAGTGGTGGAAGATTGTTGTGGAGGCCTGTGGAATGGTGGCGGAAATGGTGGATGCAGGTGAAAACGGGTGAAAAACCATGTGGAATGGAGGAAGGACAGTTTGATGAATTTTTGGTGTGAAAATGGTTCCGGGCTTTCTGATTAGATAAGGCACCGGTGATCAATGGTCAGGATTGACTGACGGAGTTGCTTTAGAAGAATTAGGTGAAGGAACATAACTTTAGTGTTAAAACACCAAAGTTGAACTTTGGTCAAATACAAAGGAAATGGAGCAAAATACATGAAGTCGGGGGCCTTTAATGGTGGGACCTAGTGGGCGGAGGGAGATTAAACGTGAGCCGTCAGATCTCAAGAGGAGATCAATGGTGGGGATCATCTGGTGAAGCTATATGGAAGCTCTGATGAGAGAAATAAGGTGGAAATGCAATTAAATGGGAGTCGTTGATCTAGATCGAGCGAATGGTCGTGATTTGATCAAAGGATCGCAATCGGGGGAAACAGGAAGTGGCACATTAAGATTTTGTGATTGGCGATCATGCGATGTTGCGATGGCCGTCGGATCATGAAAAGGATCAACGGTTGCGATTGGATCAGAGATCGCAAATCGGGGAAGACAGAAAGTGGGGATGCTTGGGTCTGCGCGATGCGATTACACGCCAGTCGTCCGATCTAGAACCAGATCGACGGTCTGCAATTAATCAGAGGGTAATTTAGAGCGGGGATGGGGGCGTGATGCGAGAACAGCATTGGCCGTTAGATCTTTATGGATCAATGGTTGAGATCACAACGAAGGTCTGTAGAACAAATAACCATTGCATCGGAGATTTTCAATTTACAAAAGAAATGCACTCTCAACAATATTTCGATAGCAATTAGTGCCCGGGGCTCATTAGGGGAATTTTGAGGTCTAAAATGGGCCTCCTAAGGAAATTATAAAATAATAGTGGAAAAAATCAAATAAGATTTGATGACATCATCAAATTTTAGAGGGAAAATGGAAAAACTACTTTTTCAACTCATATTTTCAACTTATCTCCCAAATTTTTTCCTCAAATTTCGAGCGGGAGTACTTGCTGGATGTGAAATTTAATTCCCCATCCAAGTAGTACCCATGTTGCATACTTTTGATGGGTCCTACTACACGAAAAATGAGAAATACATAAAAAAACGTGATTACAATCACGTTTTTTATGTATTTCTCATTTTTCGTGTAGTAGAGTTCATCGAAAGTATGCAACATGGATACTCCTTGGATGAGGAATTAAATTTTGCATCCAACGAGTACTCCCACTTGAAATTTGAGTAAAAATTTTGGGATTAGCCAATGCGAGTTGAAAAAATTAGTTTTATTATTTTATTATTTTTTAATATTTTTACCCTTTTATTTAAAAAATGGTGAATCATCCCCCATGGTTGAAATCATCATCTTGAATCCTATTGTTTGTTATAAAGTTTATTTTTGTTGTACATTTTTCTTAGGAGGCCCATTTTAGACCTCAAAATTCCCACAATGTTAGTATCCAGTCTCGGGCCCGGGTCATATGTGGGGAAGTGGTTAGGGGCTTAGTCGAAAGGGGCTTAGGCCTGTTATAAGGGGAAAAGTGGATTTTTGGCCTAAATTTAGTGATTTTAAAGGCCAAATGGGGGTTCCGGTAGAGAGGAAAAGGGGTTTTTAAACCAAACAAAGGATATTATAAGGCTTAAAAAGGGTTTTAGGACAAGATGGAGGGTTAAAAAAATTCATAGGTGGCTAACAGTGGCTCCACATGGGGATGGCATCTTCTTGAAGGTGTCAAGAATTCAGAAAACGATCTTTGGAGTAGGCCAGATGCCTGGTACTTGACACAACTTTTCTTTTCTTGGATCAGCTGCCACAAATCATGAAGACATTATATCAGCAGTAATATTCTCCCAAACAACTACCTACCCATACTATTGTCCTAACATTTTTTCTTTTGGGTGCATTTGGACTTGCAGACCCTTTACATCATCAATTTTTTACAAATAGGAAAATAAACCTATTCTACTGCTACCCTTATTACTCCATGAGACCAAATTAAACAGTTGGTCTCATAGCTTCTCTACCTAAACTATTATCTGCTAGGATTAAACTATCTAGCATATTTCTTCTCTACATTCTAAGACAGAAATTCAAAAATAGTCAAGTTAGGATTAGACTGTCTAGCTTGCTGTGGGCCATGGCATAAATACAAAACTGCTCATGGACTGAAAACCTTGCAGAAATTTAAAATCACTAACTAAATGCTCACTGACTGAGCTTTATTTGAGAATTTTCTACCTACCCTACTCTAACTTGAAATATTTACAAGTCTAGTTTATAAACCTTCTCTTCTAATACGTCCAGTCCATCAAATGATCCCAGGACTGGTCTTTTCTGCTCAATTCTTTGAGCATGCTAGATAGGCAGGGCCACTCCCATTCTCTTTTTTTCTTAGCAGCAGCTTTTAAAAATTGTATTGTTGTCTACAACATGCTACTCAAAAAGACCTTTGATCCTTCTTCAAATGTTTGCAGGAAATGAGCATAAGGATCATGAAACGATACCTGGCTGTGAATATTTGGTAGGCAGGATTCAACCATGGTTGCTTCCTCTTCCACTAGATCAAGAACAAGACTCTCTTGAGAAAGAGAAACTCCCTCATATTCTTCATTTTCTGAACTAGAGGACTCATCATATATTGCAGTTATGTCCTCTTGGAGCTCTAATATATTCTGCTCTGATGGGCTGAGCTCTGTGAAGAGATCCATGTATTCTTGAGCAGGGGTATGTTCCTTTGCTTCCTCTTTTTCAAGAGAAGGCTTCTTAATTTCGGTCTGCTCAAAAATCTCTTCTTCATTTTCCTCCTCATTCTTTAAGATGAAAGGTTGTTGATCTCCATTCGTATGCAAATTGCTACTGATGATCTGAGGTGTAACAAAGTGAAGATTCAATGAATCTTCATCTATTACTATGCTTTCATAACTTTCCCCATCAATATCATAGATAGGCTGACTTGGTTCATTACTTCTTTGGAGTTGCTGGCCCTAATATTCCTCCCATGAATCCACAGATGATGGTCCTGCAAGCTCAGCTTCCCTTTGGAAACAATCATCATCAAATAGATCATAAATAGGAAAATCATAACTGTAAGTAATGTTACCAATTCAACCTACTAGATTCTCAGCGAGTCTTTCTTCATTCTGATTTACAGCGGAGTCTTCTAAATCTGTATCATCAAACTCATTAGAGGAATGAGAAAGAGTGTTTGTTCTATAAAAGATATCAGAGGTGGACTGCGTATTTAATATTCAATCCATCTCTTCTTCTGTCAACGGAGGAATTTATTTTTTAACACAGACAGAAGAACAACAGTCCTCTGTTTCTTGTACTAACTAATCTGGTGGCCGGATGTCTTCTTAAGCCTTTTCTGTGGAATCTTCACCTGTGCTAGGAGGGAAACCTTGAGGATTTTCTGATGTTTATTGATCTCTTTCTCCTTCCACATCAGATTATGCATCTTCTATGTGGTCTCTTGTTTCCTCAAAGCAGCATTCCCTATTGGCTTTCGCCATTAGGTCGTGGCATTCTCTAGTCAGCATAGTACAAGACACAGGTAGGCAATCAGGCAGCTCCTGATCACTTTCTTCTTCATCTTCTATAGATTCTTGAGCATCATACATGTCTTGCTCATTATCTAGATCTTGAGTTTGTTCTTGTTCTGAAAGAAGCATGGGCTATTCTAAATAATCAACATCTGCATTTAAATTAGCCTCATAAATCTTCATCACTACTTCACCAAACATGTTTACTATTCTTGTTAATCCATCTGCCAAAGCATCTAGCTTTTCTTCTCTCTCCATATCTGGATCCATGTCTGTGAAAAGAGGTCACCGTATCTTCTCAACTAGTTCAGGGTCTTCTACCAGTGGAGTCATTTGGTCTCTTAAGAGTCATGGAGTGTGGAGTCACCAGGTGGATGAATTTGATTGTTTAAAGCAGACTGATGTCCACCATCAGCAATGAGATACCGATCTAACTAGAGATTTTGGATTTCTAAGTGCCTAAGGATTTATTAGATGGAAAACACTCAAAAATACCCCAGCGAAGTCGCCATTATGTAGGTGATGAAAATGGGACAAATACTAGATATTATCAATGAAAGGCACTTAGATTCTCCCCATTGGAGTCGTCATTATGTTGGTGACAACAATTTGAAAAATACCAGATATTATCAATGAAGGGCACTCAGATTCTCCCCAACAGAGTTGCCATTATGTTGGGGTTCCAGTGTTTTGGCCAGATTGGCAAGACCAAAAGACTAGACAACATCAAAACTGCTTTGGGATCCTAGGATCTAGCCCTCCTGGATTCGGAGAGGGATCTCTCCAACAAAGGCAAAGAATGATATATCTTTGAAAGCTCAAAATGTGGTATTAGGCTAGTTATGAAGCACAAGGGGGTTTTAAATGATTTGGTTGGTTGTTGGGTTGGTCGGAGATCATTAACTGAGAAGGTTATGAAATGAAAGGAACGAAGCAGCAAGATGTTTCGGCAAAAGAAGATAGGGCAAGAATGTGCCATCCATTGGGCTATGGAGTCATGAAAGGGGATTACTTGCATAACAACTAGCCAAGACTTTCATAGGGCAAGTCATCTATACTAAAGGATCTCTTAGATAGATGGTGGAATGGAACATTAAGGAGTGAAGGTGAAAGAAGGAAAGAAAACCCAAGTGCAGTCTAGAGATTAGGTCAAATATCATTTAAATCCATATCTGATTTGACAAAATCAAAGGAAACTCTCAATGAAAATACAAAGGGCAGCTTAAGATCAAGTCAGAGGTCATTTAACTCCAAGCCTGCTTCAGCATATTCCAAGAGAAAAACAGAGACAAGATTTAACACCGAACTAGGCTTAATATTAGAGAAGGACTTTTAACCTTCAATGCTTTTGACACTAGCTCAAGAGATCTTAGAAAGGCCAATCGGTTGGAAAATGACCCCAGTGGACAGGGCTTACTCTAAAAACCCAGTATCCCAATTCTTCCAGCTTAAACCCAACAAGAACATCTAAGCAACAAATCCCGAATTCACACATTAGTAAGCATGGGCCAGAACAACTTCTTTAACTGGTTAAATTACATGAATTTGCTCTCAAATACACATTAAGCAGAAAACATCAAAGACAAGAAGAGCAGTGGGCATTAGGGTACCATGCAGGGGTATATCCTAAGCCTGATTTACTGATTCTTATCAGAGAAATATGAAAAACATGATTAAAATGAAATAAGACAGGAAACATCACCTGTAATATAGACCAGGATCTTGTGAAATTTCTTGATTAATAGATGTACAAAACCAATCACATACACTGAGCTCAATAGCTGATACAGTCCAAACTTTCTCCTCCCAGCCTACTAAATTACAAACTACTCAGCTTCTTCCCCTAAAACTGTTCTAACAGCTAAAAGACTCCCTACACTACAACAACTACAACAACAACAACCCTTTATAATATGTTCTCTAGGGTTCTTATAGGAGAATGAGATAGTAGGAGAAGATGTGAATTAAATTGATTCATTAAGACAAAGTGGAGGAAGAAGATCGAGCCCACTTTTCTTAATGGCTCTTCATCGCTGAATGAACTCGGCAGTATGATCTGGGAGTCTTTGTCAGGTTGATATTGGCCTCGAATGTGTTATTTGAAGTCCTCTCTGACTGTATGGTACTCTGTGGTGGCCTTCTGAAATGAGTGACAGGGATGGAAAGTCTGCAGGTCTTTCCATGCTCCATAACTGTTATCCTGACAGTCTTTAAGAAGTATCTGTCAGTGAAATGGCTTTTAAGAGCTCAAGGAGGCATGGAGACTTCTGTCGGAAGGTGCCCGTTCTGATAAAATATATTGTTTCACTTGGCTGTTGTTGTAATGGCCTCTCTGTGCTCTCAGTCACAGTGGCTGCGACTATGGAGCCAGAGTGAATTTCTTCACTCTGAAAACCCTGCACAATGCAAAAAATCGTTATGAAATCCAGGGGAGTGGTAGAAAGATGCTGTGGAGGCCTATGGGATGGTGGTGAAAATGGTGAAGGCACATGAAAATCTGATGGAAATCTCTGCAACACGGTGGAGGAATGAATTGCCAGAGTTTTGGTGCAAAAAAGGTCACAGACCGTTCGATTAGATGGGCAGATGATGATCAACGGTTGAGACCTTCCATGGAAGAAGGTTGAAAGAGTTGAACGAAGGGAAATAGATTTTAGTGTAAAACGCTAAAGTCTAAGGTTTGGGTGAATACACGAAAAAGGATTAAACATATGAGAGTTGGGCCATTAGGTTGTGGGACACAGCAGCGGAGGGCGATTTTGACTGTAGACCATTTGATCTCAGGAGGAGATCAACAACAGAGGTTAAGTGATGAAGTTAAAAGAGGCTCTGATGAAGAAATATGGATGAAATGTGCGATGTGATATGGGTCGTTGATCTAATCATATGGACGGCTGAGATTGATCATGGAGGTTGCGAGGGCAGCAGGGAGGAAGGTGGTTTAATTTAGAAAACAGCTGGTATCGTGCAGCTTTAAGGTGGTTTAGAAAATCCTCAAAAAAAACGTGATATAGGTCACTTCCTAACACGTGGAGAGACAAAACCACTTTATCGCGTGATTTCTGATCATTAAAGGTCGGATGCCAAAGTAACGTGATATGCATGTGGTCCATCGGATGGAGGGGTGGAAGATCGGACGGCGTAGGGTGGAGCGCGATATGGGGAGATGCGCAGTCAGTAATGGCGAGGGGTGGCCCAGGCGGATTTGCTGTGGACATCCGATTTGATGATGGACAGTGGATATTAAAGGAGAAAGCGGAGGCAAAAGGGGCAAATAAATGGGCGGGATGAATGAGGGTCGTTAGATCTAAAGAGATCAACGGTTGCGATTGGATCGGGGATGACCAATCGGGGACACAGGGGCGGAGTGAGGATAAATCTGGATCGTTAGATCCGAATGGATGAATGGCTAGGATTCAATCGGGGCTCGCCAATTGGGAGGGGTCGGTAACACGGGATTGGTGTGATTGGCGGTGATGCGATTACGCGATGGCCGTTGGATCTGGTGGGGAGATCGACGGTCTACATGTAATCAAAGAGGTAAATGGAGAGGGGCGATGGGGCACATTGTGGGACAAGTGCTGACCATTAGATATTTTAAAGATCAATGGTCGAGAATGTAGCGGGAGTTCATAGAAAAAAGTCCAATCGCATCGGGGAAAATCAATTAACAAAGAAAATGCGCACATATGGAACGCTCCGATTGCGATAAGCACCCAGGGCTATAGCGCTTGGTTCTGGGCACGGGTCACGTGGTGGGGAAATGATTAAGGGGCTGGTCGAAAGGGGCGTAGGCCTATTATATGGAAAGTGGGTTTTTGGCTTAAATTTAGTGTATTTTAAAGCCAAAAGAGGGATTCAGTAGAGAGAATAAGGGGTTTTAAAGCCAAACAAAGGGTGTTTGTAAGGTTTAAAGGGGAGTTAGGATGATTTGGAGGGTTAATGGGGGATTTGGAGGAATTTAAAAGGGAAAAAGGTGATGAAATAGAGGCTTAGTGGGAATGAAAATAAGGGGAAATAAAGTCCTTTTTTGGCATTCTTCTTCACAAACAGAGGGGCTTTTTAACTGGGAACAGCAGTGAGGATTTTTCAAAGGATGCACAACACAAAGAGGCTTCAAGAATGATATGTTTTCAGGGGAAATGTATTTCTTGAAGGCTCAAGAACATTTTAGCCACATGTTTTCTTGTCAAAAAATTCATAGGTGGCTAACAGTTTGCAGGTTTGTAGCAATAGGGGCTTGGGAAACTCCAGGATAGGTGTACTTGGTTGTTGAGCAGAAGTTTTCACAGTAGATTGGACAGGATTTTTCGGCGTACTTGGACCAACTTGCTGACTACTAGGTACAGATACTTGAGGTGCAATTTGAAGTGTAGGTTGGGTAGGTTTTTGGACATGGGTATAACCAATTTGATCATTTGGTTGACCAGGTTGATTATAAGGTACTTGTACAATAGGTTTCAAATTCTATTGGTTCAATGATGAGTTCCACAATGTGTTAACACTGGGATAAGGAGCTCCCAATAAATTTTTTGGTGCATAAGGTTGACCATAACCGGTCTTAGGTATTGGAACGTAATATTTTCCTCTATGGATTAGTCCACTTTTGATTGTGTATGACTTTCCTATCTCATTCTTTTTCACGATCGTCTCTCATATGATCAAAGGTGGCTTCTCGTCCTAGGGTTTTCGAGGGTGTCTTCGATTGCTTCGTTTGGCCACATGTTCACCGAGCTCCCCGAGTTGTGTATGATTTAGTCTAGTTTTTCATATTTTCAGCCTTGTTGACTGATTTTTTGGTATTTTCTTTTTCGATTCTATGTGTTGTTGGGTCGTCGAACCGTCATCCTAGTGGTTTGTTCGACCTTCCATCCATCACTCCGAGCATATATTACATTTCTCACCGAGTCGATTTGAAATTACCTCTTTCCGCATGAAGGAATGCATTTATGTTTTGAGTGTGTTTTACATTCACTTTGGATTTGTCTCTTCATGTTTGATCGTTTCATTCGAATTGCTCAAAACTAGTGATCATTTTGTCCTTTTAGTGTAACAAATGTTTTATTATCGCTTTCTCATTCATATAAAGAGATTTGCATTCTTTCTCTCTATTTTGAAAATGAAAAGTGTTCTTTTGCATTAGTATATTTCTCATTTAAAAAGTGAAAAAACAAATCGTTAAAATTTTCTCATTTTTCTCGCTTTGGTTGTGTTAGTAAGCATTAGGAAAAGACTTCTCGCATTCAATTGATTGTCGATTTGTGGTGAACTCCTATCCTTCTCTTAGCTATTTTTTCACTATCAAATCGGAATGATGTTCCTTTCTCATATAGTCGTGCATTAGATATTTGAGATTACATTCCGTAAGGCCTTGAAACCGAAACATAATTTCAAGATAAACTTTAAAATGAACTCAATCACCCTAAGGAAGCATTGAAACTTAATGCTCACACTTAGAGGTCTAGGCTAGTGACATGTTTTGGCGCTCGTTAAACCTAGTATTTGTCGCTCACTATACGAAATCAAACAAAGACTAGTACAGACTTGTGCTCCCCATAGCGTCGAGTATAAGGAAGGGAGACCTCATAAGTTGCAATCCTTTATCCATAGGAAGTAGATTTTGTCGCCCCCGTAACCATGATACACCGAACATAGCATTCAGTGGAGACTACCTCGCATGTACATTAAGTCCTTGGTCATTTCTCCTTCATTTTATCACCAAGGTCTATAGCTGCAGCTTCTCATGGGAGCTTGGTACACCCTCTTGCTTAGATTTCCGAGTAGTCATTTTATTCTTTCCGTGACTCCTCTTTTTAAAATTTGAAAATATCATCGAGCACTTTTCCTTTCAAGCTCGGTCCAACCGAAAGTGACTAGAGTCATCTTTTACCCTTTCTTGACTCTTAAAATATGAAAAGGCATAGTTTTGTTTCTCAAAGGTCATAAAATCAATTACATACGATCACATGCCCATTAAATTTCTTTTCTTGGATTTCTCATAAGTAACTCCTTATTGATTGTTCTTGAAACGCCGAATTGGTTATCTCTTTTCTTTTCTATTTTGAAACAAAGTCACCCATGGTGGAACCGCCAACTGCGTACGTCCCCTTCATTACCTCATATATAGTGAAGAATCTTCTCCCAAAGTTTCTTCGGAGAGATACCTCGCCCGCCAAGACTCTAGGCTACCGACATGCCATTATTTCGAAAGTGTTCAACCCTCTTCCACTCTGATATCCCCCGAGGAACCATTTGATATAAATTGGAAACCTTCTGACTGACTTGGGCCTTTTTAAGAGAAGATCCCTCGTACCACCTCGAGTCACCATTAACGTGTGCCTTACTTTGCCACTACTCATCGCCTTTTCGCCGACAAAGCATTTCTTCGCGACATGGATTCCACAAGTCCCATTAGTAGTGAAGAGTGCTTATGTTTCTACAAGATAATATCAATTCCTCCGCAGAATTTTCTTCTTATGTCTCGGTCGGCCTTTCCTCGCTGCATTCATCTTTACTATCGGTTATCATTCTTTGAGTCAAATGATTTCCGGTGCATATGCTCTTTGTATCGAATCAGACATGGTCGCGCACATCAGTATCCTTCCGCGTAGGGGCTCATATATATCGTGTCCATCACCTTTGACTCCCATTGCATCAACCATCATTAATTTTTCCCCAACCCAACCCAATCTCGCTTTGCTGTGGCTTTTTATCCGTACCTTCCACTAGTGTGATTCTCGTCACTACCACCATCTTCCTCGTTGTTTATGGGACACTTTATATTGCTTCCACAACACCCGTTGGACCCTTCGTGAGTGGATCACACCCTCACATGTCGATTCCATCAACCTACTAGTAGCACACCTATCCCTTTATAATCCTATTCCTCGGAGGTTTTATGTACGACCAATATATGATGGCCATTCAACAACGTGACTACTTCCCTTTTGCTCGAGAGGGTTCAAGCTCCCATCAATCCACCGAATTACTACGATGAGCATGGAAATCACATCTCATTACCATGGGCCTCATCCGATGTGGCCCATTATATGTTACAACCCCTCAAATTTTAGTTTACCCCAAATCCGCTCATGTACCCACAGGGACAACCCTATGGCCCGCAAGGAAAACCCTCTCATTTACAAGGCCAACCTATGGTCAGCCAGGGACAACCCTACAACTCCCACTCGGGTCAACCTTATGTTCAACGGTGGAGTGTCTTATGTTCCCAGTGGACAAACTCCGGGCTTTACCTCAGTGGACAACCTTTAGTGCAACAGACCCACTTTTACATTCAAAGAAGGCCCAACTTTTCGTACAACAAGGTCAACTCCTCCACTAGTCAACCAGGCCAACCGCTAGGGGCAACCCGGCTCATCTCAACCATCGTGCCAACTCGCACCCCAGTGGACAACTTGTTCAACCTCAACATCTAGGCCAACCCATACCACAAAGGACAGTCCCATTCAACCCTCGCATCCGTGCCAACCTCTTACCTTCAGTGGACAAATTTGGTCTAACCTCAAAGATCGTGTTTCAACCTCCACCCTGCAGCTCGTGTAGCCTCGTGGACCCACCTTTTTATTCCTCGAGGTCAATCTTTGATCGTGCAAGGTCTCATTTCTAAGCAGCAATCGCTTATATTTTGCAAAGCAAAATCCATATGAGTCTCAAACATAACCTTCAATGGTTTGCTCGAATCAATATCCCGGGTTATCAACCGCGTATGGGCAGACTATCAAGTTATAACCCCTGCGGACAAAATCCTCTCGGGAAAAAACATCTCGGGGTCAAAATTTCTCCCAACCCGTTTGGAATCCCACATCGGGTCTCTATCAAAGGCCAACAATGCCTTTCAATCCGTAATTTCTTCATTTCTTGCTACACTAGAACCGCCGCCCGATGTGTCAAATTTAACGAATGATCCCATCTTTCACAACCAATATTGGCCTCCAGCTCCCACTAAAATCCCTAGTGATTGTCCTAAGTTTGAAGGCAAGTCCAAGCAGAAGACACCCAAGCTCATGTTATGACATACCAGACTTTTGGTGCTCTTCCAACTCTTGGGTTGATGATTCAATTCGACTTCACCTTTCAAAAGGACTCTCACCAGTGCTGTTGCAAAGTGGTACATTGAACTTTCTCGCAGTTGTCTTTTAAGATTTCAACTCTTTGGCCATGGCCTTTAACACGCACTTTCAAGCCACTAATTCATTATGAGGTTCGGGACGCACCTCCCTCACATCCTTGAAACAAAGATCGATCTACTCATATCTCAAATCATATTCATCAATGGAGGTGGCGTCGTTGTTTGATCAAGTTTGAGATTCCCCGATCAACTTCCGACAAACCGGTTCACCACCTCTTTACCGCTCCGATTGCTAAGGACATTGCTATGGGGGGCATGTGTTACCGAGGAACAAGCCATCACTGCGTGCCCGCGACTTCGATCTCGTGTACTCTCAATCCGGCATGCTTTATGACCTCGCTACTCGATGCTCTACGACATGGAACTACCAAAGCACCAACGGCACCCTCTATCGACGGTATCATTGGTTCTATGTCTCGTACTTCTCGTAAAGTTTCACTCCAGCACGAGCACCCACTTTCTTCCACCGATGTCGCTTCTCATTCGTCTCCTAATCCCGGTAAGACCACGTAAGTAAATGTCGTCCAATCCACCCCGTAGATAAAGCTTCCAAAGGTAAGAAAAAAGGGTAAAAGGTAAGGCCAAAGCCGATATCCCGAAATAGGATTTTCCTAAGCCTAGTGCAAATGTGGTTTGAAATGTAAAACCGAAGTAACCTTATCCGATTTTGCGACAAATAATTTACACCAAGGGACTATCCATGACTCGGCCGAGGTGAGTTGGACTACTGAAAGTCACTCAAGGCACTCCATCTATTCTTGGAAGAACCATTCCCATCACATCAAACTCAGTATGGCTGAGAACGAGCCCTCCACCCCTTTTGGCTCTCTGTGGTTTTCAAGTGATGAATGGTGATGCACCCATCTCTATTGCTACGAAATCGACGGATTATGCTTCGAACCCCCGCTAGGCTAACCGGGAAAGAGATCGCATATAGTCCTCCTCCCCGCCTACTCTCCTGCCCTCTCACATTGAGATGCTCACCCCGAGCTCACGAAGGTCACTCTCTAAAGGCATACTCGTAAGTCTTACTCAACCCAAATGCCCGTGTTTCTCAAAGATTACAAGTATTGTTGAGGTTTTTGGACTGCCCATCTCGTTATGTCCGCGTTGGAAGTACTTCAGTAGTTGTCCATCACGACTTTAAGGCTTTGTTATCTCATATCGCAGGGGTTTCATATCCCGCCAAATCCAGTCCTTATCACTTTCAATTTGGAAAATTTTTTGTCTCCACGCCTCCCTCACTCAGCCTTGCACCGGACTATCCAAGTTGGGATTAATCAAAAGAATATCCATCGGAAAGCCATGGATGAGGGTGCTTCTACCTCGCATCATGCCTTCTCGCATGCTAGAAATCCATTGGTTCTCCAACCCTTAATCGCCCTACTCGAATGCTTTATAAGCTTTCGATGGAATGGAATCTCGCCCTCTTGGTGTTCTCGCTTAGCTTACCTATAACGTTGGAAGGAAAAACGCAAGCACGTTGAGGTTGAAGTCATCGACACCAAACTCAATTATAATCTTCTCCTCGGTCATAGTTGGACTCATGCTATGCTATGCATCCCGTCCACTCTCTTTCGTGTTCTTACGATTTCTACACGCAGGGGAAAGATCATTACCAGTCGACCGCACATCCTTTTTCACTTCCACCTCCTCCGCCGAGAGCAACGTTTCATACGTAGATAGTATTCCTACACCTTATGAGAGCATAGGTCCGGGACTTTTCAACATCCCGCTCTTGCGTCTTTTTTCTCTTCTCCTCCACCCAACACTCGCCGAGTCAATATGATCCCCACGTCTTCTAATCCTTTGGATCATCCCTTCACCTAAGCTAGAAAGTTGATTTGTTTGTTGACACGATGTTGTTAAACCCAATAGAAATTGATTATTGTGAAGTTATCTCGCCTTCGACTCCTCCTCCCTCTCGATCATACTCCTCGAGTGTGTCTCTCGACATGTATTCTCAATCCCCCTCGCTCGACAAGCTTCAAATTCTCTTGATCCCTTGGAGTGAGACGTTCCCCACCGATGAAGATATTGTGGAAAACATGTCTCATGAGGATCCTCCCTAGGACGATAGTCATCATCATTCTTCCTTTATGCCTAGCCTTGAGGCCATGTCTACTTGTCTTAAGAAATTTTGCTTCCCATGCCTCCTTACCATCTCGCTAAGACACCGTGGGCCTTGGACACGTGAAAGCTCACTGGTGGTAACATGGGGAATCATTACGCAAAAAATACCTGCTGAAATCTCCGTTAACCGATGATTTTCAAGAACATCCACGTTGGGGTGACTCCGTTCTCCCGATGAGATCGAGGTCTTATACTAGTCTCTTTCCGATACTCGAGATCGCCGCTTGTTCCTAAGGAAGAAATTCCTTGGCATCGATCCGAGCATAGTTTTGCACGAGATTCCTACTTATCCGGATGCAAAGCCTGGTTTCGCCAACGTTCGTCATTCCATGCATCCTAGAAAGACAAAGAGCTATCGAAGGGAGAAGTTGAAAATCTTCTCAAAGTTGGCTTCATTTATCCAACTCTTAACATAATGTGAGTTTCTAACATTGTCCTATGGATTAAAAGTAGGAACTATTCATGTCTCAGTGTGGATTACCACGTACATTAAACGTGCTTGGTCCTCAGGATAAATATCCCACCTCTCATTGACCAAACCATTGACGAATGATGAAGCTGGAGTGAGCTATTTTCTCCTTATGTGGACGGATTTTCTCTCAGGTTATAACCGCATCAATATTCTACCGCCCATTTCAACACAAGACCGCCTTCATCTCGTCCATGCACTTTTTGCATATAAGAAGCTCTATTTTGGCCTCAAGAATGTTGAGTGCGCTTTTCCAATCCGGAAATATCATACACTTTTCATGATATTAAGCGCACCTTTTCAACCTTCATCATATGAACTTCCGCACATTCCACTGCCACATGCTGCTTAAGTGATCACCCGATCACCTCCAACAAATATTTCCTTCAATGTAGACGCTACAAACATTCCGCTTTGATCTCACAACATTCGGTATTGATCCATACATAAATGTGTCTTCTCGTGTCGATTCCAAAGACTCCTTGGGCTTTATCGTCTCTAACAGACGGAATTCTTTCGCGGCTCTACCTTAAGGTCAAAGCTTATTGTTAATATCCCTCCCTTCCTCTTTACATCAGCTTGCAGACTTTTGCAAGGGAAAGCTAATTTCCTACGTTGTTTTATACCTAAATATGCCGAAGTTAGCCGTATGTTTTCGCGACGATTTCTTAAGAAAGACGCCACGCTCTTCTAGGACGAGATTTCCTAAAAATCCTTCAATGCACCGGGGACTTTTCTCATGAATTCTCCTCTTTGGCGTCCACCCAATGGTCATCGCAACTATTCCCTCTATTTCGATGCCGATTTAGCATTATCGCCATGGTTCTAGTGCAATAGATGATCGAAAATGGTGACGCAGGAAATCATTTATTATCAGAGCCACTCATACATTCCGTAGAAATTATATAACTTATGTGTTATATGTCCAAGATTCTCCCTGATCCTCACACTATTTTAACTTCATGCAAAATACAAAATCTATTTTCACCATTGATCATCACGACGCGGAAATTAAATCAATTGCATTACACAAATGAAAACAATAAAAATCACACACATGACTACGAGATTTAACAGAAAGCTTGAAGCTCGAAAACCCAACTATCCGTATATAATATATGTCATAGAGATCATGTAACAATCCTCATACAAAGCCGATCATATCAAGCTCTCCGCATAACACAATCACTACACACCAATCAGTGCCCGATCTTGCAAATCCATGCACCGATCTTTGCCACCTCGCCAGTCGCCTATCATCGCGCAATCCCCGCTCAAGAATGGCTCGAATGGACTCAAATTTTCTCCGTGCTCTGTTGCTCACGCAATCCTCATCGCATCTCCACTGGTGTTGGATGCAATCAATGCATCATTATAGTCACAACCGATAGCCTATCTTGCTCTTTCACCTATCTCTCCATTGGTCTCCACCGAAACCGGCTATGCAATCGTAGTTAACTCGATGCATTCTTCAAGCTAATTAATGAGTTATTATTTAGTGAGGCCAATTAACTAATTAATTCACACCACTCTCACTATTGTATCAATCAATTAGACTAGATACAACTAGCTCAACCGATTCGAACTCGAGTTAAACTCAAATACAACTCCACCAACTACATCTATAACTCCACCAAACTCGTCACATGAGTTCTAAAATGAATTCCCCATGCAATATCTCCAGTGAAACCCTCGTGAATAGCAATGCATTCCTTCTATCTAGCTATTGTGCCACATCTCAGGTGCACTTAACTAAAGTGCTTCAAGAGAATAAGATAATGTTTACAATCCAAATATTATTAAGAGCCAATAATATCTTCGCGTATGCCTATTTTTAGACCTGCACCTAAAAAATAGATTCGCATTTCACATGTCTAAAAATAGAAGTCCATATATTTTTCCAACTTGACCAACCATCCACAAATAGCATCCCGCAACTCATAGAATATGACAGACATGTCTAAAATAGACATTGCGCCAAAAATAGCTCCGCGGGCCCACTCTAGTGAAGGCGACTCTTTTCACTAAGCTCATCATCTCGTTGAATCTCAACACCGCCTCTCAACAAGATAGGGGTTATCTCGCCACGATCCTATCTTTGTGGTATTTGAATTTGCTCCTAGTGAGCACCTTCGTCAAAATATCTACATCCCCGATCCTCTCCGTAGGAATGTAAGAAAGCAATATGATCTTCTCACGCACTACACAATCACTCCGATATGATGGTACCAAATGTCAATATGTTTAGATCTATCATGAACACCGGATTTAACCGAGAGTTTAATGCAACTCCGATTATCACAATATATCACATTAGTATCTAAGTGTGAACCGAACAACCCGACCAGTGATCTTGCTCATCCATATATGCCTCGCATGCAGCCCAAACTTCGTCGCCATGTTCTCGCTCGTAACCGAGTGCCACTGGATCTTTGTTTCCTCGAAAGCTATACTCATAGAAACCGTCGTAGACCCAATACTCAAAAATCCATCCAGACATGTGCTTTATCTCGTCCGTTGGGCTTCCCCGCCCAACTCGCATCCGTGAAGCCATGCAACTTCAACTCATCCGACCGGCCTCTGTACCACAATCCATATCCCCGATGTGCGAGATACCTCGTGACATGCTTTCTTGCCGTCCAAAAGATCTTGGTATGCTTAACCATAGCTTGTGAAAGCCGGTTAACGAAGAGCAGCATATGTCCTGGCCGTGTATTGACTAGATACATGAGCGAACCAACCAATTGTCAATAAACAAAGGGCATCCACTACCTCCGGTCAGTTTCTACGATGTAGCATCCTCTTTCCTCCAACCACCAGGAAGAGGAGTGCCGATATGCTTGCCACAGCCTTTGCATGTGAAACTTCTCCAAGTATCTCCGGCATACTTGCCTTGAGACACAAACAAATTCACCCTTCCACTCGCCACTCCAATCCCGAGAAATAATGAAGCGTGCCCAAGTCCTTCATCTCAAACTCCTTTGTAAGATCTCGCCTTGCATGAGTGTATCAATGCTTCATCAAGCTCGTTAGTATTAAATCATCTACATAAAGTACAATGATCAACAAATTACCCTCCACCACACTGCTCATAGGTTCGAACCTGCCCTCACTCTTGGCGAAATAACCAAGTCCTCAATGTGAAATCACCTGCCTATCCGTGTGTGCCAAGCATGGCAGCGTGCTTGTTTCAAAGCCACATAGCCGCTTCTTTTGAGCTCTGCACACATGTGACTCGCTCGCCGAAGATTTTGAATCCTTCAAGCTACTCAATGTACACTCCTCCTCCCTCAATGACTCCGTTGGAGGAACGTAGTCTTCACATCCAACCGATGAATGTGCCAACCCATCTCGGCGCCGAGAGAGCAAGGATGGATCCGTATGGAAGAATACCTCGTGACATGTGCAACAGGTTTCTTCATAGTCAATCCCCGATCCGTGAGAAGCGTGCAACAAATCTTTCCTCGTACTTCTCGACACTCCCGCTGCCAGCGAAACCTGCTTCACTTTGTAGATCCATGCCGAACCTACCACTCCGATTTCCCTTCCGCCTTGGGACAATCATGCACTATTTCGACAATCGAATCATACTTCTTCCACCATGGCATCTACCCATGTGGATCCCTCCTGCAGCCTTTCCTCGAAAGAAGATGATTCCTGTCACGATACACTTGCTCATCAAAGCCATGTATCCAAGCAAATTGGCCAGTGTGATTGTCTTTCCTCTCGCGCCGTGATGTAGGTGCTCCTACATTCTACGCCGCATCAAGATTCCGGGCCGCTCAGCCTTTCCTAGAGTGCGCTTTCCGCCCTCTCGATGTTTGGTGTTGCATGAGTGGTTTCTTCCACTCCATGAACCTCCTCTTGTGGCTCGATCCACATCCCGAGGCTCATCTTTAGGAACAAGTAGCTCCTCATCCGCATGCAAGTGTAGCTCCCTCTCAAGAGACAACTTTATGGCTTTTCTTCCTCATGAAATTTGATATCCCGTCAGCTACCCATTGTGCTCATCCGACCGTCCGGAAAATACACACGATAATTGTGGGGTGTTTCTATGTACCCCAAAAATATCCCAACCTCTCGTGGTCGGCTCCAGTAGCCCTCTTCCTAGCATCCTTCATCACAAGGAATGTAAACAGAGAGAGCCAAAATCTTCAAATGATAAATATTAGGCTTCTTACCGTAAAAATTCCTCTCTTGGGTGTACTCATGCCAAGTACTCTATGAGGACAACGGTTTTGCACATAAACCGTGCAGCCGTTGCATGCTTCAACCCACAAGTGTATGGGAAGGCCCCGATCATGAAACACAGCCCGATAAAGCACCCACGATCGTTCTATTCTTTCCTCTCGCGAATCATTCGCTATGGGTTATGAGGTGCTATGAGTTCTCTTTTAATTCCTTCGCGACTCAGCAGGTCTCCTGAATTCACCCGCAGATGTATTCACCACCATTATTATCGCTCCTAAGAGCTTTCACCTCACTTTCCCGAATCTTTCTCACCCTCGCCTTGAACTCAGCGTAACTTTGAGTATGTCTCGCTCTTCTTCGCGCATGAAGAAATTCCGACGACTTACGAGAAAAGCTCATCAAAAAATATCACATAATACCTCGTGAGCTCTAATGCCGAAGCTACCGAGAAAGGTCCACACACGATCCGTGCAGAATTCTCTCGAGGATCATCGTGTGCGCGACTATCCTTCTCATGAAAAGGTGGTCTTCAAAAATTTTCTCCTTAAATTACATCCCTTGCACCGATCTAACCGCGCAAGTGTACCCTTTGGGAAGCCCGTAGAGATATGCTACAAAATTTTCAAAGCGCCATGGTGAAGATGGCCCAATCTCCCCGTGCCACACGCTCCCTCATCCCGGCTCACCACTCCTTCGCTTTGCCTTCCATTGTTGCGTCGTGCCCATCTACCTCGCAATTGATAAATGTTCTTAACTCGAACCCCTATCCCCTCCCCGGGTTTTGACCCGCTTGTTTTACTACGCAGAAAGCCTTTCCCTCGCTAAAAACAACATCATAATCCTTGTCTTCCAACATTGCCACGTAGATCAAATTCTTCTTCAATCCCGGAACATGCATGACATCCTTCAAGATGAAAGGTTTTCCAAACTCCCTCTCAAAGGAAATGGTCCCGATACCTAGTCACACTCGTATCTACCATCATCGGCCATCTCGATGTGCACTCGAAGATCCTTTTCATCTATATCACTAAACAAATCTTTGTCTCCTCGTCATATGGAAAGACGCACCACCGGGCCAAGAAACCACACCGATCCCATCACACTTCTTGAAACCAAGCATGCGATCAGCAAAAATCGAGCTCAAACCGGCGAGGCTAAGGCCTCTCGCAAACCTGCGTATCCACAGCTCGCTTAGTTTTCTTCTTCTCGTGGACAATTAGTGGCGAAATGCCCATGTTGGCATGACAAAGTGAAAGCACCTTTCACCTTGGACAAGTCCTCGGCTTCTTGCCTTTCACACCGAATCGAGAAGGATTTTTCTTCCTTCCCTTTCCTTGCTTTGGCAGACAGCGCAATTTTCTTCATCTTCATTCCTTGATGAAGAACCATCCCCGGGTACCCCACCTTATCTCCCTCCCCGCATAAGATCCGACTCAAAGTCACTCCCATCCCGGGGCAAGCTTTATCCCATCCATTGACAAAGTAGTCCTCGTAGCTATGCCAACTCTTCGTAAGCCCAAGGAGAGCCAAGCTCACCAAGTCCTCTTCATCTACAAGTAACACACACTTCCTATCTCATCCTTTGGCAAAGATGGAACTTCGGGAGGTATTTTGGTATACCGGTCGCCTTTCTCCATTTTTATTTTTCTCGAGCTTGTCTTTAAGCACCAACTTCCTCTCGGGTCGCTTCTCGCTTTTGGAAGAAGTCTCGTTAAAGCTTTCCTCATTAAGAATGGAGTAGATTTACCGTGAAGGCCGGACATAATGTGATCCTTCACACCTTTCCAACATGCATTCTTCGACACTTTGTTGTCTTCTTTTGCCATGCGTCAAGCAGCTTGCATCGCTAGAAGCTTCTGTTTTGGAATTTCAAAGCATCTATGAACTCCTCTCAACCCATTATGACCCGGTAACCGCTCCATCGTATCCTTCCATGAAATATAATCTCAAGCCGCCATCAAGGGCATACTCCAATCGCAATTCCTTGGAAATACATTTCAATGAATGCTCAACTGCGACACCAAGAAAACACCGCATCAAATTCGAATTCCACTAGCACAAAAACTCAACCGCTTCCACAATTTCAATCTTCTCCAATGATCAACCGCTTCCGATACCATGTAGAAATTATATAACCGATGTGCGATAGGTCCAAGATTCTCCCGATCTCACACTATTTTAACTTCATGCAAAATATCGAATCTATTCCACCATTGATCATCACATGCGAAAATTAAATCAATTGCAATGCACACATGAAACAATAAAAAAATCACACACATTAACATAGTGATTTAACGGGAAAGCTCGAAGCTAAAAAACAACTATCTATGTATAATATATTTCATAGAGAGATCATGTAACAATCCCTCATACAAAGCTGATCATATCAAGCTCTCATTACAATACAATTGCTACACACTAATCAGCGCGTATCTTGCAAATCCATGCACGATCTTTGCCACCCGCTAGCCTCGCTCTACTCAGTGCAATCGCTAAAGAATGGCTCGAATGAACTCAAATTTCTCCTAGCCTCTTTCTCACGCAATCCTCATCGCATCTCCACCGAGTGTTGGATGCAATCAATGCATCACTATAGTCACAAACTCGATAATCTATCTTGCTCTTTCACCTATCTCTCCACCGGTCTCCACCGAAACTCGGCCATGCACCGTAGTTAACTCGATGTATTCTTCGCTGATTAATGATTTATTATTTATTGAATTAATTAACTAATTAATTCACACCACTCTCACTAGCGTATCAATCATTTAGACCGTATACAACTATCTCAACTCGTAGTCTAACCGAGTTAAACTAAATACAACTCCTCCAACTACTTCTATAACTCCACCAAACTCGCCACATGAGTTCTAACTCGAATTCCTCATGCATTAGCTCCAGTAAACCCTCAGTGAATAGTGTAATTCCTTCGTCAACCGTCGTAGTACATATCTATGCACTCCTAACCGAAAGTGCGCAAGAGAATAAGATAATGTTTAGAGTCCAAATATTATTAAGAGCTAATAATATTCTCGACATATCTATTTTTAGATCGGGCAATCTAAAAATAGATTCCACCCAATATGTCTAAAAATAGAAGTCCATCTATTTTTCCAACTCGACCGACCATCCACAAATAGTATCCCCGCAACTCATTGAATATGATCAACATGTCTAAAAATAGACATTGCGCCCATAGCCTCCACAAAGCTCCACTTAGTGAAGGTGGCTCTTTTCACTAAGCTTATCATCTTGTTGAATCTCAACATCTCTCTGATATCGAAACACGTTACGCACATGTCAAGAAATTGGCGTTAGCAGCATGTTCAATTCGCCCAACATTTTCACCATTATATTTGACTTCGTACAAAGAGAACTCGTGATTTTTGATTGCAACCCCATGACCTATATATTGACTCACCAATTTCTAGGGGGGAAATACTTGAATTCTCACTTACCACCAAATCGAAGAAATTATTTATTTTTATCAATTTGATCTCCGCTTTCTTTACCATCTTCCTCTACTCCTTCTAGTTCCGAGGGAACGCATTCCGCACAATACTCATTTTCTAATTATCACCCTCAATCCATGGTACTCGGATATCATCATATATCTCCCGTACCTCCACCTTTCCATTCTCGAGTCGATGAAGGACTCTCTTCGACGTATCCTTCCTCATTCGCAACTTATCATGTAGTCGGGAGATACTCTATACTATGTCGTAGCTGATTTGGTTCTCCGTCGTGTTTAACCTTCGAGGAAGCCGAAAAGGTCCACAATGATCGCCATTATGGTGCTTGTGGCGGCTCGCGATGTCCGTATGCTACTACTCAAAAAATCCTTTGTGCTAGATATTTCTCGTTCTTCCATTTTCAAATACTCGTATTGTCACCGTTCATAAATTTCACGACCGCCAAATTTACTAGTGCAAGATGAGCGTGCCACATGCTTACCTTCATCTCGTCGTTATTACTCGTTGGTCCCTTTGCGAAGTGGGGTATCGATTCTCATGACGTGTAACCCCCAACTCCGCTGGAGGGCATGGTTATATTATTGTTTTCGTTGACTACTTCACCAAATGGGCCGAAGCAATGCATACACTCATAGATGATGGTAAGACGTCTCGTTACGCTTCTTTTCAATCATGTGATTACTAGGTTTTGTGTCCCTCAAGCCATTGTCACCGATCATGGCTCTCATTTTCGCCAATATAACGATGGCTTAGTTTACTTCCAAGTAGGGGTTTGCGTCATGACAGCCTCAACGTTGTACTACCCTCAGGAAAATGGCCAAAGTTGAAGTTGTGAACAAGGTTCTAGTCACTATGCTTCTCCAACATACAATTGGGATGCACAAGTCCAATTGGAATCTCGCTGTTTTCAGCTCTCTCGGGCTTATCGAACCCTGTGTAACTATGCAATTGGATTCACTCCCATTCCAAACCTTGTTTATGGTCTCGGAAGCTACCCTTCCAATTGAATGCGAAATTCCTTTCTCCTCAATTTGGCCATTGAATTCACTTTCCTCAGTAGCTCGCAGCAGGAAGAACGTCTTCTATATTTGGAGAGGACGCATTGAAATCCCACCAGCTTTGATGGCTCTCGCCATAGATATGTACGTAGAAAAGCGAGTAAAGTCATGTCATTTTGACTAGTTAGTTTCCTCGTACCTTCGTAGAGGAGGAGACGATAGTCCTCTTGTATGACCAAGTTCATGCATAAGTTGGAGGCATGTAAATTCGAACCTATGTGGCATGAGCCTTGTTGGGTCTCGCTGTGAATTGTCACATTTTCATCATGTTTATCCTCGCGATTCCTCACATTCCATCACCTCATATTTAACCATTCATCATACCATTTCCATGGATTCACCTCATTATTTTCCAATTTATTTATTTTTAAAATTATAAGAGAATGTATGATTAATCATTGGAAAATTGACATATTTCACTAATATCTCAAATGTGGAAGAGCTTTTGTAATGTGTAGTGATTATTTGGAAGGATTATTCCAAATCCTCTTGAATATTTCCCTCCACCATTTCAATAATTCAAGGGATAATTTCTCAAGATTATTCCAAGGAGAATATCATGGATATTTCAAGGAGAAGATCATGGGAGATTTCCAAGGAGAAGATCATGGAGATTTGGATAACATATTTTATCCAAGATTTGTAAGAGATGAGTGAGGATTTGAAGGGATCATATTTTGTACTCACATATATTATCCAAGATTTGTAAGAGATGAGTGAGGATTTGAAGGGATCATATTTTGTAATTATAGGGATATTGGTTGAGAGAAGATGTGGATTTGTAATTATGAGTTTCTTATCTATTTTTCAAAGCACTCATGTATAAATAGGAGTGTTCTTTTCTCTCCAAGTGGGAATGTAATGGAATATAGAATAGAGTAGAAGATAGTAGGAGAAACTTGAGACTTTGAGATTCTTATTTTCCCTCGGGTTAATTAAAGAGCAGTAATTTATCATTTTCTCATGCATTGAATAAGTTTCATGCAGTTAAAAGTACCTCGTTGCATACGAGGAAAGGGTGGAGGACACCCCACACCGAGCTAAGTACACTTCTTAGTTTATTTCGTAGCTCGCAATTTCTAAATTAGTTTGCTTATGTTTAATTTGTTTATTTTCAAGTATTGATGAATCAAATGATCATTCTTAACTTGCATATGAAAGGACAAACAAATGTTTCAGTTAAGCACTCTTTATATCTAATCAATATTTTCAATTAGAATTCATCTTTACATGCCTTTACATGCTTTGATTGCGTTGATGGATCTTAATCTTGTTTCTAACAAAGAGACAAACCAAACATTTAAGCTACACTTCTTCTATCCGATTAAGAGTTCAAAACTAAGATTCATCTTTCTCGCTTCTTCCGAATTCATGTTTTCACAATAGCATTAATAATAAATGAAATAAATGATGAAGGACAACCAGGAACTCTTTTAGTGAAGTGCCTCTTCAATTATTACTTCATGTATCTCAATCTATTGTTTAGTTAAGTTCCTATTTTCACAATAGAATTAATGATAAATGAAATAAATGATGAAGGAAAACTAGGACATCTTTTAGTGGAAGAGCCTCTTCAATTATTACTTCATGTATCTTAATCTAATATTTAGAATTTAGAAAATTATTTAAGTTAGATGCATTTCCTTTTAATAATTCATCTTCTAAACTTGGACCGTGGTTGAAATCCATATATTTTTGGAGATGCTTCTAAGTTCTACAAACCTGCATTGATAATTAAATGCTCTGTGCTAATTTACCCAAGCAAATTGACCCAACATTTTGGCGCCACTGCTCGGAAGCATACTTCTAACATAGTCGATTAGGAAGATTGGTTTAGGAAAACACATAAAAAAGAAACGACAAAAACCTAGTATTTATTTTAGTTAATTTTTTCTTATGCCTAGGATAGAGATTAGAAGAGTAGATTCATTAAACAAAACATCAAAATATTAAAAAAATAAAAACAATAAAAATCCATTTGCCCAACAAGATCTAAAAATGACATGATGTTAAAGAAGCCATTCCTAGAGGGTATGTCACGACAAGGATCTTCTTAAATCCTTGTCCACAATTTAGAGTGATCACTAGGGATGAATCTTTAATTCGAAGTTGGAAGAGAAACAAGGCGTCGATGAAAAGGATCCATAAGAGGCAAATTTAGAATCTTCTTCCGTCAGAAGATGAATGATTCACGATCATATGTGATGACGATCAATCATTAGAACCTAAAATTGAAGAGTTTATAGCATGTATATCACAAGATCAGTGCATTTCAGATTTTGAACAAGTGACACTCGAAGAATTTTATGACATGACAACAAAGAATTTTGGTGAATGAGTGCCAAGTAAACAAAGATCATCTTAAAAACTTGGTCACAACACCACCTCCATTTTTCAATGTTCTTTCTCATCAAATCCTTAAGCAGCTAGCAAATTTTCATGTCCAAGAATTCTATTAAAGTACATTTTTCAAACTTGGATGTGAGTTTAATTCTCATCTCTGTTACACAAATGGATGCATTGGAAATTTTCCTATACTTGAAATATATATTTTTCTCGCAATAAAGTAGGTAGGATATTATTTTCTTCAATTTTGAATAAGTATGCTCTCCTCTTGCGTTTTACACGATCTCGAGGACTCAAAGTAAGTCAGTCGATAAACATTTTCAAGAATGAATAAACTAAGGTTTGCAATATAGTTTGTTAAAAAAATAGTAATTTTAGTTTTTAATTAATTTAAAAAATAAAAATTAAATTAAAATTAAAATTGTTTTTGAAAACTAACAATAAAATAGGATTCAATTTTATATTTTTATTTTAGATTTTTAATAAAAATGACAAACTCATTTAAATAAAAAATAATAATTAACAACTTAATTAACAATAAAACAAAACAACAACAAATAAAAAAATTTAATAACAACAACACAAACCAAAACAAAAACACATTAAAACGAAAAAGAAATAACAAAAAAACAAAACATTCATATAAACCCGCATCTCAATAAAATATAAAATCGAAAAAGAAAAATACCTAATAATAAAAAAACAACACAAACGGAATATGGGCCACATAGGGCCGAGTGTTGAGCCTTAAAAACCTACCATCGTCGGTTTATCTCCTCTAAACCTGGGGTCATGGTCCTGCGGGTACCATGGGTCCAAGCGGGTTGGACTAACTGCCTGCCCTTCCCACCGAACCCCTTTTAAACATCAGAGATTGGTCACATTCATGGTCTATAAGACCTGGGTTGGTACTCATTTCGGAGCGCCTTTTGCCTTCGCGCTTGTCTGTTGGATCCATGTGTCATTTAAATGCAAGTATGACCATGGCCTGGTGCTTCCGCTTTGGCGCCTTCAACCTTGAGCACTTAAACCTACGTTGGTGGTCATATGGTGACAGTGTGACTGAGTGCCAAGGGCCATTCCGGAAGTGCATGGCAGGGAGGAACAACGACGATGGCCTTACTCCTGAACAACGAAGACAAATAAATGCTACTTGGCATGAATTTAATTTAATGTTCTACTATTGCTTTTTGTAACCTATCATAAAAATCTCTGTGTTTGGAATTCTGCTACTATGAGGTTAGTTTATTTGGAATTTTAGTTTTATACTAGTTAATCTTTATTTTTTTAATTTATTTATTTATTTTTTATTTTTATTTTTAATTTCTCGAAAACAATTAATATATATATATATAGATATTTAAAAACAAAAACAAAATAATAATAATAAAAAATTTCATGGTTTAAAAATATATATATATGAATTTCTTTTTCATTGTTACCCACTCCTAATCTTAAATAACAAAATAAATTTTTCATTTTAATTTTGTTATTTTAAAAATGTAAATAAAAATTGCCCCACATTCATTTACATCAAAATCATAAAACCAACTACTTGTTCCCCAAAAGATACAAATGCCCTTTCAAATATTTTTAATGATTGTTAAAAAAATCAACCTTCCCAAAACCAATAAAAACACTTTGAAAAAAGTATTAAGAAATCAAATGATTAAAATTGCATGAGAACATGCAATACTTTTAGTTGGGGGGAAATAAAAGTATGTTGGGTAAGAATTATCATTCATTTTAAAGTGAATTTGTGGGCAAAAGTTAGGATGCATATACTAACAAGCGAAAATGAGATTGGTGTTATGTGTAGGTCAAAGCAAAGCTGATGGAAAAAGCCTCAACATTACGATGAGGCACCCTTTTTCATCCTATGAAATGTGATTAAATTGCATGAAGACATGCAATACTTTTAGTTGGGGGAAATAAAAGTATGTTGGGTAGAATTATTATCATTCATTTTAAAGTGAATTTGTGGGCAAAAGTTAGGATGCATATACTAACAAGTGAAATGAGATTGGTGTTATGTGTAGGTCAAAGTTGCTTATGTGAAAAAGCCTCAACATTACGATGTGGCACTTTTCATATCCATGAACGATTAAATTGCATGGTAAAAACATGCACACTTTTAGTTGGGGGAAATAAAAGTATGTTGGATAGAATTATCATTCATTTTAAAGTGAATTTTGTGGAGCAAAAGTTAGGATGCATATACCAACAAGTGAAATGAGATTGGTGTTATGTGTAGGTCAAAGCGAAGCTTATGAAAAACCTCAACATTACGATGCGGCACCCTCTTTCATCCATGAAATTATTAAAATTGCATGAGAACATGCAATACTTTTACGTTTGGGGGAAATAAAAGTATGTTGGGGTAGAATTATCATTCATTTTAAAGTGAATTTGTGGGCAAAAGTTAGGATGCATATACTAACAAGTGAAATGAGATTGGCGTTGGTGTAGGTCAGAGCAGAAGCTTGATGAAAAAGCCTCAACATTACGATGCGGCACCCTTTTCATCCATGATTGGTGTAACTTTGAAAAATAATACTAAATGGACATTTCATAAATTCTTGAAAAATGATTTCGATTTGTTATCGTAGTCACTTCATACAAAGAATCATCGACGAAGATGGCACACAAAGGCGTACAATCTTTTATTTTCTCTCTCTTTTTTCTTTTTTTAATGCAAGTATGAAAGACGATCATGAAGACGCAGGATCTCTAGAGATCACATGCATCATTAAAGAAAGGAGGCGTTAAAAACTTCATTACAAATGTTGGGGACATTTACCATTACACAAAAACCCTTTTGCATCATGATATGTTTACTCACATTTTTTCCTTCCAAGCACCTTAATCATCCCTATGTTGCGTACCATATTCCATTTCCTCGTCCTTCATGACTTCATACATGCCTATTTTTCTCGAATAGCATACGCCATTTCCTCTTTCTTATTTTTCGGGCCTCTTTTTCCTTGTCAACAAAATTCCCAAGCTCTCTTTCCATGATTACATTTCCCTGCCATATACACTACCTAATTCTAAGATCTTTTCATCTATAGTCCTACCAATCATTTTTTACAAACTCGTGTTCACCGATGTGGGATTCCTTAAGGCCCACCTTTCCAACAAGTTCCTGGACCCATCGACTTCAACAACACCTTATCTCGGGGATAGATACTAGAGTCACACTAGTACCTTGGAGGCTTGTATGCCCTAATGACAAGTTCTCTCACCGACAACCATGGGAATACATCAATGTCCCTCGATCGCTGGATATTGCAAGTGGCTTGACATCAACCATTTATTTGCGCTTCACAAGATGTACTAGGGTACCTTGGCACTCATTGACATCAATGGTGAATTTGACTCGCATTGGTTAGTGTACATCCATTAATGGTCGGCAATCCAATGACTTATTTTCATGCTTGCATCGACACATTCATTCGCATGACTAGAATTGTACCATCGGATTTTTGAAGTCAGCTGGAAGACTATATATTTTTCATGAATCCATCAGCTAGCCATGGTAGAGCATTCCTTCAACCATATGAGAGTACTATAGTTCTACTTTCGTACATCATCTTTAGATTCATACACCACCAAAGCAAATAGCACAGACTCTTCATTTCATCTAGCAACAAGATTTCGCATCTCCTTCACTTCATCTAGCAAAGCATGATATTCACATGATCCAACACCATGATATTTTCCCCGATCTAGCGAAGACAACATATTCTCTCATGCAACGGGAAGACGACATTTTCCAGTAACCGTAAGCTTATGTCACTGCCTACATTTATATTGCATAGTTCATCAACCGAGCTTTGGGTAAATGAAGGTATGTTATTTTCTAATTTTTAATCATACAATTTTCTTACATGTTGAAAGTAAATGAAGTTGGAAAATTCCCTCACCATATTACATCATCTTTGACCTTTTCATAAACATAACGCATCTTCTCGCCTTGAGTGTTACACTCATTTTTTGGTCATCTAACCTTTCATCATTAGATGGACCCAAGTACACCATGTAAGCACCAGCCTTTACCCCAAGTAAAACTCGCTTTTCACTATGTTAATTAAGAAACCCCAAAAAGGAATAATTAATTAAACCACAATTTAATTATTATTCCCAAACTATGTTTAACCCAAAAAACAAAAGAAATTAATGAGATAAACCCATCGTTATCTTATTATTTTCTAGGAATAATTATTTAAATAATATTCCTTGTTAAATATGACCAAATCAACCACCATTAACTTCAAATAAATCATTATTTATTTGATTATATCCCCAACCACTTTCCTTAAAAAGATAAATAAATCATTTATTTATTTATTTTTCTTCACTAATCAAGGGATTTGACCCAAGTCAAACACCCTTTCCCTCCAACAAATAATAATAAAATATTCCATAGAGGTGGATCTAGATGTGATTAACATTATTTTAATCATGCACCTCAAGATCTAGAAGAACCCAATATTTTATAAATAGGAGGGTTTTCCCCATCATTCTTCACCTTTAAGTTGCATATTAGATCACTCCTGGATCTATACACTGGGTCTCATTTCTGTCATTTTGCTCCCATTGAGCTCTACCTTCTTCATTGGGTTTTTCTACATCTACAAGAGAGAGAAAGCTTAGATCCTAAGTGCCGAGGGACTACAAAGAACCCATCCCATTGAGGGAGATCTAGCATACACCTTCTTGTTTCCTCAGTGTGCCCTATAATATAAAAATTCATTCAAAAATCGTGTTCTTGTCTGGCTCCGTTGGATGCATGGAGCAAACTCTTTACTTTACCGCTTTAATGTCTTTCCATTTATAGATCCGTTTTGCAGCAGCACTTAACTACTAATCGCAGATTCGAAGATGTTTTATGCACCCATTATTGTTGTTAGGGCTATTAGTTATGCGTAGCTAAAGTGGTTCTTTTCCGTACACTTCGACGAAGAATTCATACTAACAAATGGCGACTCCACACGTGTTTTAAATTACGACCGCCGTCGTTTCTCATCTTCTCCCGCATATCCGCCTACTTCAGCCCTAGGGCTTCTTTTCAAAGCCGCTTTAGTTTCTTTCTTCTTTGTTCATGTCATCACATAAAACCCTAAAAACCTAAAATTTCTAACTTCCGTGTGTTTCCGGCCCTATTGCGTTGTGTAGCGACACCTAGCAAGCAACTCGAGACGGGCAACTTTTCAAAAAAATCGCCGCCGAAACAAATTTCGAACGGGGGTCGCACCTTTTGGCCCAAAACCCTCGCGACCTCGGACGCACTCTTTGGCCCGTTTCCTCGCGACCCTCAACCTCGCATCGAGCCGAACCCTCGCGACCCGCCTTTTTTTCTCGCATTTTTTCCCGCAATTTTTCTCGGGTTTCTGCCGCAGCCTTCGCCGTGGCTCTTCTCAAAATTCTCCTCGTCTCACGCCTCGACTCAAGATCCGATCTCGTTTTACTCCTCTATGGGAACCTCACCCCCTTAGGGCTTTAGTACCCTCCACTTTTTGTGGAAGAGTTTCTGCAATTGCTTCTCGTACTCCGGCCGCTTGCAGAGCTTCTCACTGCTCTTTTTCCAGCATCTCGTACTACCTCACCTCCCGCATCCATTGAAATCAGCCTCTTCTCAAATCACCTTCTGTCGTTTTGTTTGGACCTCTTCTAAAGGCCTCTCGCCTTGCGCTTTTGTCGCTGATTTCCTTTTTCCAGCCCACCTTGCCTCTCGTCTTCTTGGCCGGATCTCCGCACCTATCGTCCGTGCAGCTCTTTATCCTCCGCATCATCTCGTCCCCTTTGACCCCAGATCCGTTGAGCTTTCCTTGTGTGTGTTTCCATAGCTTTTTTCCCCTTTCTTTTTCAAAGATAGTTGTGAGAGACCCACCTTCTCTGGGTTAGATAGATGCATACGTGGTCAAGTTATTTTTTCCTCGTGATTTCCCCGCATTTTATCTCCGTTCTCTCGTAGGTTTATTTTTCGCCACGCCGCACACTTTTTCTCTGCTCTCAAACAACGGAAAGGGTTTAAAAATTAAAATTAACGCACACCACACACCGACTAAGTGAAGAAGCGCCCGGTTTACACCGCCCGGAAAAGACTCTAAAATCAATCGTCACCGCACCTTTTTCTCGCCCTTGACCTTCTTGATTTTGTCCCTTTCTCGCGCCTCGTTTCGCTTTCCTTCTTCCGTCATCATCGCGCTCCTGCAGCGCTTTCCGGGAGAGATCTCTCGGCCTTCATCCCCGCCTCGGTTGGATCGACTCCGCTCCGCACCGGCCGCCGCGTTTGCCACTCCACCTTCGAGTCCGCACTCCGACTCCTCTCCCGATTCATCGGGTCCCCCTTTCTCCTTCCGGTTTCTCCCCTTTTACCCTCACTCACGACCGGATCGTGGCCTTAACACTAAGTGGGTTCTCCCGCAATGCCGGCCCTACTTCTAGCGGAACCGTCACAACCACTACTCCGGCCACCCCCGTGCCGCCGTACATTGCGGTGCCTCCGCCTCTCGATTTCCACGCCTGATTAATGACCCCATTCACCATAATACTACTCCGGCCCGCTATGCCTCACCAAGCTACCCTCCGATATCCCTAAGTTCGAGGGCCTTAATGGCGAAGACCCAACCAATCACGTCCGGTCTTTCCACATGTGGTGTTCCTCCAACTCCACTACCGATGACTCCATCCGTCTTCGTTTGTTCCAACGCACGCCACCGCGCGAAGCTTCTAAATGGTATGCTCGACCGAGCCACTTCCTCCCCATACCACGTGCTCGAGAGACTCTCGCTCTCAAGCCTTCTTGTCGTACTTCCGCCTCCTCTCTCTCCGATACGACACTCGCACGCGAGCTCTTGGACTTCACGTAAGCAATCCTTCTTCCACACGCCTTCTCGCCCATGTTCAGGAATGGCGACGAAGACGCGAGCTTATGTCGCAGCCCCTCCCTTTGAAGATCGGGTTTACATGGATCGGTTCCTTCGCACCCTCCCGTCTCCCACTCGGCAAAGATGTCGCTCCTCACTTTCGCAATCCGAAGAAGCCGCTCCAAATAGCTTTAAAATATGACCTCGATCTACGCTCAACTGCCATGTTTATACCGTTCTCTCTCGACATCCTCAGCCCTGTGGCGCTAACGCCTCTGCATCTCATTCCGCCGCCGACGGCATTGCTGGATCTCTTTCCCAACCCATCTCGCTTCACCCCCTATGAGCCATGGTCTCAGTGGAGGGGGCCAAGCACCTCAAGCACTATTCGCAACATGTATCCAGTGGATATCGCATGCCTCCTCCTTTTGCCCAACCTCCTCGCTTTACCTCAATGTCGCCTACAACCCAACCCTGCTTTTATCCACAAATTTCTGAGGCGCCAGCCTCCTCCAAAGATATGCCGCCTCCCTTGCTCTCCTCACAAACCGCACCAAAGATCTCTACAACCCCCTCCAGGGCAAGCATTTGCACAAAGAATGAGCGTATCAACTTCCTCTTCTTCAAAGAAGGCGGAGAGGCAACCGTAACCCATCCGCGAGTCCGCAGGACCCGATTCTCGGGGGTGGACCCTAACACTAGCAACCGCAAGACGTGGCAGCATTCCGCCCAGGATTCGGCATGAGCCGCTTCGCACAAACAAACCCCGTTCGTGTTGCGGTGTTTAGCGGTCACTCCACTCACGACTGTCCTCTACTACCCTGCAGATGCGACGGATGTGGGAGTCTCAAGCCACATTGCGCGGACAACACGCCTCTCATGCTCCTCCCAATGTGGCCACTACCCGGCCCGCCTCGTGTTCACCGATCCTCGCCTCCTCACTGTGGATCTCGTGGCTACCCAACGACAGCCCATGTAGCCACTCCCCCGTCCATTTCTCGTCGGTTCCTCCGATTACTCGCATCCTTATGATGCGCTCCGATCCTTCCCCTTCCGTCGATCCCCGCCGACAACCAAATGATTGTTTTTTACGCCACCCAATCGGACCATCCCCCTCTTCCTCCTTCGTTGCTTTCCAACTCCCCGTCAAAATCCGAATGCCACGATATCCCGGTATAATCGATGAGGGGGCATCCACCCGTGTGATGTCCGCTTCGGTTTGGAAGCAACTCGGATCCCCCCGAATCGCGCCCTTCCACGATCACCCTTCGAGCGTGGGACGGTCATGCCTCCCAACCCATGGGCCCGTTTCATAACCTGCCCCATCACCCTCGCCGTAAGACCGTTTGCGTTGGATTTCGAAGTCATTGACGCCTCTAGACTACAACATTCTATTGGGGCGAAGCTACACCTATGCCATGTCTCTGCTCGGTCCCATCCGCGCTCTTCCGCAGAAGATGTCTTTTCCACATAATGGGAAGATAGTCACCATTGGACCGCCCATCTCTATCATGAGCCGCCGTCTCGCACCTCCTCCGAGACGACCATCTCTCTCCGTAGCCAACAAGCAAACCGTCGATTCCTCGACCAATGTCTCCTGCCTATAAAGATTCTACCCCCGCTGGTACTTTCTCCCTCGCCCTCCCTCCCCGTTAGCGCATCCCAAACTTGTCGAATGTTTCGCATGATGCACCGTCTCCGCACACCCGAAAGCCGGGCCCGCGCCGGCTAGTCCGCAACCTCCTCGCCCTCTCGCGACCCGCTTCTAGCCATTCATCTCCGCCCACCGGACCTCCCTCCTTCCGGCCTCGCGCCCGGTATCCCCCGCGAACCTCTTTCTATCCTCCCGCCTCTGCTCGGCCTTGCCCATCTCTGCAGCCGTACCTCCCTGGCCATTACCCCCGCCGGATAGATCCCCTTCTTGGCTCTCCCGGGAGCATCTTCCGTCCCTCATCATGGCTTGCACCCTCTCTCTCCCTAACTTCTGACCTTGGGCATCTCCGCCCGGTACCTCGACAGCCCTCGCCACGGGTCTCCCCCAAACCTTATATGGCTTTCGACACCGGTTCAACCGATCTTCCTCCATAGCCACCGTGGCACGCACCTCCACCGGACCCTTCTCCCCTCGCAGCCGGCCTCCCGAGAAGACAGCAAGCCCGCAGTGCAACCCATAACGATCCAGCCTCGATACATCCCAGTAACCACCCACGACCACCAAAGCCCGCCATTCGATGCGCTTTGGTGCGATGTCGTCTGGCCACGCCACTCACATGTGTCCCCGAATTGCCCCACTCAGGCTTCTCCCGGTCAACGAGACATTCCCCGACTCGATCTCCCGAAGTCCATGTCACTATCTCGACTCCCTCCCAAAACTCAAACACTTGCGCACAAAACCACCCTTGTGCCTCGTGCGATTTTCACGGCCATTACACCCACCTCTCGTCCCCGCCTTACGAGTACCGTTCCTCCTTGACTTGTACCGCCAATTCAAGGCCGCTTCCGATCGGACCAAAGGACATTCACATTCTGGCCTCCCGCTTTTAAGCCAACGGAGCCCTCTACCACCATTTTGTATCCTGTCATCATCCTTGAGACCTAATTCACCAGCCCACTCAACCCTGCCGATCCCCTCGCCTTCTCGCGACCTTTGGATCCGCTGGAGGTCGCCACATGAGCCCTTCTCCTCATGATGAACCGCTTCCACTCACTTACTCTGGGTGTCTTCTGCTCCAACTTTCTATATCTTCCAATCCGATTAGCCACTATCATGGGAAGCCATGACTCGACGACTTTTCCGGGATGAGCATGCACCATCGCAAGCATATTTCCTCCCCACAGCAATCCCACGACCAATTATCGCCGTGGAAACCAAAGATTCTTTCATCCCCCATGTAGTTGGATTGGTTCAAAAACATTTCCCGCACCGACGCTTTTCGAAGAAGGAAATACATGGCCAATATCTCCGTCTACCATCAAAGCTAACATTTCGGCCACACCAGGAATCGAAGAATACATCACATTGGGTGCCCAATGCACCTCGAAGAAATTAAAACATACACCAAGCTTTTCAAAGCACTCCGCGATATCTTCGCCTCGGTCCTATCTCCAAATGCCCTGACTCGCATCCCCGCCATTGTCGGTAGCATCATATCGACACTGGCACCGACGCCAAACCAAAGCTCCGCCAAAAGATGAGACCCATTCATCCTTCCCGACGTGACGCTATTAAAGCTTCGAGAATCGATAAGCTCAAGCAAAGTCGGCTCTCACGTACCCCATCGAATACACCATACTTGGGTTTCTAACCGTTCGTTCTCAAGAAACAAGGCACCATTCGTGACTCCGCACCGCGACTTTCGCGACCCGAACAAAGCTTGTCCCAAAGACAACTTCCCCACACCGTTCATCGACCAAATCATTGACGAGTGTGCGCATGAGATCCTATCCTTCATGGATGGTTTCTCCGGACACAACCAAATTGCTATCCGTCCCGCTCGATCAACTAAAAACCGCGTTCATTAGTCCGTGGGGGAACTTTCGCTTACCGGTCAGTGCATGCCGTCGGCATACGCCGCCGCCACCTTTCAACGCGCCATGTCTGTGCTTCCATGACTTAGCTCATATTATCCCCGCCTACTTTGCATCGACCCTCACTAAGCACGTTCTGGAGCATCGGGCGCAACACATACACGATTTGCGCACCATTTTTTCTCCGATGTCGCAAGTATAATATCCGACTTAACCCGTTGGAAATGTGTCTTTGCGTTCCCCGCGCCGCCGCCCTCCTAGGCTTCATCGTGTCTAAGGACTCGTATCACTTTGACCCTTTGAAAGTTCAAGCCATTCTTGAACTCTATCCCGCGTACCCTCCGCCAGCCTCCAAAGCCTCCAAGGCAAAGCCATCTCTTCGTCGGCCCATCCCGACTACGCCACCATCACCGCGCACGGGCTTAGACTCCTACGCTCCCATATCCCCTTTGTTTGGGATACCCATGCTCACGAGTCTTTCGATGCCCCCAAACAAGCTCTCTGCATCCGCTTCCATTAATTCGCCCTCCCCGACTTTAATCGTGACTTCATCCTATATATCTCCGCTTCCACCTATTCTGGCCGCTCGGAGTCCTTATCCAAGAGGATGACCATGGCATCGAGCATGTGATCTACTAAAGGGCAGCAAGAACCCTGTGGGACGTCTCATATTCCTATGACGAGAAATTAGCGCCGGCTATCGGTTCTCACCCAAAACTCTCTCGTCATTATATCCTCCCCGTGCTCCACCAAGGTTGTGACAAATTCCAACCCCATGGCCTTCCTACCGAGTCGTCAGTACACTGACGGGAAGTACGCCCGTCGTCGTTATCCTCTCGTGAATTCGACCTTGAATTTGTCACCCCAAAAAGTAAGAAAGGCTTAGCCCTCGCCGTAGCTTATTTCTGAATTACCTACCGGATCGCAAAGACCCTCCCGTTAATGACGATTTCTCCCGATGAACACCCTCGTTTACCATTACTTCCGATGACCCGTGGTATGGCGATATTCTTACTTTCTATTTGCGAACCCAAAAGTTCGCCCTCCACCTTGACCGTGAGGCCTCGCCGACGATCCGACACCAAGCCCCTCGATACCTTCTGGCTGGGTGACGACATCGTCGCGGTCGATAACGATCCTTCGCCGCTGTCTACACACACGCCGCAGCCGAGCAGTGTCCTTAATGCCTCGCCATACGCGCGCTGCGGTGGCCACCTCTCTCGGTTCTTGCTACCGCCCAAAAAATAATGCGCCGCCGGTATTTTTGGCCTTTCTCTTCGCTGATTGCATTGGAGGCGACCAAACACTCGTCCCAACCGGCCAACATTTTCGCCCCAAAGGCGCGAGCTCCACCCGCCTCCCCTCCATCCTGGCCGTCCACCGGTCCCTTTTGTAAAATGGGCCATCGACTTTTAGTGGAATGTCGCCCGCCATCCTCTAGTAGCCACAAGTATATCATCGTGGCGTCGAATTATCTTCACCAAATGGGCCGAGGCCATGCCAACGTTCAACAACACTACAGCCTACCGCGGCCCTCTTTTCTTTTTCTTTAACCATGCTATAGCTCGCTTCCTGTGGTTCCCAAGAAACCGGGTCTCCGATCACGGCAGATATCTTTGAAGATGAGATAGTGGCGTGAGCTAACTACCGTTGGGTTTTGAGCACCAATATTCCTCCTCCTATTACCCCAAGGTAATGGGCCAAGTCGAAGCTAACAACAAAACCCTAAAGACTATGCTTCAACGAACAAGAATAAGCACAAAACCAATCGGCATCTCATGCTCTTTCCTCGCCTTTATGGGCCTATCGCAACTTCCGCCAAAACCGCCACCGGGTTCACCCCTTTCCACCTCGTCTTTGGAGAGGAGTGCGCTTTACCGATCGAGTGTGAAATTCTTTCTCCGCAGAACTAGCCGTTGAACTTCTCCCTGATACCCAACCGCTAGAACAACGACTTATCATGCTCGAGCGTGCCTCCGAAGACCGCCAACGTATTACCTTACAAACCATGGAAGCGGCCAAAAAACGCACCAAAAGCTCGCAAGATGACCGAAAAGTCCAGCCTCACACTTTTCACGAAGGTGACCTTGTTCTAGGCTCGTCGACCGTGCCCATGATGTCCTCGGGTCATGGGGAAGTTTGACTCATTATGGCTAGGACTCTTACATCATTAGTAAGGACCTTGGAAAGGGGGATACCTCTTAGAGGATTTCGAAGGCCATCCCCTTTCCTAACCCCTCGCAATGCACTCTATCTTAAGAAATATTACTCCCTTAGCATTTCGGAAATGCATGTTTTATTTTTTCTTTTAGATAGCCAAGCATCCGGTTGTTTCATTTTTTCTAGCGCACCAGTGACTCCATCTTCGTCCAACATGCAGCTTACCTCACTTCCATTCAAAATCGAATTTCCCTCACTTACGACACTTGTACTTGGGGCACCACATCGCCCCTTTACTTGTCCATGTTCGTGCTTGATTTTCGGCCATGAGTGCCCACCTTGTACTCATGTTTCTATGACATTGGGGCCTTTACCGTGTGCGCAAAGATTATTCAAGGTCGCCCTTGTTTAGAGCATCCGAGTTGAGTCATCACTGCATCTCGCGGAGTCTATCCCGCATCCCTTTTACACCCTACTATAGCCCTCCATTCTTTTTGCTTTGCTCCTCTCTTGTGTCGCATCTCATGACCTTCAAATGCTCCCACCGTCCCCTCGTCCCCTTCGATATTGTGTCAGCCGCTGCCACGTCATTCATGCCCTTTATGCTCTAACAAGGGAAGTTGTCCATTCGCCACTCCATCCTTCCCATTTCCACCATTATCATTAGTGGCCGGGTCCGTCCGTCGCTCTATTGTTTTTCTCTCGTGCCTTGCTTGAGGATCTCTCATTGCCTCACCTACGGCGGACCTCCTTCTCCGTCGACACTCAAGACATTTATTCCGGTAAGCAAGGTCTAGAGTGGCGTGTACCTTGGTTCCGCTCTTCCACTTTTGTTCCTAAGCCTCCGCATCAGGCAAGGGGATCTCTCACTTCCCTTTGGACTTGATCGCTTCTCCACTCTCCTTTTCGCATGATCGAGATTCGTATACCGGGATGGGCGCAGGACCCACAGCTGCTCTCGATGATTCGCGCATGTGTGAGGCGTCTCGCCCTCATGAGGGGGTGGCCCTGGCAGAAGCACATGCCCAGCATGACCTCTTCATTTGGCAAAGCCTTTGATGCCGCTCCAGCATTTTGATGATGTCGGCCTTAGCCACTTGCGAAGCACCTCTCCTCATTTGCATGTATCGCCTGTACTTTGTGAGCCCTTCCCCATTTACAGGGTGCATTTTGGGTTGTATTTATCTCATGTACTCGCATGTTATTGTACTAGTCCCCGGGCTGTTATCCCAGGCAGCCAAAGCATGTATGTGAGACTCTTCATTGTATTTTTATCTCGCCCTTGATTATGCCAAACACTGCATTTCATGGTTCGGTCCCTTGTTCACCGGACACACTATTCTTTTGTACTTTGTCTACGGCGTGCATAGGTATGCTCTCCGCTCGCTCTTCGAAAGACATGAAAACCCTCCTCATAACAGAGACTTGTTGCACTGCGAGTCTCGTCTCCTCAGTGGTCTAGTCCTTCAAAGACACTATCTACCTCATATTTCTCTCTCCTCGACACACCTCTTTTGGTTGTTCAGTGATTGTCTTCTTACAACGTACTTCTTCGGTCATATGATTTGCTCCTAACACTCGCACGCTCGGGGGGCAACCGCTTACACCATTTTTTGGTCATCTAACCTTTCATCATTAGATGGACCCAAGTACACTCATGTAAGACCAGCTTTTACCCCAAGTAAAACCGCTTTTCACTATGTTAATTAAGAAACAAAAGGAATAATTAATTAAACCACAATTTAATTATTATTCCCAAACCATGTTTAACCCAAAAAACAAAGAAATTAATGAGATAAACCCATCGTTATCTTATATTACTTTCCAGGAATAATTATTTAAATAATATTCCTTGTTAAATATGACCAAATCAACCACCATTAATCAAATAAATCATTATTTATTTGATTATATCCCAACCACTTTCCTTAAAAAGATAAATAAATCATTTATTTATTTATTTTTCACTAATCAAGGGATTTGACCCAAGTCAAAACACCCTCTTTCCCTCCAACAAATAATAATAAAATATTCCATAGAGGTGGATCTAGATGTGATTAACATTATTTTAATCATGCACCAAGATCTAGAAGAACCCAATATTTTGTTATAAATAGGAGGGTTTTCCCCGTCATTCTTCACCTTTTGTTGCATATTAGATCACTCGGATCTATACACTTGGTCTCATTTCTCGTCATTTTGCTCCCATTGAGCTCTACCTTCTTCATTGGGTTTTTCTACATCTACAAGAGAGAGAAAGCTTAGATCCGAAGTGCAACGAGGACTCACAAAGAACCCATCCCATTGAGGAGATCTCGGATACACCTTCTTGTTTCTCCCGTGTGCCCCGTAATATAAAAATTAATTCAAAAATCGTGGTTCTTGTCTTTGTCCGCGTTGGATGCATGGAGCAAACTCTTTACTTTCATCGCTTAATGTCTTTCCATTTATAGATCTCGTTTTGTTGCAAAGACTTTTAACGCTACTAATTGCAGATCTCAAGATGTTTTGCACCCATTATCGTTGTTAGGGCTATTAGTTGTGCGTAGGCCAAAGTGGTTCTTTTCTCGTACACTTTTCGAACGAAGAATTCATACTAACAAATGGCGACGCACACGGGTTTTAAATTACGACCGCCGTCGTTTCTCATCTTCCCGCATATCCGCCTACTTCAGTCTAGGGCTTCTTTTTCAACCGCTTAGTTTTTCTCCTGCTCATGTCATCAAGCATAAAACCCTAAAAACCTAAAATTTCTAACTTCCGTGTGTTTCTCGGCCCTATCGCAAGCGTAAGCGACACGCACCGTGACCAACCGAGACGGCAACTTTCTTCGTGTGCACCGCCGCCGAAACAGGCCGCGGAATAACGGGGTCGCACTTTTGGCCCAAACCCGCGACTCCGGACGCACTTTTGGCCTCCGTTTCCCGCGACCTCAACTCGATCGGGACGTCGTAACCTCCGCGACCCGCTCTTTTTTCCCCGCATTTTTTCTCGCACTTTTTTCCGGGGTTTTGGCTGCTAGCTCGCTGTGGTACTTGTATAGGATAAGAAACTAACAATTACCATTGAATACAAAGGCTGCAAGCATTGACCTCTTAATCGAGGCCATCGTTCTCTATATTCATGAATTAATTGTGAACCTAGACACTTGGCTTGTTGTTCTTCACTTCAATGGGAATTATTCGTTAGGAAACCCTCAAATTTTAAGGTTTTATTTACGTGTTCATTTATTAGAAATGAATTTTCGATTATCTCACATATCAAGCATATTCCTAGAAGAATGAATGTGTTAACTAATGCAAAGTAGCTAACATCGTATTAGATATACATTTCGCGAAATTTGTAAAATCATCACATAGTAAGATTTAGACAGAAAATGTATATATATATATATATATATACATATATATATATATATATATATATATATATATATATATATATATATATATATATATATATCGATTGTTTGCAACCATGTGCATCATAAGTTCAAAAAATATATGTGTTTTTGGTTACGTCCCGAGAGATCATGTCTCTCAAAAATATGCAGAAATAAATCCTAGGCGTCTCCAATCAAGCATGATGCTCATGATAGCTTGTCACTACACGCATGATCTACCTCTCCGTAGAACGGTGGATGTGGTTAGACACTACAAAGGTGCTCGCATATGCACCAGGAACATCCTCGAATCTCGCATAATCCCAGGATCTTGCTTTCGTGAGTCCCTCCAAGCTGAGTGTGATCTCTTCTTCCCTCACTTCCCCTTCACCTTCGTCAGCGCCGCCGAAATCGCGTGGATCCTCCGTGCTATGGGGGACATTCCCCGCAGTGTCTCTAGGCCAACATCTACATGCATGGATAAATGATCGTAACATATATATAAACATCAAAATACTCATCAAAATCAAAAAATGATTTTTTATCCAAAGCTTCATCCCAATCCTTCTCCTTCCTCGGAGTGGAAAGTCTAGTTCACCCATGAAATCGTCTGCATGCCAGCACGCCTCTACAACGATGAGCTATCAAGCTGGAGCTAATTGAAGAATTCTCGGTTTCCATGACATATGTTGACCATCTCTCGGTCGAGGCATCAACTCCGCCCAACGTACCTCATATGTGACTCTCTTGTTGGTGGTGCGGGTACTTTGTACATCCAAAATGGGAGAATGCAAAGAATACTTCACACAATATAAGAACTTACAACAAGATAAACAACAAAAGCTTAAGACAACATCGTAATTTATATAGAAGCTAAGCCATTTTATTATATTTGGAGAAGAATCGCGAGCACAATGTACAAAATGTGAGTAGATCTAGCCAAAAGGTTGATCTAGAATCGCCTTGTAAAGCATGCTGCCAACAGTGCACAAGATAATCCAGAGAGGCACGAAGCAACATCGCGTTGTTCCTTTAGTAGATTATGAATATATAATTGCGCTCGAAAAGGAAAATGCGTATCTACCTCAAACTGAGCTTCGATGATGCCAAGATTCAAGATCCGCCAATGTGATGGATTCCCAAGATAACTCGTAAAGAGATTTTTCCGGGGATTCGAAACTTTTATAAAATCACCTCCCTAGGATTTGATCCTTGATCTACTCGGGAAATACAAATTCGACAAATAGATGGCTGAAATATGATATCGTATCATATCTATGCTTGGAAGGGGTCGATGCCTTCTTCAGTATCTATGAGCTAGAAGCTTCCAGATCTCAGCTTCTCAATCCTCCAATGATGATTGTAGTCGTTGCAGTACACACAACCGGCCAACAAAAATTGCGTTGTAAGGGAAATAGGAGGCTCTTTTTTCCTACCGAAAAAGGCTGCAATAACTCTCCAGCCGATGGAAATACTCGGGTGGCAATGTGAGATAATCCCTCACAAGATTGCTAGCGAAATACTAGCAAACTTCCTTCCTCCTTTTAGATCTCGCAAATGAAAAGTGTTATTCCCCGAAGGGAATACTTCCGCTCGATAGGAGGTCAATAACTTTCGGGCCCGTGTGTCGCATCTGCAATGGAGTTTTGGGAAACCGATCTTTAAGCCCAAGGTAGATAGTAATAATCTCTCACTAGTTCTCCAAATTGCGTACCGAAGACAACTTCCTCCTTCCAAATCGATTCTTCGTAATCGTGCACTTTCCCGAATATGAGTGTTCTGCAGTAAAGTAGGAAAAGGAGATGGCACTTAAAGCCTCGATGTATAATGAATTATAATCCTCTCTCTCTAGAGATTCTCTAAGAAAGAGTTTGGATTCCCCGACCGTGAACACCTTGTGCTAAACAAAGACCTCCGCAATCTCCTCGCTAAACAGTCAAAAAAGCAAAGTGGAATCTCACATGACAATTCCAGTATCTAAAAATATCTTACATCAAGAAACAATCAGCATGCCCTCATCCTTGCCTTCATCTTCTTTATATAACATTTGCTGCTCCAAGCCTTGGCCCTCATCTAGACTACTGCCGTTACATGTGGACAAGATCCCCCAAGTGGACCTCGCGATGTTTCCGACCAAATCAACTATCATGTCTAGGTGCAATGTACACCTTCCATCAAGTGTGCCTTATTTGCACAATGTTCTCCGTCACTTAATCAAGAATGTCCCATGATCTTTGATATCTTCAAGATCTTAGTTGACCGAAACATCTTTGTTTGATCCTTTCAAGAGCTTAGTTGACTATGTCAACTCATGATCTATCTCATTAATGAGACAAGTTCTCCAATTTCATTCACATTAGTAGTTACTCAACTACCTTGTTATGCGTATCTAGGCTAAATTAATCCACATTCACACACACAAAAGTGGATATTTATTCATATTGAGGATCAGTGGGTCCCTCTACTCCTTTTATTTACTTAATTCATAAAAATCAAGGACTCTAATATTCCAAATATGATGTGCAAATTTGGGAATATTACATTCCCCCCCGGCAAAATGTTGCTTTTCCTCAAGAAACTCCAAAAGTAGATTCAAAGCCATCTATTCCCCTCCAAATGGCATCCACATAAGAAAGGCTTCCTCCATTTGCTGCAATGGGTTATGCATGTTTTGTTCCAAAGTTATCTTTTAAAAATATAAAGAATGACCTCCAACTGTTTGGTTAGATGTCCTCCTTCCATCATGAAGTACCAAGTGATAACCATATGATGTCCAACATCATCATCAATACATGAGGTGCATAAAATAAGGTGGTTCTCTTCACAAAGGAATAGCTCCATCACACAATACATGTCTCCATCACATGTTTCATGAATTAGATTGAGCATTGATATGCTCTCATACTTAGCCTTGTTGGCCTTGTTGGATCCAAGCATCATTTCAATGTTATGCAAAAGAAGAAGGAAAGGAGCTATATGGGTAGACAAATATGTCAAACCATATTCTCCTAAGAGTAACCACCAGAGTAAGGCCCTTTGCTGCCATCCTCCATCTCTTCCATGTAAGATGGACAAGCAAAACTCCCCCAAAAGAAACCAAAGCAACAAGAGATCTTGCTTCTTTCTATCCTCCTCATGTGCATCATGAAGCAAAAGCATACTAATGGACATATGGAATATCACATCAGCACAATAAAAAGAAACATCATTAATGCACATCATGAGAGCATCATGCCAAGATTTACCCAAGACAAAACACATAGACATAAGAGATGTCATGTGGTGGCCAATCTCTCTCTAGTGAAACCAAAATGGACATGCCTTCTTTTGTTGCATTCTTTCATTGATACACAAGGAATGAATCAGAAAAATATGAGCTATTGGGTGGTAACCATACTCACCCAAGAGCAGCTAGCGCAACCATGCCTCTTTCTTCATTTCATAAGTGTTCTTCAAGGCATGGATCAAAGAAATAGGAGCCTTGGGACAGTGACAAGAACCACCCAAGGGAAACCAACGTAACCAAGCTTGCTAGCCCATGTAAATCTGCAAGTGGTCATGCAACCCCTTGCTTATCTTCCGCATCCACTCATCCCAATATGGAAGATGAGTGATGTGCTGCATAATCATGGTATCCTCCCTTTGTAGAATACCATCTTCCCCAAACTGATGAATAACTTTTCACTCCATGAAATGTTGAAATGCACCTCCAATGAGATCTCTTAATGAGACCTTCTTCTCATCCATGGCCTTTCAAAACCAATGAGGTTCTGGATCTACTATAGGTAGAAGTTTCTCTTTGAGCTGTGAGATGCTCATTGAGAAAGTGTCATCAAGAAAGGAGAAAAGTTTTCTCATATCTAGATGTCTACCATTCATCATCTTGTCCTCAATTACTTCATGAGTGAAGCTACCTTCATAATGCTCCAAGAATAATGGGACCTCATCATTATCACCGCTTCTAAGTGACAACGTTGTAGATCTTCAAGGTAATACATAAATTGTCTCAAAGGAAGGTACAATACTGATCTCACAACCAGCCATTGTACAAAGGATTATGCTCATCCCTTCTTCTGAAACTCTACACTTCAACTCAAGAGGTTGAATGTAGCTCATCCATGACAAACTGGGATAGATTTTCATCTCCTCCTTGATTAGATCAAGGGTCCTCTGCGCTATGATATGTCGTTGCTTCTAATCAGCACTATGTTCTAACCCTTTGTTATGCATTGGCCCTGATGGCATGGTCCCATAAGTTTCAATAAGATCTATTGAAACAATAGGTGATGAATGTGTATGCATACCTTGGATCAAATGATATGTGGGAACCTCTTGACAAAACACAAGAGTTCCTCCAACTGGGACAGTAGTGCCTCCAACTACTGGTAAGAGTGATGGCTGCTCTTCCCCAAGTGTACCAACACTGGAATCTTCCTCCTCCTCCTCATGCATCTCTTGAACCATGCATGGGACTCCATATGTCAAGATCTCAAGACTATCTTGAAAATATGAAAGAATCTCTTCTCCAGATTCAAGTACTTCTGCAGCTGGTGGTGAATGTAGTGACTTCTTGTCCAGAGTGACAAAATTGACAACCTCCTCCTTGGGAAATGTCTCTTTGTGGCACATCTCTGTCTTCTTCACATCCAACTTCTTTCTCAACTTGTGAAAGAAATCTAAATATTTATTCACCTTTACATGCTCCATGTGACCAAACCACCAATCATTGGCTTCATCTAAAAGGTGAAGTGCTGCAATTTGAACAATCTCTTCTTCAGCTACATGATGTAGTCTGAAAAATGCATCTAACTCTCTCCTCTAAGCCTTAACATTGCTTGAGGAGGATCCATCAATTGTAGGCAAATATAATCTATTATGCCTCTTCCTTGTATTGCTATTATAGGATCCTCTTTCTTCTTTGATTTTGAAGAATTGTTAGAGAGTTAGGTTCTCGTTGAATGCTCTAGACTGTGCTTTGTGCTCTTCAAGATACAGACTGAGAGTCTCATGAGTATCAGGTTCATTCCTTCTTTCATTTATACACCCTTCACCTTCTTCAAAGAAAGTGGGCATAGTGAATCTATGAGGAGATCTAGGATTCTCTGGTTTTCTTCTTTGCTGATAGGAAGTGTTGGGGCCTTCCTCATCACATCTTCTTCTTGGATATTCTTTCTACCTTTTCTTCCTCCATGATAGATCTCATCTATTTACTTCTTCCTTAGATGCAAAATATGAAGTGTCCCCAAGCTGAGCCAAAGATCATGCTCTGATACCATTGTAATATCCCAAAAGGGAGAATGCATTAATACTTCACACAATATAAGAACTTATAGAAAGATAAAAAATAAATCTTAATACAACATTAGAATTTATAGAGAAGCTGAGCCATTTTATTATATTGGAGAAGAATCAGTTACACAATGTACAAAATGTGAGTAGATCTAGCCAAAAAGTTGATCTAGAATCACCCAGAAAGCATGCTACAATAGGTACAGCGTAACTGGAGATGCATTGAAGCAAATATTGCATTGTTCCTTCAGCAAATGCATATAGTTGCAGGCTGAAAAGGAAAATTTAGATCTACTCAAATCTGGAGCTCCGATGATGCCAAGATTCAAGATTTGGCCAATGTGATGGATTCCCAAGATAACCTAGAAAGGATTTTCCAGATCTGCAACTTTGGAAAATCACCTCCCTAGGATTTGATCCTTGATCTACTGGGAAATATAGATCTGACAAATAGATGGCTGAAATATGATATCAGATTAGATCTATGCTTGATGGGTTGATCCCTTCTTCAGATCTATGAGCTAGAAGCTATAGATCTAGCTTCTCAATCCTCCAATGATGATTGCAACTACTACAACACAATTGCCAACAAAAACTGCATTGTAAGGGAAAGAGAGGCCTTCTTCCTGCTGAAAAACGTTGCAATAACCTCCAGGCTAATGGAAATACTAATGGCAATGTGAGTGGATGATCCCTCACAGGATTGCTAGCTGAAATACTAGCAACTTCCTTCCTCCTTTTAGATCTGCAAAATGAACAGCATTATTCCTGAAGGGAATATTGTTGATAGGAGGTCAATAACTTTTGGCCTGATGCCAGATTTTCAATGGAGTTTTAGGAAGCTGATCTTTAAGCCCAAGGTGATAGGAATAATCCCTAACCACTTCTCCAGCTGAAGTACTGAAGACAACTTCCTCCTTCCAAACTGATTCTGAATATGAGTGTTCTGCAGAAAGTAGGAAAAGGAGATGGCACTTAAAGCCTAATGTATAATGAAGTACAATCCTCTTTCTAGAGCTTCTCTAAAAAAGAGGTGGGATTCCTGACCAGGAACACCCTGTGCTAAACAACACCTGCAATCTTTGCTAAACAGCCCAAGAAAGCAGTGGAATGTCACATGACAATTCCATATCTGAAAAGATCTTACAACAAGAAATAATCAGCATGCCCTCATCCTTGCCTTCATCTTCTTTATATAACATTTGAGCCTTCCCAAGCCTTGGCCCTCATCTAGACTACGTTGTCACATGTGGACAATATCCCCCAAGTGGATTGCGTTGTTTGACCAAATCAACCATCATGTCTAGGTGCAATGTACACCTTCCATCAAGTGTGTCTTGTTTGCACAACGTTCTCCATCGCTTAATCATGAATGTCCCATGATCTTTGACATATTCAAGATCTTAATTGACTGAATCATCTCTATTTGATCCTTTCAAGATCAACCTCCATGATCTATCTCATTAATGAGACAGGTTCTCCAATTTCATTCACATTAGTAGTTGCTCAACTACCTTGTTATGCAGATCTAGGCTAAATTAATCCACATTCGCACACACAAAAGTGGATATTTATTCATATTGAGGATTGTGGGTCCCTCTACCCTTTTATTT